>CM073322.1:20147363-20607363 GCA_037043015.1 Bryum argenteum | reverse complement strand
TAGGGGCCTTATGATCGTCGAGGATTTGATATTCTTGTTTTTGTACAAGTGAACCTGTTTATATGTGCCACAACCATAATAAGAATTCGTGAGTATACTTTGAATACAAAAGTGCATAAGAACAAAAGTGTGTTAAGAAATCTTTGAAGGTCGATTTAGAAATTATTGATATGGAAATCCAAACTCAGAGAAGTCATTTTTACAAAGTAGTATTTAAACTTGTCACACGTCTTATATCTTTCTCTTAAAAATGTCCCAGCACCTCATGTGTCACTTATCACCACTTGCTTGTTGCAGCCAAGAAAGTGTCTGAGAAATTTTCAATTGTTTCTAATTTGTAAAATTATATAGGCTATGCTAGTGCTCAACATGAACCCATGTGAGGTGAGTGTTTTAAGCAAACACCTTGTAATCACTAAACCCCTCTTAATAAGTCCTTTGTGACATAAACCTAGCTAAAACCTATTTCATACCATCACTAAATATCAAACCATTTTCGAAGTGATTGAAGGATCCTTTGGAAGTATTGAGTAGCTAGTTACTCATGTACTCAATACAAGAGCAAAGTCGAAATGCTATCGTAATAAACTTGGGGTTTCCAACATGATAGAATGTTGATGAGGGCATCAACTCTACTTAGTGAGGGCGACGTAATAGTGAAGTTCCTACCTTGGTAAAAAGAGTCTCAAGCAAAAAGCATACAATGTGCCTTATACTTTTAACCATGTTGTAATGGCAAACAAGGTCTCATACATCTTGAAATTTTCAATGATATAAGTAAGTAATATTTATTTGTCATGTGCACTTATATCACATACATATGAAGTTGAAGGTTCAGAAGTAAATTCCTTACTTATAATTATAAAATGTTGAAGAGGAATATCATAATTAGAGTCAATAGTATGCTAAATATCAAAACAGTTAGTATAAATGACATCCAACTTAATTTCAGGGATATAGAACATTCACATAGTTCAATATTAAAAATTTATACATTCTTTTCTAGAACCATATCTCAACTTAAGATAGAAACAACATTTCATCCATATGTAACAAGTGATCAAAATCATAAAGAGATTATAATTCATACATGATAAGTGATCAAAATGGTTCCCATAGGAGCAAATTTCAATGGACTTTGACCATTATAATCTCACAAATGAAGAAGAATCAACAATTCAAATTCAACATGTAAGTAAAAAGTCAGTTGGATCTTCTAAATGATTCACATATGAAGATATCTTTTTGACCATTATAATCTCCCAAATGAAGAAGAATCAACAATTCAAACTTGACATGTAAGTAAAAAGTCAAGTACTCTAAGATCCTACGGTTGGATTTTCTAAATGATTCGCCAATTTCAATGCTTAACACAATTTTGCATCAAGGATCTTTAGGTGTAAAAGATTCTTGAATTTGAATGAGGTGCATTATTGATTCGTTTCAAGCATGTCATGTATCATCAGATTCACCTCGACCAATTCCAATAGATATTCAACTACACCAGATCTCAAATCGTGCTACTCATCAACAAACAAGATAGACTTGGTGCAAGCATTACAAGCTTAATCCACTTTACGTGCATGTAATAAGGAATGATTCTTCATACTGCCTACCAAATCAAGGTCTGTCAAGGATCCTCATACTATAACAGCACATTGGTTGATGAGTATGAAGCCTTTTGATGCTAGATCCTCTGAAATTTCTCCTGTGTGCGCCTCAGCTACCATGAAGCCCTCTGTATGCAATTTCTGCGTGAGCCTCTTCAAGCGTAGAAGTGAGGCTTACGACCAGGCTAGATTTCGATCCGTGAGTTACTTGAAGAACAGTATATGCTTTCTTCAATGAATGAATTGCCTCCGCTGAGTATCTCAAGAGCCTGCAATACGTTCAAATACGTATAAATAACAGCTTGATAGCATGATACGCAAAATAAAATCCGGTAAGTCCAGTGCGTTACCATTGAAGCTTTCCAAGCGTAAAGTATTGAAGTCCAAGCAGTGGAGAGAACGGGGGATAGGCTTCTGTTGATCACAAAACCCAGTGTTTAGTCAGTTGATTGAGATGCGGTAGCTCCAGATTACTAGCCGGTTCAAAAGGGGACTTACGTTCATAAGCGGGAATAGTGCTCTGACAACACTTCAACGCTGCTGTCCAATCCTCCCTTTCCATGTAGATCTGTATTCCATGTACCAATTACGTCAATGGACTTCTCAAAACTCAAACCATAGGCAAGCATTGGTTTACCCACCTTCAAGAGAGCATCGTGTGTTCGTAGCAGATAAACTGACTTTGGATGCCACAAATTCGTCTGTAAAGCTTCCACCTCCAGATACAGCCTCAGCGCACTCTCAAGGTCTGCCAAGTCAAGGCTTTCCAACGAGAGCTCTAGTGCTTAGAGAAAGGCTATACTCTTACCAGCAAAGGTAACATTGAGAGCAGAGATATAACTTGAACATGTCGAGCGAATAAAAAGTAATCTGAACGTTAAGAAAGAAATCGACAAGCATGTTTGTCTTCAAACAAAAGGGGATACTGCCAGCAGTATATAGCTTGGATGCTTCCATTGCCTTCGAATCGACCTCTTGGGCGATAGTCCTGGCCACTTGGGCGTCTCGCTTGCGTCCACATGCCTCGCAAGTAAGCATGTCACGTCCTGGAACCGAAAGTGATCAGGGTCTAAAGAAAGTGGAACCTCAAACCATTGCAACTTGAAAAGTTCAGACAAGACTGCTCACCTGAGTCTGCAATTAAGGGTCCGTCACATTTTGGATCAACGCACCTATATCCCTCAAGATATGCATCCTCCCTTGAGCCTGCAAGTGAACCCTGTCAACACAACGTCAAAGAGTACCGAGTCCATAAACAACAGTATCATGTAACACAAAATGTCCGCTTGCGCTTACTACGCTTGACTGCAATACTTCCATGACCAGAATTGTCGCGAAAATAACGAATTACGAGTCAATTAGTCAGCATATCCCAAGACAAGAAAGTAGCAATGCAGAAGGGAACCATACCAGTCGACTACAACGGATACATTCACAATCAAAGTAGTACTGGTCCCTAAGTGCCTTCCGCCGAGCAGTTGTACTGGCTGCCAATTCCACATAACTGATGGTAATCTGTCAAGACGAAGCGGATGCATTTCATTGAATGAGACCAAACGATTCATCATATGATCTTTATCCTTGTCGCTAGCATCAAAGAATAGGGCAAGAAGCTCAACGCCAACCCAAGATCGGTCATTACAAGAACACAGAAACTACCTCGGTTCCATCTTTTATGTCGTCCAACGCACGCACCGCAGCATGCTTTCCATCAAAATGAAGGACGGCATTCGGAGAACAGCTGTAGATCATGCATAGAGCTATTCAGACAGCAATCCACCACGAAGAGTCTCCTTTGTAGTTAGACCACTTCAACAAACGAAACCTTTGATATTCACCGACTAACCTGTGGTTGATGATCGATATGACAGGATAGAGCCCAGTTCCCACTGGCCTCACTTCTTCATCACAAATTGTATGAGCGTTGCAAGCAAACTGTACCCAGTCACCACATCACAAATCAAACATTCCTACACGTAATCACAGGAGTGTAAATTGAAGTATGCTGTCTATTTTAAAGAGGAGAGCCTGGAGATTTTGGAGAGGGGCGTACTCGACAGATTGTCTGAGTAACCTCTTTCACATCCACCTCGTCTGGAGCCACCATTTGTTGCACCAGACTAGCCATCTGGGCATACATCACTAATCGATCCTCACCTGTCTCTGACATGTCTGCATTACGTGTGAAGGCCGAACACTTTGACGTTATTGTCACCCTAATTGTTGCGCAGAAAAAGGAACAGGTGAAGGATACGTGTGGGCAACGCCTCGCAAACTTGATAATTGTCGACTGCTGTCCTTAGCAAACCCTACTAAAGGTGAGGAACGCACAGGTCAGGTCAAATGGATACACAATTGAGGTAGAGAAACCACTGATATATGGAAAGGGTGCAGAAAACATGTAGACCATACCTTTCAACATTCATAACCGAAATAACGCATTCGGAATCATATGCTAACAAGAACAAACAGTGACGAGTTTGGATAATCCCGAAGTTGGTGTGGAGAGTGATAACAACACACACACCTTCTCTGCTTGCAGCCTTCGTTTGATCAAAAGGCGCAGAACCAAACGCAATGTCGAGGTAGGACTACGCTTCTGTTCCTTAGAAAGTCTCACTAATATTGCACATTCAAATTTATGGAAACCCCATTCCTTTCGCTGCGATAGCAACAATCAATTGCGAGTGCATGAGACACAAAAATTATAACTATAAAATGAAAACCCCACCTAGGGTTTAAGGACTCAAACAATTTTTCCACTCAATACTGAATACCGAGAATCACACATTCCACGATGGTCGCATGGTTCAAATCTGCATGTAAGAAACCCGAGAATAAAATGAGAGAATTTTCAACCCAATTGATTAGAAGGATGTGCTACCTGGCAATCGACAGAGCAGTAATAGATGGTCTTGCAAGCGCTACATCGGCGGAGAGGAGTGGCCAAGCGATAACAGCGATCGCAGCGAGAGTTTTGAGAGGTAGCATCCAGAGTGGCGACGTAAGACTCCTGCTGGAAGATCTGCTCGCCTGTGACGAAGAAATGGATTGTTGTGATTTGAGGAATGAATGGAGGAGGAGCTGGGGAGAGAGTACGGTACTTACCACGACGGAAGGGGCGATGTGCGACCAGACAGCGGCCTTTGGTAGGGGAGAGCGTGATGGCGAGGCCATGGTGCTGGTCCAGGTAGCGCGCAAGCTCGGATGCGGCATCAGCCATCGCCATGGCGCTGCTGCTGTTGCTGCTGCAATCGACCAGCTTCAGACGGCAGCCTTCAGTTTGAGCTACGCAAACGTACTGCGGTGTGGTGGCATCTCCTGCGGACCCCTGCACCACTGTATGTTTGGGCAAAGCGACGCCAAAACTGCCAAAAACTACCAACTTTTGATGTAAGGTGAAAGTTTTCAAATTTTGACGTATTTTTTAGGTGTGTAACTGTAGGATGTAGTACTCAACTTGTATGTGTATGTGTATTTCAAAGCTCACATTCAAATTCCTTACCAATTGCGAGATCATGATGTTCAAAGTTGAAGAAAAAGTTTTTATTCCTTGTTGTGGAAAGGGTAACCAGTTTTTTGAGGGGCAAAAAGACCAATTCTGGTAGAAAATTTGGTTTGAGGCTCTTTGCATTCATATTCCTAGGTAAGTTAGGGACATGCCTATGGAAGTATTCCCCTCATTCGACCTATGCAACCCTATGAAATGCTTGATAATTCACATGGAGGTATGTTGAAATCTAACTACAAACTTATGCTAATCATTTCCAAATAGGGTGTCCTCGTAAACTTTCAAAGTTTGCAATTTTGTGCCCTACCCTTATCTATGTAAGCTCAAAGGTGGAGCAAGCCTTGACCAAAACACTGAAGACAATATAATCCCCTTTGTTGTTAAACTTTTAAAATCCCAAGGGGTTGATAATAAGATTAGACTTGCTATATGATGTGCATATGGTGACTCTCGTGGACTCTTGCTAAAACTACGCAACACATGTACATTGGGGTCTTACATACTCGCCATGTCCCATTCAATTTCATGTGGTTTTTCTCAAATCTAACGCAAGATTTTTAGGCCAAACTCTTTAAACCCCTTCAGAGACCAATTTGGATATTACAAAAATATACAACTAGTCTTACAAGAGGTCTTAACTCCTAAAAGCCCAAAGATTTTTGATAGAAACGTAGGGAGACTTTAATGGGGAGTGAGGCCGAGCATCGGGATGAAGGAGGGCATAATTCCCTCAATGTGATTGGTCCATTACTTGTAGTTCAAAAAATAGACCAATCACGTTGAGAAGTTCTTTGCTCTCCAATAGTCTCATGTACAGCAACTTCACTCTTTATGTAAAGCGTCCCTTTGATGTGTTATAAAATATGCATCTCTTAAGTCTTCAAAAGTTATGCTTAAAAGACCATATGAAGACCTTAATGCTTAATTGAATCAATACGGCTAACTTTCTCAAAAAAGAAACCATATATTTTATAATTAATTACAAAGTCTTAAACCTCAAAAATCGATAGAAAATATATGATTTGTAATTAGTAGGTGGCAATTAGGATTATTGGCTATAAATGTATATCATATGATAGAATAGAGAAAGGCCACCGATAATCTAGTATGAACACCATCCATTTCCCAAAATAGTAAGTTTTCTAACATCGAGAAATCCTTTAGATGTTTGTGTTTGAAGGCTAAGTAATATCATGAATAATTTGTGAATGCAAACATGGTTTGAAAATTGGATGTAACCCAACACACCAAATTTCTAGAAACAAAGAAAAGATTTAAGAAAATTTCTTTTTTCATTCAAGTAAAGCTCCTCAAAATTTGGAATTGACCATGAAATGGGTTTGGCTTTTGGGTAGTAACCTTTTAATGCCGTGTGTCCGATAGACATTAGTTTTCTTATATTTTTTATCTTCTCCTAAAATCTAGCCTTTCAAAACCAAACTCAAATTACAACTCCAATTGTTGCAAGAAGTAGCACAAACATCCAACGGTTGATAAAAATTTTACAATGTTTAAAGTAGTCATATATTGATAGTAAAACTTGTGACTTCTCAAAAACGTACTACTTGAACCATCAATAAGTTTTTACAAGAAATAATTTACTTTGAATGAGATTGGTCCACATGTGCACTAGGTCAATAGCTTTGCAATGACATATCATATGTGAGAAGGCATTTTCTTCACAATCAATAGCAACTTTTATGCACGAGTGTACTTGAATATGTACAAAAATGTTCTAAAATTATACAGATATAGTAAGAATTCTTAAATGTGAGGAGAGAGATCAAACAACAAAGAATGTATTGATAACACAATTCCATCAAAATTCTAAACTTAAATCATTGTTTACATTTGTGAAATACAACATAGCATGTTATATGTATTCACTACATTTTAGTGTGTTTGATGTATTTTAGCTATTCCAAGAGTTATAGAATTCCAAATTGTGATCGTATTGTTTGATTCTATTCATATAAACTTCATGTACGTTCTTTTATAGAACCTCATAGGTCAATTTGCAATGAATTTGCAATGAAAATTGAGACAAAGCATATAAATCAAGCCATCCCAATGTGAAAAGGTTTAATTCTTTATTCTTGACACATTGAGATGAGAACACTTGTGGAAAAAGAAATCATTTTCACATTAACCCCTAACTCTCCTTGTTGCAATACGGTCTAAGTCACAAAATTTGACCTTCCTTTAGATTAAGCTCAAAAAACCTCAATCCAAGCATTATTTGAAAGATTCAACCATAAGATCTCAAAGTTCACTTGACATTCTTCTCACATACCAAATTCGAACCGCATTCTTCCTCATTTGTGAGGTTATAATGGTCAAAGTTGGCTGAGTTTTTCTCCTGCGGAAACCTCCAAAACCCGTTTCCGGTTTTAAGGAGAGTTAGGGGTTAAAATTTGAAATTTAATACAAAAAGCCTAAAATCACAAAGATGTGAATGGCACGCAACTTCTTTTATTCATCAAAGAATATATTATACCTATCCCACTGAGGAGGTCGTAGGTTCCATTCCCCATGCCGGCGTGGTGCTCACCACTATAGTCCACCCAACTATTGTGGGGGGTCCTCGGACCTTGTTGTATGGGTACCTCAAAGCCCTTTGGAGGGATACTATGTCAAGTATCTTCAAGGCACTAGTAACCAGGCTAGAAACTAGTGTAGTTATAGTGTTCACACTTCAGAGAGGGAAGTAGTATTGTTCCAATTTCCCCTTGTCCGGTGGCCATCAAGGATATTAGCATTACGAACGGACACTTCATTCACGCCGGAGTTTCTATCTATCTACCTATCCCACGGTGGTTGGAACACTAAATGATATAATGGATGAGTTTTGGAGGTTCATAGCAACTATAAAATGCAACATAAATGGCATGTTCTTGGGAATGGTTGTGCACAAATAGCATTCCCAATAACTCTTTGAACTTAAATCTTGGACTCCCAACCACATCAAAGGAGAAAGGCCGGTAAGCTTAAACTAGTTTCACTTTGGATTTCAAACTTTTGAGTGTCTGTCATTGCCTGATCATTGTTCGTACATTCCTATTTATTCCTGATGATTAGTGAAAGAAAAAGTAGACACCATGCACATGCCCACAAGATACTCTTTTTGAAAGCAGAATCTTAGATGCCAGCCTTGAAATGAAATGACACTTTACACCTCATGTCTCCGAGGGTCAAGATCACTCAAAAAAATGAATCCCTAGTTTGGGGTTTTACATGTTCTTAAAAATTGAGTAATATCTATGTTTGGGTTAACCCTTTCATGACCACTCCTGTTTTGGAAGTCGAGATTTTTTTGAGGTGTCTGGATGTTTTTTGGAATGCATCGAACAAATAAAGGGTCAAAATTAAGATCCGACCGTATAAATGTGTAGTAAACTTCATATACATGCTAGTGGCCAAACATGGGTCAGATCTACCATATGAACTAGAGTATTATGATGTTCCGAGTCAAGTGTAGTACATAGCGTATACATGACCTCGAAGCTTTTTACTAGAATTAGAGACCATAATATCCAGATTTGGGCAAAACACATGTGGTCAATATTGTAGAGAGTTTGAAGATCTATCCAACAACACCATGAGCGTTGCATTTCGAGCATTTATGAAACTTAAATTGTGGAAAGAGACCAAGAACCCAGTTCCTTGTATACAGTAGCGTACGAGAAATACATGGGATATCGTAGCAAATATGGTCAGATTGAAAAATTAGACATGGTCACATTCGTCAGACGCCGAGCCTTGACGTAGAATCAATGTGCAAACAACATGTGGTTGATTCTTTTTGGAGAGGATTTCAGGTTGTACAAACGTATACGCTTTGATAGACGGTGTTGGGTTGCCAAAAGAAATCAACTCTTCTTCTGTCGATGGAGCCAATTGAGTAGTACCGCCATGTTCCCATGTTCCCAAGGACCCTTAGAATTGGTGTCATGTGTCTTGGACAGCCGTATTTCCTTAATCTTTCTCACTTCTTTCCAGACCAGCTACCGTATCGCATACTCATCACCATGTATAGACAACTCTACCAGGCGGAGTACGAGTCCAAATGAATCGTTGTTTTGTGTAGTAGATCCAGTTCACACTCCTCTTCCGGCGTTGTTCTCTAACATTTTGCTCTTTCTACACAAATTCTACTCAATCATGGAATAACCACACTTCAGCGACCATATTTGGTTGATTGGTCATGAAAGGGTTAAGAGAAGAGTGAACCATATAGAATGTGCCGTGGGTAACAAAAAGTGAACCAAGCAGCCAAATTCTTCAATGGTGAAAACTCCCAATAAATCTACAAAGGAAAAATAATCCAAAACTAGTGCTAGATCCCTCGCACTCAAGTCCATGCTTTATCTTCCTTATATTTTCGATTTTATCAAGATTTCTACCACTAAGATTGGACTACAATTGGAACCTATCATGAAAATTAGAGTCAAAATCTAACGCCGGATGAAGAAGCTATAGCTTTTCAAGATTCATTAGTTTTTTCACTTTCTTCATCGTATAAACATCATCCACATCCAATACCAAAGTTATTTTTATCAAAAATTTCCAACTAAAGAGTTGCTGGAATGCATCTAAACAATACACTTATGTAAATAAATTCATGTTAATCTATTATGAAATCCACGTGATTGGCTTTCAATAATAAAAAAATGTCAAGTGTGTGTAAATCTAAAAACAAAAAGGCCATCACTAACATGCATGCAATTTTTTTATACTTCATTGTATAGGTTTGCAAATTTAATCACAAAAACTATACTTGATTTGTGGCACAACTGAAGTGGTTATGTCCAATACGGAGTCCGGATGAAGAAATCATGGTTTATTAAACTTTCTGCCCTTCATCTAGTTTGTCATTTTTTGACACTAGGGACGTATAGGGATTAAAAATTTAGAATATAGGCTGAGACTTTTAGAGATCAAATAAGTATTTGATTGTAGGCACATCTTACTACCTTTTTTTGTAAATAATAGCGGATAAGCTCTTTTGTATCTAGTTGGTACCAAGTTATCTTGTGAAAGTGGATAAGCCTTCTTGTATTCTAGTTCGTACCAAGTTATCATCCTATGTGGAGTTTCTATGGCATGGAGGACAGATGTGTAATTCACGTTAGTAGAGAGCAAGGTAGCTTGCCAAGCTTTTAATTGAAAGGTAAATGTTGGGTGAGGAGTGACACCCATCGAGCATGGGGGGTGCCGCAGCCGCGCGGGAGCGGGCCGGATCCCATCCGAGGGGGAGGGAGACGGGAGCGGAGAGGGGCGGGGGGGCGCGGAGGGATGGCACCTGGTCATCCGGTGATTCACCTCCATCTGCGCTGAAGCGGGCTTCCATCCGTCGCCGGCGGGCCTAAACTTAACTTTCCAACAACGGACAGCCGCGCCTCCGTCGTGCAGGAATGTCATTCTACAGTGCACCCATTTTCTTTACCTCACTCCGCCTCTGACTGACTCTCTGACGGACGGGATCATCACCCACTTCGGTCACTCGCTGCATTGAGGGAACTCAGAAAACGGAAAGGAATGAATTCAAATGGCGGCCTTGTAGCACCCTGACGTTGCGCCATGGCTCAGTCCGCATGCGTCGCCATGGCTGCTATTACTCTAGCCCTTCCCCCCTACCCTAGCTTAGCTCAGCTCAGCTTAGCTTAGCTTAGCTTAACCTGCCGTGTCCAAACTCTCCGTTTCCAGCCGACCCAACGCCCCTTTTGCGACCTCTCTATCTCTCTCTCTCTCCCTCCCGTGCTCCCGATCGATTGATCGATCGATCTCTTGTCTCCATCCCTGAGATCCCCCTCCCCAGATCTGTGCCTAGATTTTCACGAATGTCTCCGCTACGCAGGTGTCGATGGAGTTTACAGGTGTTGAGCTTCGAAGTGTGGGCCAGATGACCACGCTTCAGTAGATGGGCGCACAATGTGGTTGCCGGGAAGATGTGACCCTTTCAAGATGGTGTTGTGTCGGCGGGACAAAGTGAAGAAGAAGCTGGTGTAGCTCGCTGCGGGTCACGGCGCTGCGGACGGGGGAAGATGAAGTCGGATGTCGCGCTCGACCATGCCGTGTTCCAGCTGACGCCCTCACGCAACAGGTACCACAATGGTCACTGAATAATAAGTCGTTGTGCTGGTTTCTCAAGGCGGTGCCTCCGTGCAGAACCCTAAATTATTTTGTGTGGAGTAGCGGTAATATAGTCCAGGAGAGGATGCGCTAACGAGATTTTTGCGCTGCTGCTCAGGTGCGAGCTCGTAGTAGTCTGTGGAGAAGAGACAGAACGGCTGGCTTCTGGTTTACTCAAACCATTTCTAGTTCACTTAAAAGCTGCAGAAGACCAGTACGCCACTGGGACAAAAGAGATCAAGTTAAAACCTCCACCTGGTTATGGCTACGGGTCGAAGCCCGAGACATCGGCCTGGTTTACCAAGGGTACCATTGAAAGGTAGAGATCGAGTTGCCCTTTGGTTTTCCGGAGCCACGCAACGATTCACAGTTGGGCTGGTGCAGATTCTAGTACGTTGTCCTGACTTGCGCGATCGTTGTTTTAGGTTTGTGAGATTTGTGAGTACTCCGGAGGTGCTTGAGCGCGTTGGGACTGTGGAGGCTGAGCTTGTACAGTTGGATGGAGCCATTAGAGAGCATGCAGTCGAGTCTAGTAAGGTATGGTACTCTTCACATTCTTGCGAACTTAATAGCCTCACAGCCTTGTTCTGTTTCTAAGAGTGTTCTTGTGTGTTCTTGTGTGGCATTCAGCAGGTGGACGCGCCGCAGCCAAGTAGCGCCGCTGCAGCTCCTTCAGCAGGTGAACTAGCTGGCAATGATTGTGAAGACATTATTGTTTGCAACTCATTGGCAGGATCAGGGTTTCCCTTTTCTGCAGTATGATTACACCTATATTGTTTTAAAATGCTACTGCTGACGGGTGTAGGCTGGTCGGCGGAGAATTATATGACTCTTCTCGAACAGACAGTTTACAGAATTTTGTGGGATTGATGCAGCTAATAACAACGTTCTGTTGACCACTGCATCGACAGACCAAGGACCCACGCCGACTCCGGTATCTATCTAAGACTCATTCTGTATTGCTCCTTCATCGTGTTTGTATGTCGCTTTTGCACTGTTTGTGACCTTCCATCTCTCTCATTCCGTGTGCAGTCAAGGCGGAACTCATTAGATGAAGAAGCTGAGAACCCTCCACCCGATGACAATGCCAGGTACGTCTTGCTTATTTCAGTCGATCATGGGTAAGTTGTTCTGAAGCCCCAGTATCTGATTCTCCTATGAATTATCTGGCGGGTATGGCAGGCGGCGTTTGTTACGAGCCATGGAAGCTCGGAAGATGCTTTTGCATAAGGAACAGGGTATGGCGTTCGCGCGGGCAACTGCAGCAGGTTTTGATATGCAGAAGATGGAGCATTTACTGGTGTTTTCAGATTGTTTCGGTGCGAATCGCTTGGGGTATGATTCCTGACTTCTTATTTGGCTTCAGTGTGAACTTTGAAGCCCTCTAGAAGCTGCGATACTTGGCTAGTATTCCCAGCCGGCCTCGACTGATTTGATGTGCTTGTTTTTGGCAGCGACGCCTGTGTCATGTACACCAGCATTTTCAAGAAAAGCAAGGAATCGGGGCTCTGGGATGAGAACGAGTGGCCTCTCTCTGACACGACGAGTCTTCGCAACGTTCCAACAAGCCCTGAGCTAAGACCTCGAGAGGCTGATTTGTGGTCAGACATGCACAGCGAGGCAGGTGACTTCAGGTTGGATGAGCTGAGAGACGACGTGAGTGTGAGATCCTACAGCAATTACTACAGTGAGGATTTGTCACTGCGAGGTTATGCTGGTGGCGACATTCTTAGAAAGCGTAACCCTCTTGAACATACTTTGAGTCCTAGTAGAGGAAGAGAGTTCACTGGGGAGTATTTACGATCAAGGGGAGGATCGAATCAAATGAGTTTTGATGATGGCTCGAGAATGGAAGACAGCCTTGCGTACAGTGCCCGCAGGTTCCCCTCCCATTCAGACCTTTTGTATACCGACAATGCTAATGAATCTGGAGCTGATTACGATCGTGGAGGGCGAGCGCAGCGGCAACGTCGAGCGTGGGGTCCTCCCCCGCAATATTTAGCTCACCAGATTCCTGTCGGTGTCGGTGTGAAGGCTAAGAGCGGTCCTTTGTTATCTGGGAGCGATGGTTACTCGATTGCAGCTCAAGGGACGAACCAATTGGGATCCTCACACAGAGTTGGAGAGACTCTTCCCGCTTGGGTAGGTCAAGTAGATCAGCCGTGGCGTCCTGGCTCTACAGAGCCACATGGGCTTCCTCGTTTGCTGGTCCCGAAACTGCAAGCGCAAGGAGCTGCTGCAAATGGACACATCCCATCTCCTGAGCCTATCGTCAAGCCACCAGAAACCAATGGCAATGTGCTACCTTCTCCGGCTTCGTCCTGGCAAGAGCACAAGAGACGACAGGGCATAGGCAAGAGCGGCATTCCTGGACCTGGTTCTATCACAGTGAGCAATTCAGCCTCTGCCAAAGGCGATGAGCAACCTCGGAAAGCTGGTGATCGTCCACAGAATAAGCCTGTGGTTCGACGAGCCTCGTCGCCGCGACGCCGCTCAGCTTCCCCTATGCGAAGAGTGCAGGTGGGTCGGAGTTCAATGCGGAGACCTGGAGTTATGATCATGAAGAGTGTGAATTACGCTTCCACTAAACCGGCAGCTAACAATCCACAAACTCCTCCGAAGGAGTCAGGTCCGAGTGACGATGACACTGATGATGTCCCTGGCGCTGTTCATCAAGGAATTGAGAATATTGGCCACGTCTCAGCAAATGGGCTTCGTGTGGACACTGATCAAGACCCTTTTGCTCATTTACCGCACGAGTCCTTCCCGGACCAGAGCCCTACTCGAGCATCTTCTGGGTGGAACACGCCAGTAGATTATGGATCGGATTACGCCGAAAATGGGAATGACCGTGCAACTGGAGGGCAGCCTTCGACTTCGGTGTCACCCAAAGACGCCAAGGGGCGATTCTATGAACAATACCGTGAGAAGAGAGATGCGAAGCTTCGAGATGAATCGGAGACGAATAAGAAAGCTGAGAGAGATGCCAAGCTGAAGTCCATGCAAGAGGTTCTGGAACACCGGAAAGCAGAAATGGCTGCCCGTAAAGGACGGGGTATGGCGAAACACAATTCGGACGGAGAGGCCCAAGTTCTTGCAGAGAAACTAAGAAACTCGCAGAAAGACCCGCTGAAGTTCAAGAGACTTAAGGTTCGCTTCGGATCTGTTTGTTGCATCGGGCGTTCGAAAGTTAGATTCTCTTCGACGTGTGTTACTGTTCTTGACCTGGCTCTGTCTACACCTTCGTAGCTTTTTTTCTGAAGACATGAAACACTCTACCCAGAACAGTGATGAACCAAGTATCTTTTGCAACTTTGACGATACAATACACTTTTACGTTGCTGTATTCGATTTGTTAGCGGATGTGATAGTGAAGATATTGTGCTATTAGGTAGGTCTCATATAGAAAGTTTGCTATCATGCACTGGGAAGTATGAGGTGTGAGGTGTGCTTCCGAGTCTTGTTTTTTAAACTACGGTTTTGCTGCTGTAGGATGATGATGAGGCCAAACGGCTGGAGGAGATTGCAAACCAGAGACGGGAAAGAATAGCGGCTCGAAGTAGTCCAAGCCCTCCATCAGGTGGCACGGCCTCTGTTCTCTCCGCTAATTCAACGCCGAAGGCCTTGGAAAAGCAGATGCAGATGCAGGCATCGACGCCAAGTGCATTACCGACACTGATTCCGACTCCATCGCTCACGCCGAAAGGGAAGCCAAGCGCTGCTCGAAGGCTCTCACCTCCAAAGAAGGCCCCCGTTGGAGCTTTTCGAGGGACAGCGAGCTCCCCCGCAGTTCCTGTCACGGCGCCGAAGCAGGTTCGTGCCGCGCCAAGAAGGCCGCAGTCTGCCCCACCCATCAAAGAGATTGAGCATCCCTTGAGCAGGTCGGTGCCGTCCTTGGCAGAGCTCAGGAAAGAGAATACAAAGCCTTCATTAGTCCGAAACAGCACGTACAACGAGCGGCCTCGCAGCACTGGTAGTAAGCTTCCTGGCATGCGTGGTGCCTCAGCAATTCCAGTGGAATCCAATGGAAACAGCCGCCCTGCTGGTGCCCGGGGAGCGCCCGCAGACGAGAAAGAGAAGAAGCGACGTGCGAGTACGAGAAAGAGCGTCACTGGATTGACAGACGCTGTCCCGGAGGTTTTAGCACCTCTCAAGGCGTCCAAGGCTTTACCCGCCGAGGCCAAGCCGAGTAAGCGCCTGTCCCTTCCATCATCTGCAGCTGCAGACTCGAAGCCTTTCCTGCGGAAAGGTAGAGGAATTGGACCAGGATCTGGGCCCAACGTCCGCAAGTCGAAGGTAGCTGCGGCACCTGAGCCTACGAGGGCTTTCGATGAGAAGAGCATGTCTGACTCCGAACATGAGCCTGCCAAGGCTGATGTTGCTGAACATGATGCCCGAAACTCCGTTTCTTCAATAGAAGATGATAAGGAAGGCAGTGTGCGCCCAGATCTCACTCAGGCATCACAGCCCTCTGCAAATGGGGAGGTAACCAGTCCTTTCACCTCCCGACCCAGCACGCCGCCGCATAGCCATAGCCTGGCTTTGGCTCTAAATGATGACGATGAGACGATAAGGCCGGAGGAGTGGCTAGAGCCTGAACATGCAGACGACTTGAAAGGCGATGAGTATGCCACTCATGCCGAGCTTTTGGCGGAGAATATGCATTCGTCCACATTGAGACATTTCCTGAATGAGGGAGCAGAGAACATGTCTGCAATGAATACGGGTACTGTGACACCGTCGCTGCGGTCGTCTCCGATCCACTCCATTCCTTTGAGGGCCTTGTCACCCAAAGGCTCTGATCTCCCGGATGAGTTCCACGTCTCTCGTGATGTGCCTGTCTCTGACGGTTTCTCAGGGCTGGATGTTCCTATGTCCTTGGCTTTGGGTTCTCCTGCTATGAGTCCGGCTCCTCCTCCGCTGAACCGCTCTCAGTCCCCTGATGCCCAGACAAGCTCTAAGCTTCGCAAGAAGTGGTTGAGTTCCCATAAGGTGATTAACCCGCCTCCTGTCAAGGACTCCCCGCGAGGGTTGAAGAGGCTGCTCAAGTTTGGGCTGAAGAAGAAGGATAAAAGCAGTGCTGCATCAACGACGAGTGACAGCCCTTCGGATATCGACGATGACTTTGACTTCAGTGTTGAACATCATGGTGCACGAACTGATGAGTTGACTCATATTGGTGCCAAGAGCCTCGGCTCTCGCATGCCTGGAAAGGCTTCTGGCTTACTAGGACCTCCTGCCATTCCGGAA
Organism: Bryum argenteum; assembly: GCA_037043015.1. Lineage (NCBI taxonomy): Eukaryota > Viridiplantae > Streptophyta > Bryopsida > Bryales > Bryaceae > Bryum > Bryum argenteum. Next base: position 20,590,860 of record CM073322.1, on the reverse strand, counting down.
GACTCTGCTACGGAAGGAGATGTCGGAGTTCGTCTAGTATCAAGTAAGCTTTCTTCTCATTCATCTATCTGCAGTATACCCATCAGGTTCTTTGCCGATCCTTAATTCATTAGTCTTATCAATAGCCTCGTCTAAGTTGTCGCGTGTTTATGATGCAGTACCATTCGTAAGAAGCTCAATTCCCACCGCCCCAGCTCACTTTAAGACACGGGACGAGCACGTGGGTGGGAGCAGCCTCTTAAAAGGTACGATTCTTCACCAGCTAAAACTTGTATGATGTCGATGTTGGAAGTATGTGGCTCATTTTCTGATTATGATAGTTTGGTTAATCGGACATGCTCTGACGGTGAGTCTGTGTTGATGCAGCACCTCGATCCTTCTTTTCGTTATCATCATTCCGGACTAAATCTAAGCAATGAGAGGCCAATTGCTGCTGGACAGACAGGCGATGTTGTAGCATACATATGGGAGCCCATGGTTCATGTATTTTCATGTAGTAGGGTTGTGCTAGGCGATGGTATTAGAAGTAAGCAGCATTTTTCGCCGAGCATTTCGCCGAAAACGGAGTTTTTACACTTATTAATACGGCAAGCCGAGACTTGGACTTGGTCTCCAAGTGAAGAGGATCCACATTCACAAGGGCGAGGTCATTCACTCGCACTTCATACACGAACGCATCGACAGTGCGTATCGTTAATTTCTGTGTAGAGAATGAGTAACATTGATACCCAGCTGTTGACTGCTGAATTTAATAGAATGTAAATCATGGTTCTCGGCTTCTTGTGGTAAGACTCCTTAGCACAGTCTGCCCAGGTGTCTTCTTTTACTCCCGTGGCTGCATCAATTCGATGTTATATTTAATTTTTCTTTCCCCTGTGAGGGGAACGACAGTTCCCGTCCACCTTGCTTTTTGGAGGTATCAGCTGCCTTTCTCGCTCTTCTTTGAGTCTATGATCTTGCTGGTTCCGCAACCCAGATAGATCTCAACACCTTCATCTCTGTCACTTTAATTTACGTATATTTTAGGGTGGGTTTCGTATGAGCCTACATCTCGCAAGTGTGTTTCTTTTCGACTTCCTGTGTGCAGTGCTTGAACATACTTTTCGTTGGATCGCGTTTTCACCTTTAGTAATAGGATGGGTAGACAGACAGCTACAACAGTTTTGCTTGATTATCCTGGTAGAAAGTGTGCACGTTGATACGTCCCCGTCAATATGAGACATGCAGGTTGATTTTATGTCACACTGGCTGTGTGGACATGCATAGCCACCGAGTTTCTGAAATGATGGGTGTCTTCCCGAAAGGGGTCGACCTCACTAAAGCTTAACCCTTAATCGTCACCGGTGACCAAACTGGTCACCAAGGTCATTGTTTTTGCTTTTGGGGTCCGACACAGTGGTAGGGTGCAAATCTTGTCCAAAGGCACCCCTATTCTTTTGTTTTTCTGAATCCAATGCTCCTTCCCGATCGCCTTCTTGAGGTTTGTGTGATTCGCGCGCAATTGTAGGGGCCACGTGATCCCATGGTCAATGCTCTTTGACTTGGCCTTCCTTTTTATTTTTTTGACGATTTTTTTTCAAAATAATAAAAAATCTTGATCTTTATCCCTATACCATGCTCTATGATGCCAATTTTCTGAAAAAATGACCCAAGGAGGGAAAAACCAAAAAAGCAATATGATATTTCTCACTCATGATCAACAACCAAAACATTTTTTTCTCAACGGTGCCATTTTTTGAGATTTTACCCGATGTGATCAATCTTTTTTGCATTGGTCACATCACCAAGTTACCTTGATAACCACCGTTTCCGATTCTCAAAATTGTTTTACCTTAGTGCAGAAATAAGGCCAAAAGACAATGAGGTTGCATTTCTCTCCAATTTGTGGAAAACAAGGATGTCAATTAAGGGTTAAGGGCTCTGGTTGCTCATTCCTTCGTGCACGATAGAAGTACTGCAGTAGTTCCCGTTTATGTACAGTCATGATCGTCAGAACTGTCGAACGTGACTGTCATTCCCATCCGTTCACCAATTCTTCAAACAGTGCACATTCTGTCGATTCGCTTACACAACATTATATTCATTAGGGTTGAGGTACCTAAAACCACCAACTTAAGGATTCTGAGCTTTTTTTGGCAGGGTTATTTTTGGGGTATATTTTTCCCATGTGCGAAAGTTGTTTTCTAACACAATGCAAAAAAATTCGGAATTTTCTTCCCAATATTGAAATAGATACACATTTTTAAAGGCAAAAGTACTTCGTGATCCAAACATGATCTATAGGTTTTCCCATGTTCACACCATGTGGTACTAATTTTAACTCATGATGGTACCCAAATCCACCAGCTTGTTTCTTTGCAATGATTGGTCAATTTGAATAACAAAATTGGTGGTTTTGGGTCTCAATTGTGGTGGCCCCAAGAGAGGTCTACCTGTCAGTTATGGGGGAGGTGGTGGTTTTAGGTACCTCCACCCTATATCCAGTTTAAAGGAGCTTGCAGAAAATGAATCAGTGTGAGAGGTGAAAGAGCGGCTGGCGGCGTCCTTTGTTACTGAAGCACAGTGGTGCTGTTGATGCATGGCGACGTGGTAGGCGCCGAGCTCAAAGTGTGAACAGCACAGCGTTGGGACGCTCACCGATTGATGGCGTCGCATGCACACACACACACGCTCACTCATCTTCTTCCTCTTCATCATCAGTATATAATTAGAATTTTGTTTGTCTTCTTGTTCTTGTCTAACTTTGTAAGATTGTTATCTACAGGGGCAAAATTGGTGCCATTATTGTGGAGCCACAAGTACATTATATTAAAATGTGTTGTATACCACATCAAATCATCAAGAGTTGAATGATGATAAGTGTGATCAACTGAAGTTGGGTTCACAATACTATTTGTCACATGATGATCACCTTAGGTTTCAAGAGTTAAATGATGGGTAATGTTATTAACCCAAGTTGGGTACACAACATCAATCGTCACATCATCAACACCTTGAGTTTCAAGAGTTAGATGACGATAAGTGTAATTAACCCAAGTTGATTTCACAACATCAATCATCACATAATCAACACCTTGAGTTTCAATAGTTAGATGACGATAAGTGTGCTTAATGCAAGTTGGGTTCACAACATCAATCGTCACATAATCAACACCTTGAGTTTCAAGAGTGAAATGAGGATAAGTGTAATCAACCCAAGTTGGGTTCACAACACTAATCATTGCATTGTAAACACCTTGGGTGGGAGCTAACAAGTCTTTGTTGAAGAATGCAACATTAATGCCATGTTTGACCAAAGTTGAATCCATCTAAGAAAACTAAATAAGTACAAATTGAAATGGTTACTATGTTGATTGAGGATCGATATGGGGGATATGAGATTGTTTAGTTGCGTACCTCCTTCATACAAATTCTTTGTTTAAGGCAAGTTTCCAAGAATTTTAGAATGTGTTGAAATTTTCGTGTCTATGTAGAAATGATTTGATTTGGAAATCGTAAATTGAGATGCAGTCACATTAGAGTCTATTATGATGCTAAAAAAATAATTCAAATCAAAAGGTGGAAATTCATTAAAAGTTACAAATATTGTATACACTATTTACTAAGGGTGCTCCCATTTCTTGTTTGAATTTCATGTTATTCAAGAGAGCATATTTGAAATGAGGTTAATAGATTGTTCTTAACCCCTAACTTTCCTTAGAACCAAAAACGGGTTTTGGAGATTCCCGCAGAGGAAAAAATCAGCCAACTTTGATCCATATAATCTCACAAATGACAAAGAATGAACGGTTCAAATTTAGTATGTGAGAAGAATGTCAAGTGAGCTTTGAGATCTTACGGTTGAATCTTTGAAATAGTGCTTAGATTGAGATTTTTTTAGCTTAATCTAAAGGAAGGTCAAATTTTGTGACTTAGACCGCTTTGCAACAAGGAGATTTAGGGGTTAAGATACTTAAGTTCTTCCTTGCCTAAATTGCTCTAGGAGTGGTTGGAGTACAAAGAGGAACAAGAATGAGCTCAAATATCTCAAAAAAAATCTTCTAACATCAATTATTTCAAATATGCTTGCTTGAATAATTATGAATTTCAAACAAAGAGTGCAAGCAATGTTCGTAAGTAGTGTATATAGTATTTTTGATATACAAATAGATTTTTCACTTGTAGATTTTTTTACGCAATGATTTCGCAACTATGAGGCCTCATGACTCAAATTTTGACCCACATGATGCAAAATATGTCTAGTACAAGTCGTACGGTTGAGATTTGAATAAATTACCCTTGTTATCATTTATGACACGTTTCTAAGACGGTGTTTTTTTTATCAAATGCATAAATCCATATAAAGGTTGAGAGCTACTAAATTATTTTTAAGGTCAAAATTACCATTCATCAATCATCATCATAATGGTATTAAGGGTTTAACACCAATTATAACATCTAATCGACTCTGTATAGAAGTCACTAAAAGTAGTGATCAACATTTGTTGAATTTCGTAATGAATTTTGAGTCAGATAGATAGATAGAAACTCCGGTCCCTTCTAAGGGGCCGGCGTGAATGAAGTGTCCGTTCATAATGCTAATATCCCGATGGCCACAGGACAAGGGGAAATTAGAACAATACTACTTCCCCCTCTCGAGGGTGGACACTATAACTACGCTAGTTTCTAGCCTAGTTACTAGTACCTTGAAGATACTTGACATAGTATCCCCCAAAGGGCTTTGAGGTACCCATACAACAAGGTCTAAGGACCTCCCACAATAGTTGGGTGGACTATAGTGGTGAGCACCACGCCGGCATGGGGAATAGAACCCACGACCTCCTCATTGGGGGCCTAAGCCCTAACCACCAAGCCAAGGCTTGTGGTGCCTAATTTTGAGTCATCTATTTGCAAGCACACAAGGGAGTTTATTTATCATTGCCATTTCTTAAACTTCATAACATGAAAAACGATTCAATAGTTGTTCAACTTTGAAGGTGTAGGAACTTATTTTCGATTTGATACTGAAGTACGAACTTCTAAGCACAATGTTTGGTCACTGTTAACAAATTTCACAATGAAATACGCTTTTTGAGCTCTTGTGGCTATCAATGATTGCATTCGAAACTCCTTAGTTTACCTAAGCACAAATACTTGGCTCTCAAGCCATTCACACACACACATACACACACACACACACACACACACACACATATATATATATATATATATATATATATATATATATATATATATATATATATATATATATATATATATATATATATATATATATATAAAATTTTATTTTTTTCTTGTGCATAGGGGTTTGCATGTTTCCGTGATAAATTTAATCACACATTAACTATGATAACAATACTTGAACTTGAACAAGAATGTAGTGCTAAAAACTTACTAAATAAGTGTCATTATTAACAAGTCCAGTGAACTCCATCTTTTTGAGTACAATATTGATAATATGTGAAAAAAGAAAAATGAACACTGTCGTAAGAACTAGTGTGATAATGAGTTTAGAAGAATTAGACATTATTCTATTAGACGTTTAATGCCGTATTGCGATAGACCCTCAACGCTCCCACACGCGTAAAGAATTGCATTCGAAAGTATACTGCGCGAGTATGTGTTATATTAACCCCAAAACCCTCCATACGCGTAAAGAATTCATCACAATGTGTACGTGTTGCAATAACCCTTCAACGCCCTAAACGCGTCAAGGAATCGAGCAAAATGTGTACGTGTTGCAATAACCCTTCAACGCCCTACACACGTCAAAGAATCCAACATAATGTGTACATGTTGCAATAACCCTTCAACGCTCTAAACGCGTCAAAGAATTAATGATATTATATACGTGCTACAATAACCCTTGAACGCCCTACACGCTTCAAAAAGTCCATGAGAGAGTGTAGCACGTGGACCAATCATGCATTATAAGCATAAAACTGAAACCATGATTCGTCTTATCGGATCCACGAACATCAAAAAATCGAGCTGTGAAACAAGATTCCAAAAATTTGATAACAACGGCTAGATTCTATTTCTTTGCTCATAGTTCATCTCGACAGGGGTTGGTAGTTTGACCATTGGTGTGATGACCTCCGGTTACGTGTTCGGGTAAATCTACTCCCTAATTAGAGACCACCCCACCAACCTTTCTAGAACGTGTGGAACTTTGAACGGTCAAGGTCACATACCAAACCATTCAAGATTCACCAAATTCCCAAGAGATACAATGTATAGAAATTTCCTTCCCCAAGCGTAAAGCACAAAGGAAGGCAACCTTGAACGACGATGAAGGCGGGCAGGCGGGGCAAGAGGAGCAACAACGAGGACATCGTCACCCCCGGTCCGTCGCTCGCCATCGCCATTCTTGGTTTCCTGATTCCCCTGCCAATTTTCCTTCGTTTCCGAGCGTGCCAGCGAGCCAGCGAGCAAACCGAGCAAGCCAGCAAGCCTGACGCACCATTGGACTACGCCCTCTCTCTCTCTCTCTCTCTTGCAAGCAATTTTTCATTCTCTTCGTCACTCACCGCACCCCATCAGCAGCTCCGCTTGTCTTGTGCAAGCACTCTAAGTCTTGGCCCCAGATTCCGTCGTGATCCCCTCGTTTCAGATTTCCTGCCGGCCCCGCCCCATCGCCCCATTTCCACTGCCGCCCTTCCGTCCGGCCCCCCTCCTCTCCTCGCCCCGCCCTCGGTGCTGCCGATTGCCGATCCCTTGCTTGGTAAGCTCTCTTCTGAATGATAGGATCGCGCCCCCGAATTGGGTTTGTGAATTAGGTCTTTGAGCTCCATGGAGTTTGCAGATTGAGTGTTGTCGAAGGTATCTGTTCGGTGGAGTGAGTGCATTGCGGTGTGAGTGAGCGGGGGTTATGACAATTGATTTTGAGTGAGTAGAGCCACACATTTGTTCGTTCGTTCGTTAGCCGGCACCGGCACGATGGATGTGACCGCCATTCAAGAGGCGTTCGATCGTGTGTCCAAGAAGCAGAAGCTCTGTTACACCAAGACGCAGGACGTGATTGACCGAACGCTTCACGAGGTCGAGGCAGCTGCCGCGCATTTGAATGGGCTTTCCGATTGGAAACCGGACGTGCGCAAGAGCGTGTTCACAGACCTGCAGCTTAAATTGACTGAAATTGCGCCTTTAACTCAAGTAAGTACAACCGCCGTGCACTGCATTATCTATTTTGTAGGTTTCCTATTCTTGGTAGTTTGATTTCGGACCTAACAAACAAGTTGGTACTCTCTCTTCAGGTTGGAGCTTTGCAAAAGGAGCTCAATACTACTGTTAGCAAGTATGGCAAAATGCTGGACAAAGCTTTCAACCCCGACATTGCCAAAGCCCACCGAGAAGTCGAATTTGATTACCACTTGATTAACCAGATCGTAGGTCAGCATTTCTACCGACAGGGGATGTTCGAATTGGGCGATTGCTTCGTGAATGAGGCACAAGAGCCTGAGGCCGCAGCGTTGAAGGCTCCCTTCTTTGAAATGTACCAGAACTTGGAGCAGCTCCGTGCAAGGAATCTGGAGCCAGCACTGAAGTGGGCAAGGAAGAATCGACAGTCGTTGGAAGCCAAGGTTTCCATCGAATGCTCTATCAATCATGTTGTTACAAAGTGATCGATGAAGTCATGCTATGCACAATGATGGAAACTGCTCGTTGTTGACAGCGTCTTTTGCTTGTGCAGGGGTCTTCCCTAGAATTTCAACTGCACCAACTACAGTTCTTACATGTGCTGAGAACGAAAGGCCGCAACGAAGCCCTGGAGTACGCAAAATTGTCGTTCACGCCGTTCGCCGTCCAGCACATGTCTGACATTCAGAGGCTGATGGGCTGTCTCCTGTGGGTGAACAAATTGGAATCCTCGCCATACAAAGACCTCTTATCGGAATCTCACTGGGACTCGGTTGCATTGCAATTCTCCAGGGAGTGCTGTAATCTGTTGGGACAGGCGTACGAAAGCCCTCTTCATGTCACGCTCTCCGCCGGCTCTCAAGCGCTGTCGCCATTGCTCAAGTTCGCCACCGTCATGTCCTCGAAAAAGCCGGTAACTACTCCTTTCCACACACATCTACTGCGTTTGTAATTGTTCGAGACTTTCTCACTGATTGAGCAAATGTGTGTGCAGGAGTGGGCGGCCTTGAAGCAAATGCCAATCGAGATCGAGCTAGACAAAGCATACCAGTTCCACTCCGTGTTTGCATGCCCGGTATCACGCGAACAGAGCACAGTGGAAAACCCTCCGATGCTCATGCGATGCGGCCATGTGCTGTGCAAGCAATCCATCCAAAAACTCACCAAGAGCAATGCAAGGACCTTCAAGTGTCCATATTGTCCTTCGGAGACGACAGCCACTCAATGTCGGCAAATATACTTCTGATGGATGCTGGCTACCGTGTTGATGCTAGCTCCTCTAGGGTAGGTGTTGCATAGTCATAGGGTGCAAGAAGATTGCTGCTAGTTAAATTGCTGTACAGGAGTTCCTCTAGGTTCCATTGTTAGCCCATCACCTGTTGTATGTAAAGCTCTGTTGCTGCTGCACAATGTGTACATTCAATACGGAGTGCTTCGATCTATAATTGCTTTGTCAGAATCAGAATTGCTTCGTATCAATCAATATTGGGAATTCGGTGTTGGTCAGTATCGTAACCGTAAGTGTATACAGAGAGGATTCGGTGGCCGAATTGTTATTGCTTAGCGGTTTAGTTGAGATCTTCGGCTGTCGATTTACAGGTTCTCAACAGTTAAACTGCACGAAGAAGATTTGTTTTTTCAATTGGGCCAGATGAGGTACTCGTTGTCGACTTGCCGCCCTTCATCTTCGTATATCATTCAGCTTTTTTTTCATGATAAAACATGGAGCTCTATGTTAACCCTTAACGATCCATGATGGAAATTGCTAAATTCTTCAGAAATGATGGAAAATTGCATAAATTATGAAAGCTCAATCTAAGCAAATCCAACTTTACAATGTTAAAGCTGACTTGACGTTCCAGCCACGAATCAAATTTGAACCATTGAAGTCGACCGAAATTTATCCTACGGGACCCTCACAACTCATTAGTGGTTTTAAGAATTTTTGGGTTAAAAAGCTTTTAGGGTTAAAGAATGGAGTAAATTATTTTCAGCATTCAGTATGTTAATAAAAAAATAATAGGTGCCTCATGAGTTTAGTTTCTGGCAAAAACATTTTGGCAAGACTTAGGCAAAAATATTTTGGCAAGAATTTGGCAAAAATGTTTTGGCAAGAATTTAAGTCTGCATTTTTTTTCATTTCTTCTTTATAACACCCAAATTGAGGTTTCAAAAATATTTATATGTATTAGGATAACAAAGTTGACCAAAATGGCCATTAGCCATTTCAACATTTGATGATTCAAAGAAGTGAAGGTACATAGTCTCATTTTGTACTAGAAGTATTTTTTGAACAAAGAGGCGTTTAATTGGCATTACTTGAACTTATACATCATGTTCATTAACTTTTTGTAGCTCTCTGCTTTATACTATTGTTTAGTTTCTTGTTGAGTTATTTATTCCTTGGAGCACTCTCCTATCAAGTTTTATCAACTAATATATTCTCAGGTGTTACCAAGACCTAGGAACTGTAGCCAAGCTCCAATTCTAGCAATGAATGAAGTGGAAGCCACAGGTGTCTTGGGGGAATTCTTCATGCTAGAGGTAGAGTTGTACTTCTTTTCTATTAAACGGAATGAATTCAACAAAGAGATTCTTGAACCCTTTAAGGAGGAGATCTCCTTCGCATTGTTTGACAGTGAAACATATCTTTTGAGGTTGTGTACGCCCTCTTAAATGTACGTTGATTTCAGTTCGGGATTGATGCAACTTGTTGTTTGTGCTCTTGTTGCGTCGTCATCTTGTCCTGGTACATTCAACATCTCTTATTCATGTTCAAATATTTGACATCATCTATTACAAGCTCTCTGACAAACGGGTACGGCTACAGTAGCTATGAGGGTCAATAATTAAAGCATTCAACATAGACAAGAAGAGGGGCTACAGTTTTTGCAAAACAAGAATGAGATGTCATAAAAACTCAAAATATAATGATTAATTTCTTGTTTCACTAGTAGAAATAGTATTAAAAAAGTCTCGAATGTCTTGTCCCAAGTAGCGTAAGAGTGCCAATTTAAATTGTTTTTTCAATGACATCAAGAAATAACATTGTACTTGTTCCTTTTTCTAAAATTTATACTAATCTAGTAGGCTCAGGGATTTTATTCTTGGTAAAAAATCACTCAAATCTTACGTTGTTTCAGGCAAGGCGACCTGCCCCTTTTAAATTTTCACGGTTTTAGGGTTTGAAATCGCCAAAAGAACTGCTAGCTTTTGCTTCCGGCGCCCCCATGATCATCCTCCACTCGCCATCGGTGCCCACCATGTACTGGCCTTCACTCACCATCTCATCAGATGAGCAGCGATTGAGGAGCCTTTTTCATCCTGCGAACGAGCTGCCACCGCCAGAGTCCCTGATTAGTTTTTGTGTATGTCTCGCCATTTTGGGTACTTGCTTTGGGCGACGCTCGCGACTATGCATGGATCGGTGGAGCTGGAGGCCTGGGTTGTGAGAAATCGTGGGTGGAGTCAGCACTGTGTGATTAGAGAAGCTTGAATCATTTTGCTTGTTTTATAATCGTCCATTCCTTGTCAAAGTTTGTGCATTGTGTGATCATGCATTGTGTGCCATGAACTGCAGGTAGTTTGTGTGATCATTGCATTGAGTTCTCTTTACTCGAAGCTGTGCATGTGTTGGGTTTCTAGGAATCATGGCTCCGAAAGAGGCAGATTTGTCTAAGTTTTTGTAGGAGGGCCGTGTGAATGTGTCATAGAACTTAGTGACAATCTTAAGCAGGGGTGTGACCTTGGGCAATCCGTAGGCACAGACACGGATAATGACAGTGTTGAGTTGTATGGAGACGTCTCTCTCGGGACGGCCCCAACAAAACCTACTTTGAGCAGTAATAGTGATTTACAGGTTTTAGACCCAGCGATTGCTAGTCCGTTGGTGGAGGCAGCGAGGCTTAAGAGACAAGGGTATCAGTAGAACCGGCAATTCCAAGATACATGGGCGGCAAGGTTGCCCTGGCGTAGTCTGTGCTTGGAAGCGACGGTCGTGTCTGTTAGGTAAGATGCATTGTTTGCACATCTGTGGAAGGCCGAGAGAAGCTGCTAGTTCCGAAATTCAATTTTCTTTAGAAACATGCTGGGAAAAGGCGGGCGGTTGTAGACGCCGGGAAGATCAAGAAGAGCCAACACTTCTTCGTGAGCACATGTGCGCATGCTCAGAATGAGAGGATATTCTTCGCTAGAGGTGGGAGCAAAACCGTTGTTCAACTGCTGCAAGAATGTGCCACAAAAGAGAAGAGAAAGAAGGGTGTCCAGTTTCGGGTGGTGTTTAGTATTGTAAGTCATAGTCGCCCAATGACCAATTACGAAGATCAGCGTGCGTTGCTAGGGCAGGTTCGGATTTGAAGCTCAATCAAGCATGATCGTTGTATTTCAATCGAGTCTGGTTTATGAGTGTGTCTGTGGTAAGAACGTGGTTAGAATGTGTGTGAATCTTGCATGGATTGCCTTCTCAATATTGGAAGTGTGAATGCTTCTGGGTGTTTGACATTTGCTCCTATAACTGCTTGTGCCCAATGTTTGTTCTTTGAAGTATGATTGCTTTTGCCATTTTGTGTGAAACTTTTGTCATTTTGTGTAAAGCAGGTTTGAATTTTGCGTATGTTTGCGTTTTCAAATGTGTTTGTGGAATGTTCATGATGAAATTCTAGTTTCATGAGTTTGAATTTTATAGTGGATTTGTTCATGAATGTGGTTGAATATGAGTACAAATTTCATAAAAGTCGCCACATGAGCAGTATTGAGTGTGGGAAGGTGCGACACGAGCTCCTGTGTTTGCGTGGAAGGTTCCACAAATTTTCATCGTTCAACTTAAACTTGAAATAAATTACTTGCCACCACGGTACAAAATAATTTGGGGTGGGAGCCACTATGCATTAGGACCATTGAAACCGTTTCGCCAAAGATACCTACACCGGCTCTTACTCTGTTGTGGCTCGCGCCTCACAACAAATAGGAAAAAAAAAATCGTTGAGTAGGCTAAAAGAAAATTAAGGAATAATGACTAATATAATTTTGTGTGATGTCATTAGAAGCCCAATTTAATAGGTACGCTTGGATCACGAGGTAAAAGTCATTCCATTATGTTTCTTTTATGCTATTTTTACGAGTGTTTGTTTCTTGAATTAATTCTCAGTTGTGCATGAAAGGATAGTTTTACACTAGTAAGAAAAGCATGTTCTTAATGACTCAATTGCAATACCTAAGAGCGTCCTTAATTCATCAAGGACATTTTTAGTTATGGTAATTGAGTCATTTAGGACTTATTTTTCCATTAGTGTTTGTAGTATAGGACCGCCTGCCAAGAGATTACAACTAACATAATGAAGTCATAATGGCCATTTTGTTTTCTGAAAGTGTGAAGGCACATTTTTTTGTTTTTTGAAGACACCATTGTAAGAAATCCTCTTTAGTTTCACAAAATCAACAGTTTTCGTAAGACATTCCATACTACGTTATCAACCAGATGATGTTACATAATTAACGCGGTTGAGTTATTAAATAGTACCACTTAATCACTTATTGAGTTAGAAGATTAGATGAACATTATTATTCATACCTGGCCACTATAAGAAATAAAGAGTTTGTGGCGTTCTTTAATGTGTCAATCAAGATGGCAGGTGCTGGTTTGTCGGAGACTTGTAGTCATGATTTGGCACACTTTTCAAATAAGCACAAATCTTTCTTGGTGCCAATCAATGGTAGGAGCAATTATCATTAGACTAACGTGTGTTCTTACATATAATTCCAAGCTTTACTACTACAATTGCAACTTTGTTTTCATGTACATGCTTCATGTGGAACTTGCCTTGTGAGAACAAGTTCTAACACTTTCCATCGTGATGAATTAAATTTGTCAACTCATGTTCATGTGCTTGATGTATCAGCTCCCAAATGCTCAAGGGTTTTAAAGAAAATTTAAATGTGTTATGATACTCATGAAAATTGCTCAAAAGATAATTTGAAGAACTTATTGTCAAAAAAATAATCACGGTTAGAATTCTTTTAATATCCAAAAATAATAATTCAGTAGATTGAGGAGACTCAAACTTTAAAAATCTTTAAAAATTAGAATTTTATTATCAATTAGTTTAAAATGATTGGCTAGAATTACACATGACATGATAAAAGGAAAAGAGGCCAGTCATAACCTACCAACAAAACATTACTTTTCCAAAAACAATCTCCTAACACTAAGCAAATTTTGAGCACTTCCTGTTTGAGAGCTAATAAAAATTGAAACATTACTCAAATGAGGTCATTTCTACTAAAATCGGAATGTGAACTCTTTAAGAAGTACCTAGTTGTACATTAGGTAGTCCTTGAAATTTTTGCATTGACCAGAATGTGAATTCAGTAGTTGTCTGAACCTTTTTGCAATGTAGGATCTCGAGGAGCATATAGTAAGGGTTCAATAATGGCTAAAATTTTCAGCACGGGAGATGTTTCTAGTGCATGCAAATTATGTTCACAAGAGAATTTAGAAGAAAAATAGAGCAAGTAAAATCATTATTTTTGAACTCTTCTACAATGAGTTATGAATTTTTAAAGTTGGAAATATAGGTGTTCCCAATTGAATTCCTCCTACAGCATTCTCAACTGATTAACATGATACCGAACTCAGTTGGGAATGCTGTAGGAATGCTGTATGAGTTCCTCCTACAGCATTCTCAAGAATGTCAAGAAGACTTTCGCAGATCTTTGTCATGGAGCTCCTGATTTCTGAGGATTGAAATGATTGAATGAAGGGTATTGGTGAATCTCCAGATGTTCTGAAGTTGCACATTCGATTGAAACAAGAGCATAGTTCGAACAAGTACCTGTATACTGTGCTGCTACATAGGGTTGCACACGATATCAGGTATACAGTTCAAGCATATAATATGTAAACAATTATCAATTTTTAGCAGTTGTAAAAAGCTCGCAAAATAGACATTGATACCGGTTGTCATCGAAATATTGGTGGTAGTAGTTGTGGACGAATTAATAATGAATAATGAACTTGGCAGGAGAAACATGTGTTCTCTGACATGGAACCATGTGAAGTGAGATCTGCTAACCAAAATTAACCTCCAAATGATCAATTCAAGTGGTTCAAAACAATCTTTTCTGTCATCAATATGCAGATTCTTACAAGCTTAATCTTAAGGATTTCACCGGAAGGGTGTTGGTTCAATTAATCTACTTCAATTAAACAAATTTTGAGACATGTGAATTCATTCGAAGTTCCAGTTTTTATGGGAACTGCACTTGTATTTCGAGTCTAAGTGACACCAATCAAGCTTTTTTAGAACTCAGAGATGAACCTTTCAGCTCCTCACTCTTGCCACATTGCCCTTCTTCTACTCACTCATCACCCCAGAGACAACTTTATTTCATTTTGTAAAATGGTCTGGTTGGGGTACCCAAAAAGGTTGTCCCATGAACAATTGCACTCTATGCTGGTGTGACAAACATATCCATTTTAAAACTGTAATACAATAAGACTACATTAGATGTGGTTTTAGTTGTCTATACTCATATTGTATCAAGAAAAAAAAATTAAAAATTAAAAAAATATTTTGAAGTAATTTTATTTGATTTTTTAGTTGAAAAAGTAAGTCATGTCCCAATAACCTAAAATCCATAGAATCAAGCAAATGGAATATCAACCATTTTTATTTTAATATAATTTTTGAATATGACCTACATCTTCTTGTATAGAATACAAAATAATTTATTTAATAATAAAAAAATTAATTCATTGTGCACTATAATGCCTGCAAATCCCCAAATTCAACACTTTTTCCCTCATCTATGAATGGATCCAAAAAAAATAAAAAATCTAAAAGAAAATCTATAGGCATATATACTTTGATTTCAGTGAGGTGCATGATATTTTATTTTCTATTTTAGGGTCTTTTTACTTGACTAAAATGACTAAATTAAACAAACTTTGGAGGTTTTCAATAAAAATAACCTAATTAGTGTGTCCAAAAAGTGATACCCCAAGCTTACCATTGCCCTTACAGCAACTTTTCCCGATTCAACGTGATGAATGCTAAGTATGATCATTATGATGGAGTTGCGTTCATTTAAAGAACACTGCATGCGTGAATAAGAGCGAATTAAAGATGTTAACGAGAAGAAGTAGGTCCAAACCATTCCTTTCAGGACAACAAATCTTCATGCAGTGTGAGTGCAGAAGGAGACATGAAGAGATGCGGTGAGTCGAATTGAACTCCAGTCGGAAATAAATGTACAGTACAATGCGATCCAACGGCGCAAGCCAAGCCAATATGCTTACAGGCTCGCACCGATTCCTAAACTAGCAATGTATCTTTCTTCGGATACGCTACACGAAGGAAAAGAAAGCTGATAGCTGATGACTGATGCTATAATATGAGCCTATAATATGTTATCTCAAGGGCTTTGAGCGGTACTCACTGGTGAAGTCGGCGCTTTGGCCCAGAGGAGGGCGGTCAGATTGATACGATCGCTGCATGGAGTCTCGAGAGGGCCTGTCGTGGCGGCTGAACTCGCCGCTGCGGCGTGATGACGCCCTGGGCTGCTGCTGCTGCGTTGACGATCGGGTGTTGTTGTTGGTAATGTTACTGCTGTGGTGGTGCTGCTGATGATAAGAAGCCTTCGGTCTCTCCTCATTCAACGACTGCGATAGGATATCTTTCTTCTTCCGGGACTTGTCTGCATTGTAGTGGGCCAGAAAGTCATCCTTCTTCATGTTCGACTCCAAGTTCGCGTGGTGCCGTTCCGTGCTCCGTCGTGGCCTTTCCTGGTTGTAGGAGCTCGTCATGAAGTCGTCGTGCCGCCTGCCTAGATTGTACGACTGGTGCATGAAATCACCCTTCTGGGAATTTCTTCCTGCCTTGTACGCGGACGCAAGCATGTCGCTGGCTTTCCTGGAGCCTCTGTCCATGTTATACGAGGTCGACATGAAGTTTCCTGGCGCCTGCGAGCGCCGTGTTGATGTCGGATTGTACACTGGTTCACTTCGGCGAGTGGTGGGCTTCTCATTGTGTTGAGATCTGGAGGAGTTTCGAGATGTCGCTTGGGAGGCGTTCGGGCTCACACTGGATCGGGTGTACGAGTGGGAATCTCGCGCTGGTAAGGATGACCGTTTCTTCACTGCTTTTGACTGTTGCTGTTCTTCGTCCGATGCGCGCGACTTGGGCGTGCTCTGCGTGCGCACCTTCGCTTGCGCGGACTTCGTGGCTGCCATGTAGTTGCTTCGCCTCGTAGTCGGCTGTGCACTCGTTGTCGTCTCGCTCGTGTTCGATATCGAGCACGGCGATGACGCTTCAGATTCCTCGGGTACGCAACGGCTACAGTAATCTGCAGAGGAGGTGAGGATCAGGGAGATGAACGTTGCGAACGCAAGAAATGGGTATAATCAAGTTACTGGGTGCGTACCGGAGTGGGATTCAAGGAGCTCATGGCAGCCCCGTTGCAGCATTTGCCGCTGCTGGCGCTGAAGCTGGATCAAAGTGGACGTGATAGGCGAGATCTGCTTCGTGCTGGCGTGACCCTCGCTGTGGCTCTTGGTGGCCGCGGCACCAGTGGCAGATTGCGACTGGGTGGGTGACTCGCCCCGGGAACTACTGTGATGCGAAGGCGCTTTTGAGCGTGGCGACTCCTCGTGCGCATCCTTGAGTGGCCGATTCTCCCATGGCCGTGCTGCCATCCATCGCTCCAACCAACTCCATCCCCAGTGTGGCTTGTCACCTTCGTTATTAAAGTAAACTTGAGACGATCCTCCATGACTCTCTGGTCTCCACTGCGCCACTCAATCATTCTCAGATCAGTACACAAACCAATGGAACCCTCAAAATACCCTCGCATAAGTAGCATTTGCCCTAACGCGATTTAAGAGATTCGAGTACACGTTCTTCTGCTGCTAATTAAGCATCTAATCTGAAACCTTGGCTCGCGGTGGCGGTCACGACTCCATACCTGACGACTATTCGCATACGCCCGGGCTCTCTCGCGTTTCATCAGTCCCTCTTGCCTTTGCTGAAGTTTAGCTTGCATGTCTTGTTTGGTTCGAGAGCTGGCGCACCACCCAAGCTGGACAGATCGGAACAATGTTACTTTTATGAGCTAAATAGGTCTCTTATCTTCTGATCGTTCTGATTACTCGCAACATGTAGCCAGCATTTCAATGTGATCGGAGTGTGAGGTGACACACACCTCGGATTCACGAAGCTGGGCTTCGATAAGGCGGCGATGGCTGATAGTCCGCTGCACAGCAAGACCTTGTTGTGACATGCGCACCCGTCGCGCACGAACTCGGGCTTGAACTCTCACCAGCGCTTGCATGCATCGCAAAGTGATTGCGGCCTGTCTCCGCACTGTGTGGCCCCGCACAAGGGCTTGCAAGCGGACCAATCCTTTCAATGCTCGGAGGGCCCTCCTTGCCTGTGGGGTGTGCACTCTTGTTACTCACTTATCTCTCCTCTTGAAACAATTCACAGCACTCACGCATAGATTTGGAGATTCAGCGACAAGTGCAGGGGAAGTTACGAACCAGGAACCCTCGGAAGGCTGTTTGGATGCGAATTGCGGCCCATTCTGCTACCACGATAGAGTGCGAGTTCGGAGACGGGCTATCCGTGGAGCACTCGTCGACCAACACCTGCACCTGCTCCATCTTGAACTCCTGGCTGTAACTGGAGACGACTGCCGCGGTCGTCGTGACCTCTTGCTGATCCGCATCGTGATCGCTCTCTGTGCCGTGACGCCACAGCGTCCATCGTTTGTGAGTTTTCTCATTAGATTTCTCCGCTGGCTTCTTCTGCGCGACGGGCTGCAATCGATTCGCACGTCAGCGACAGGGAATTCCTAAAGCCTCCGCGATCTGGGCATTCGCAGATCGTGAATCTAAACTACTAAAGACCGATGAGATTTGAAAAAGTAGGTATCAACCGAACCCCCCCCCCCACTAGATTTACATCGATCGCTTGTAAGACTAACGAAATTCTACCGACATCGCGGAACGCAGAAAGACAACGAGAGACTCACAGCGGCAACGATATCGTCTTTTTCAGATTGATGAGACCGTTCCGACGGCGCGTTTTCGGAGACAGCCTTCTCGGAGCCGACGGTAGAGAAACCTTTGGAATCAGTGGAAAGCGCTTTCCCAGGCGGAGCAGGCGAGACGACAATGGTGCCACCACGTTTCCCACTGATGAGCGACTTGAAGAACTTGCTAGATGCACCCATGCTTCTCCAGCTGCGTCCGGATTTGGCAACGGTGGCTTGCAGACATGAGCTCCGCGCAGTGACGTCGTGGGGGCGCTCCCGAGTGAGTTCCGGACCTGGACGGGGGACTGCAAGCGACAGGCAACCACGGCGCATGAACACTCACTGCTGCAATCTGCGCAAAGTTACGATCCAGGCAGCATTGTGGGACTAGACTGGACTGAAGGGGGCGGAGGAGTGGAATGGAGCAGCCAAGGATTGCAGCAAGCCCTAGATCCGAGTCAGGCAAGGACGACGACGGGGACGCTGGGCTGGAGGAGCGGCCGGGGTAGTGCGCGCCGGGTTCTAGTGCTGTAGCGAAAGGCGAACATGGAGAGAAGGCTGCCCGCGCCCGTCCCGTTGGATCGAGGGCAGCCAGTTGCTTTATCGGGAGGGGTGGCTGCCTGCTTTTGTCATCCTTTCAGCCTGTCCTTGCGCTGCCGCCGTCGTCCTTGCTATTCCGGGCGCTGGCACTCAACTCTCACTCGCATGGAACCCAGGCTCCGATCTCAGGCGCAAGTAATAATTCAACAGCAAAGATCGAAGGGAGTTACTACTCGGATAAGAATCTATCTAAAAATGTCGGGGTGGGGGATAGCAAATCCGTGATGGGGTCATCGCCCAGCCGAGGGTGCACGTGTGCCATGCATTCCTGCAACTGCTCCGTCACTCTCTCGGGTAAAAGCCGGTCAAAGGCTTCGTCTCCCACCAAGTTAACTGAACATACCACTGTGTTGGAATGGCCGTGCGGGGTCCGGAATTCTGCAACCGAGGCCGT
Source organism: Bryum argenteum (assembly GCA_037043015.1). NCBI lineage: Eukaryota > Viridiplantae > Streptophyta > Bryopsida > Bryales > Bryaceae > Bryum > Bryum argenteum. The sequence continues at coordinate 20,571,695 of CM073322.1, read as the reverse complement.
ATAACTTGTAAAGTACGTGGGACTGTGGGGAGTGGAGGAAGCGTTGCATTGAATTGAACTTTTGAAGTGGCCAGGGGGGTAATTTATGTCATTGTACTTGGGTGCAGTGGTGCACATGCTCGATGGCCCACCCAAAGCCATTGCAGCAGGCGTTGACATTAGCCTTCATAAACTCTGCTTCGCCTCTCTGTTGTTTGACTCATTGCTTCGTCACTTCCATTGCTGGTCGCCTGCTGTTCTCGTCACTCGCACCTTGCTTCTCCGCCCCTCTTCACACTGCCCACGGTTTGGTTCATTTCTCCCATAGTGCGGAACGAAGGGCCGCTTTACAGTAGTTTCGAGGAGGTCTCCGGGCAGTCAAGAAATCATGCCCATAGCATACTTATTTGATGGCCCGAGGGATAATGTGCTATATATATATATATATATATATAAAAGCCCTTACCTGAACACAAAAAGGTCATATCAAAATTTGAAAAAACCTGTAAAAGAACTAGAACTAACCCCTAAAGGCCCACGGCCGCCGATTCGGCTTTTACGGTCAAGGCCAAAAAAAATTTACAGTCAACTTCAAATGTTATGATCTCACATCCAGTGATGATCCAACGGTTGAAAATTTTCACACTACTACCTATGGTAGTCTACTTCAAGATCCTACGGTTGAAGTTATCAAAAATTTCCAAAAATATTGGACGTACCCGCATTAGTACATAGTGGTCAGTGTTGGGATTTCAAGCTCCCAAAACATCATGGGCCTTTAGGGGCTAAGTAAGTTGTAGAATTTCCCATTCCTTTTTGGAAAGACCATTCATGCCTTAAAAAATCCTCAACCTCAATTCCGTTAAAATGGCACTATGCCATGTGCCATTTTGTCACACCAAATCTTACATATGCGCTCACATGGAATGGTATATTCTATAATATCACAATTTTTTTGATAATATCACTCCTTTATATTAATTGTCACTCATTCTCCATACTATCACCTTAAAATTCTGTTATATCACATGGTTTTTGAACTGCAGTTCAGAAAGTTGAGGTGTGCCATTTTAGCAGCATAATGCCATTTTAACGGAATGGGGGATCCTCATATTTAAGAGGATACTCGTAATCAAAGTTTGAAATCGTAAATGGGCATGATGCCCAAAAGTGCGATAAACCCAAAATGAATCAAATTCCAAAAACCTTTTCAATTCACCAACAAATTCAAATTTTACTTCCTTTTCCAAGCTTTGTTATTTGTGTACGTAAATAAAGTTCCAAGACATGAATTCACCATTTCAAGTTTCGATCCAATAATTCTTCATATGCATAATTATTGTCAAGACCAACCTTTGTATTTGATTATCACCATACCTCCATGTGAATGATCAACCATTTTTACAGGTTTACAGGTCCTATGAGGGTAAAAAAGTATGTAAACATGGACCTAACTCCCTTATAAACAAAATTATGAAGAGCCTTATGTCAAATCTACTTTTGAAATTGGCTTTTTTTGGCTCACAAAACACTTTGATCCCAGTTTGAAACAAGTACTCAAAAAAATAAAAATAAATAAAGAATACAAAATAGTTCTTTCTTACTTTAAACATTACGACCTCACAAATGGTGAGCAATTTGAATTTAAGATTTGGTGTACATATACACACAAGCTAGGTACTAGATCCTATAGTTACATATGTGAGAAATTGAAAATATGCCCCTTGTAACGAAAGAGGGTAATTTTGAGAGTTGTTTCTTTAGACTATTTCACTCTAGGAGTTAATATTTCTATAGTATCATTCAAACAACTTTAAGCAGCGCACTTCAAACCCTTTCTGCTCAGAATGGCTTGATGCCAATTTGATGGCCTCCACTACCCATGTAAAGCGTCCCGTATTGTCCTATTGAATCATTTTATGTTACAGGATACACAGCCTGCAATCCAAAAGAAGCACACGAGAATTCATAAAGCAAAAGCAAGTTGCCAGATTTGGCACCTGCTTGGTCATCAAGTACCCACCATCCAAATTCCAAAGCGCAAACAGAACCGAGGAATGACCAAGCCAAACAGAACAGGAGCGACCAAGCCAAACAGAACAGGAACGACCAAGCCAAACAGAACAGGAATGACCAAAGCGCAAAGCGCACAGTGAATTCTGGGTCTCTTTATTTCTCCCCTACGAGCGTGGCTCGGATGCCAGGCTCGGTGGGGATCAATTTTCTGGCCCTTCCCGTTTCCCCCATTTGGGGCCATTTTTTGAATTTTTTTTTGCAAAATTTGGGGCTTGGGGCCCCAAATTACCCTTGGAAACCCCCTTTGTGCTCAAATGGGGCCTAAACAAATTAAAAATTAGGGGCAGATTTTACCCCACCCTCCCCACCCCCACCCGAGCCTGGCATCCAAGCCACGCTCGTAGAGGATATTTAGACACTCCCGTGAATTCTCCCCAGACGGAGTTGACAAACAAACACAGACACATGCAGTAGGCTACTGTACCGGCATCAATTCCTTCTTCTTGGGGGTACAAACAGGAATATAATAACGGTCATCAAACTCGCCAACCACGCTACCTGAAATGTTCAAATCCGGCCAACCTTCCGGATCCATCCGGCACCAGACCCAATGTAAACAGAACCTTAGTAACTTTAAACAATGCCAACAGGTGAGGTGAATTTATGGTCCGTTGGAAACTGAGCACTTCCTGTCAGTAAATTTGGTCAGTGGTGGACGCCACGGATCGAATCCTCAGTCACTTGGCGAGAGGGAGAATGCACTTTGCTTTGCAAACGTCCACGATGGCTCTCTCACTTAATGCAAAGACACCTTTGTCTGAAAGCATCTTCGGTAATTACGGTTCAGGCTCCCATGAACTGTTGTCCTCGCCTCCTCGGCTTGCTTGCTTTTACTGCCGTGGTGCTTTTTCTTGGCTTTGCATGAGACGGTCCTTTAGCTTGCATTATTGTGTGCATGTTGAGAATCTTGGTTGCAATTTCATGAAGGAAGAATGATTGAATCGTGTAAAATAGGGTGTCAATCTTGTTTTTAATTTTGTACACTATAGCAAGCGAGATTTAGTAGGATTTAGTGTACTTGAATGTAAATTTTAGAATGTCAACCATTTTGGGGAAAAGTGTGAAAATGGTATTTGGAATTGACACAGAATTTAGGGTTTTAATAATTCTGATCTCAAATTAAATTAGTTGTTTAACGAACAAGAGTTGAAATAGTTTATTGAGGGGGCGCTTTCCACTATCAATGTATCGAGAGCCAAGAACAAGAAAATTGAATCATTCTCATGGTCATGGCTCTTGGTCAAGAGCGGTGCGATGAAAAATGAAAAATTGTTTTTTAAGTGACTTGTTTACTCTTTGTAGTGTAAAGTTGATGTAGACGAGGACAAGTTTAAGCTCAATTATCTCATACGAATCATCCTCATTCTCTCTTTTACCCTTTGTTGCTTCCTCCCTTCTGTTAAAATATTTGAACACTAACAAATTAATAATTTTTGAACCCCACCATATCCTAGATTATAGTTGAGTCGGGACATTTACTTTGACGCAACTGTAATCTATGAGATCATGAAACATTGGTCACATTTGAGACTTTAGCATCCTTTGGGACCTCAAAGTTAGTGGGCATTCCCCTGTTTTCAAGGTATTGTAATGCCAAATGGAACCAAGAGCGTTTTCTTGGCCAGTCACAAATTTTACAGTTACATGGTCATGGCTCTTGGTTCATACTTTAATGCACCTATGAGTATGGTACTCCACCCTTGATAAAATAGCCTTCCCCATATTTGAAGCTTAATTAGTAACCATTGGTGTTCAATCCCTAAACGTCATTCATGTTGGAGAACAATACTTGGATGAAAGGCTGAAACTTTGAAGTGTCATAACTTCTTCATCGGGATTTGTTTTTACCGAAGTTACGAAGATTGGATTCCTAATAAAGTCTAGTTTATGCAATTCTGAATTCCAGGCTCTTCAAATGAAGTATGAATTTGTGGTTTGCATTTTGGTGTTAGTAGCTTTTGTTTTTAGTTTTTCAAGAAATAGGCAAGTTTTATCATTCCAAGCTAATTTCGATAAATCATAAATACTTTTTTCTGTATTTTTCTAACAGGATTTTGATATTCAGATTCCTTCACATTTTTGATTGAAATATTTTTAGTCCAAATGAATTTGGTATTGGATTTGCACCAATAACTCTATACTAAAAAGAAATCATGGAAAAAATGTGATTTTTGTGGAGCTGTATCTTCTTCATTTATTGTTGGGTATCAACTTTATTCTTTGGGATGGATTCCAATTAAAAATCAGTTTTAGTAGTAGAAGCCCTTGTTCAATGAAGGTGTTTGCTCAAAGTTCGTTAACATTGACGCAACACTAAGAGTAGTGACTTGGAGTTAAATAATTCCAAGTAACACTAAAGACTATGGTTGGATCTTATGGGACAATATAAATCGAAAAATCAAAAGCTTAGAGTTATAATTAGAGCTTTTGGATCTTATTTGATAGAGCTTAGATATATATATTATTAGTTTTTATCTCCATCATCGGGTGGTAAATTTTGCTGACCCTTTGTATAATTAACCAATATTTGTTAACTTTTTTATTTTATATTGATTTTCAATATTATATTGGTATATATATGTTGCTATAGTTGGTAAGAACAAATATCTTCACAATTGGTAATAGAGGGAGAAAATGGAGCATATGAAAGAGTTAGAGGAGAAAAGTGGAAGAAATTTTTTGGCACCTTCGAAAGAAAATGCTGCACACTCCAAGGTGCAAAGGTTTGCTAAATTTGGAGGGCCACCTCTTTCTCACACAAGTTCTCCAAACAACCCGCACTTTCTAAGAGAGTCTACTTTTAGCCATGCCTCCTATTGCAAAACTTGATGTGGAGACAACTTTAATCTCTCACCCATGGGGTTTTATTCATGAAGAAGTGAATAATTTGAAGCATTTTAAGAGGGTCCAAGAGAATAGTGAGTTGGAACCAACTACATGGAGTATATTCAAAGATTTGTTTAAGGTGATTTTTGTATTCCTCTATATTTATGAATGATTCATAATATGAAAAAATACAAAGATCATCCTAAATAAATCTTTGAATATTCTTCATTCTTGGCTCCAATTGGTTCCAACTCACGATTCTTTTGGTCCCACTTAAAATGCTTCAATACAGTCACTTTTTCATGAATAACGATATTAACCAATTTCCAATGTGTCAGGTTCTTGAATAAATTTAAGCGCCCTTGATACCTACAATCGAGCATCTCGAAACCGAAGCCAATGAAAACTTTCTTCAATCAAGAACGAATGAGACTATGGTGTAAAAAGCTTAAGAAAGCATTCAACAAGGAAAGTTATAAGAGTTGCAACAACTAAGAAATAGAAGTAGGTGTATTATTTGTGACTTTATTTGCAATGGTTTACACTTATCAGAGAATAGGTATATTATAGTACTTTCAAATTTCAAACGCATAAATACTAGAATTATGTACAAATGCTCTTATGTGCAATTAACTTATTTTGAGACAACCAACATTTTAATATTGCAAATTCCTCTCATTATTGGTACAAGGATGTTTCTGTCACTTAAGGTCGTTGTCCCACCAATGAGCCCCAGTTGCCATCTAGCATGAATAGTGGCGTTTGGTTTGAGATTAAGAAGGGCCTCTCAACTCTTACCACCTAAAATTGCCGTAAAGGCAAAAAAAATATAAATCGATTCTCGATCCAAGAATGTTTGTACCGCTTAAGGATCATTGTCTTACCAATGAGCGACAGTTGCCATCCGCATGATCAAGCCGCGTCCTCCGTAGGAGCATGTTCATTTTACTTAAGGATATTGTCCTACCAATGCGCAAAGTTGCCATTTGGCATGATCACGCGGCGTCTTCGGTCCGGGATGTTTGTGTGGCTTAAGAATCACGCGATGTCCTTGGTTACAGGATGTTTATGTGGCTTGAAGATCACTGTCCCACCAATGAGCAATAGTTGCCATCTGGCATAATCTAGCGGTATTCTCAGACCAAGAATGTTTATGTTGCTTAAGAATGTAACCTCAATTCCGTTAAAATGGCACTATTCCATGTGCCATTTTAAGTGCTAAAGTGCCATATTGTGCAAATGAGCCAGTTTACAAGCATATTTTTGAAGTGAAGTTTAGAAATATTTATGCCTACATTTGGAATTTTATGCCTAGAAATTTTGGTGCACAAATTATGCCAAAATTTCTATAATATCACCAAATTTACCATAATATCACACATTTTTTATGGTTTTTGACCTTTGAACACAGTAAAAGGGCAAAATTTCTTGAACGGCCGTTCAAAAACGGCTTAAGGATTATTGTCCGAGCAATGCGCAACAGTCGCCACTAGCATGATCAGTCGCCACCAGCATGATTAGGCAGCGTCCTTGGTCGGAGGATGCTTATGTTACTTAGGGATAGTGTTCCACTAATGTGGAACAATTGTCTTTGTCTGCCTTAACATCGTGATCGATCCGAGGATGTTTATGTTGCTCTACAATAAAGAACACTTGCCATCTAGCATGATTTGGCATGATCAAGCTGTGTCTTTTGGTTGGAGCTTGAACAATTACTCAAGCATAAATAGCCTCATTTATATTTGGTATCGAAAGAAACCTTCAATCAAAGTATTCTCTGTTAACACAATCATAACTTCGACTAATAGAGTCTGTGAAGGTTGAGTGAATTCGATGACTGGGGATTATGCAGTTATGCTTATAAATCTTTTTGGATGGTTTTAGTTTTGAGTCAATCTATAGTACTAGGACCTTCTTAGTGACCTTCCCGTGGACACCTACATATTAAGCTGCATAGTCTGTATACTTGGTAAGTACTGAAAAATGAATTTATGTTCATACTAAAGTATTCTCTATCATGTAAACATGCAAGAGGGAATTGTGAGAGGCGTGCTAGGAGTTTAGAGACAAAGTAGGATGCAATCAAACATGACGTATGAGATCTTTGAGTAATGTTTCTACTTGTGGTGATTCTGGTAGCACTTCAGAGATTTCGGTAGAGAGGGCTATAATTTACTATAAGAAAAGAAATTATCCTAAACAAGAAGCATTTACATTCCTCCACTGTAGTTGTTAGGAGACGTACCGAGGAGGTGGGATACTCTAGTGCATGTGACGGTGGACCGCGTTATCCTGTCATGAGCGCAAATAGCAGAAAAACATAAGGAGGTTGACGCAATAGCACACATGATGGAGGGGCACCAAGAAATGAGCAATTGGTCGAGTGCGTGCAGGGAGGGGCTATGAAGAAGTGCACAAGTACTAGCCGAGGAGGGAGGCAGAGGCGGATAGTTTGCTAAGCGGCGAAGATAGAGGCAAGTGTTGAAGTGAAGTGAAGTGAAGCCATGCTAGCTATGACTAATGAGATAATTGGAGCGCGTGAAATGGAGGCTGGGGTTTTGCTCTTGAAAATGGTATTCGATACTGAAGCAACGAAGGATTGCATCGGAGGAGAAGATGGAGAAAATCAAGTTGCTTTCGGTTGCTATTGAAATTACAAGCCCTAATCCGTCTTAGCTTAGCCTGTAATGCCAGTGTTGTGGAGTTAGTGATGATTTGGAGATGGCCTCTTAGACAACATCGTGAGCATAATGCGTAGTTGATAATTACAATGAAAGCAATTGCTCAAGATGTCGCGGTCATTGAGATTAGAGTGTGAAGGTTTCAAATCTGTACAAGAGAAATGCTTTGTAAGAGCCTTTTTGTTTTTTCTCTTTTTTGTGTTTATGTGGCTTAACATTACTATCTCACCAATGAGCAATAATTGCTATCCAACATGATCAGGTGGTGTCCTTGGTTCGAGGATGTTTATGTCGCTTGAATATCACTTGTCTCACAATGAGCAACACTTGCAATCAGACATAATGAGGCGATCAGGCGGCGTTCTCGGTCCAAGGATGTTTATGTGGCTTACAAATCATTGTCCCACCAATGACCGACAGTTGCCATCTTGCATGATCAAGCTCCTTCGTCGAATGATCTTTATGCCGCTTAAGGACCATGGTCCGACCAATGAGCAACAATTGTCATCCGGCAATATGGACGGCGTCCTCGTACAAGAATATTTATGTGGCTTAAAGATCACTATCCCACCAATGCGCAACTGATGTCATCTGGTATGTTAGGCGGCTTCCTTGGTCGGAGCATATATGACGCTTAAGACCAATGCCCACCAATGAACAACAGTTGCCATCCGGCATGATTAGCACTACTACAATTTGAGGGGTTCCGCAACGTTTTCTTCTCAAAAGTTGTTCAAGTTCAGCAACGTTTTGGAACTTGCTCGAGCAACGTTTTCAAGAAAATAAGCAATGTTATCGGATCACTACGCAACATTATTTATAATTTAGTTGAAAACGTTGCTTATTTTCTTGAGAACGTTGCTTATTTTCTTCAGAACGTTGCTCGAGCAAATTCTAAAAGGTTGCTAAAGTTTAGCAAAGTTTGTAACGTTGCAAACCCCCTTCTTTTCTAGTAGTGTGGGCGGCGTCCCTAGTTGGAGGATGAATGAGCAATTGTTGCCATATGGCATAACTAGGCGAGCGTCCTCGTTCGGAGGATGTTTACGTTGCTTAAGGGCCAATGTCTCACCAATGCGTAATAGTTGCCACCCAGCCTGATCTCGTGACCTCCTTGGTTGGAAGATGTTTATGTCATTTAAAGATTAACGTCTCACTATTGAGCAACAATTGTCATCTGGAATGATGAGGCGGTGTCCTTGGTACGAGGATGTTCATGCCAAGGATTAATGTCGGACCAATGAGCAACAATTGCCATCCGGCATGATCAAGCAGGGTCCTTGATCGGAGGACGAAAGAACAATTGTTGCCATCTAGCATGATCAATCAAACCACGTCCTCGATTGGAGGATGTATATGTCGGTTAAATAATACGATGTCACTACATAGCAACATGTTGTTGTCATTGACATGATCAGGCGGCGTCATTTGTCTTGTGTAGCTTAAAAATCATTGTCCCACCAATGAGCAACAATTTCCGCATGATCAGGTGGCGTCCTCGGTTGTTTATGTGGCTTAAGGTTTATTGTCCCAGCAATGCGCAACAATTGCCATTGGCATGATCATGCGACGTCCTTGGTCGGAGGATGTTTATGTGGCTTATAAATCAGTGTTCGACTAATGTGCAACAGTTGTCATCTGCCATGAATTGGCCGCGTCGAGAGATTGAGGACCTCTCTCTACTCTCTACCTGGAATTGCCGTAAAGGCAAAAATAATCCATAGGGGATTCTTCGTCCGAGAATGTCTCATTTTGTCCATTTTGTCTCATTTTAACAAATTTCTCCATTCATAATTCAAAGTTAAAAGAATATTTGGAAATATATGTGTTTTGAAGATTCATCACACAAGTACAAAATATTCCTCATACTATGGGACTATGCAATGGCTTACATATATACACTCTCATTTTTGTCCTATTCTAAATTAGCAAGTTATTTGTCATCAACCCTAGGAGTTTCTTGTTGCAAAATCGCCGAATTTCCAAAACTTATCACTTTCTACATCAAGCGTTAAGAGCATTAAAATATTCATTTTATTGTTTTGAAATGTTTTGTTAACTCCTCCAAAGTTTGTTAAATATAACCATGAATATTTAGTTACATTGACGACTTTGAACACACCTTTATACTATTATCATCAAAGTTTAAACCAAGGCGACCCAAGGCCATTCAAGAGCCAATTGCTATTGAACTCTCTTCAAAATGGTATCATAAAGGGGGCCCTTCATCCACTATTAGATTTCAACTTTATTTTTTGGGATGGATTCCTGATTAAGTCTAGTTTTAGTGGTCGAAACCTTGACTCAATCAAAAATATCTTTAAAATAACGCATGGATTTGAGTGCAAAAGGTTGACAACAATATCAAACTTGCTAAGCTTACTTGGGTATTTTAGATTTTTTTTTCCTCCTATGACTTTACAACAACTCTAATCTCTTTCCAATTTTGTTATAAATCTCATCATTTAGGCACGACTGATGAATTCCATTCGTAAGCAGCCCTCCTTCCAGAGCTTTCCAGAGCCAAGGGCACGCGAGTCTTCGCTTCGCAGTAAGGGCGCACTCACATGTGAGACCCGACCCCATAATTTCACTGTAGCCACCCATAATTTTTGAAGGGTCACTTTTCAGGGTGAACATTACGGGTCACTTCCATGTTCATTCATGATGTTATAAATTAGTGTGTTCTTTTGTGGCTTATTCCCTGACAATGTAAAGTTAGCATGGGCCCATTCACTACTTCCCATGTTCCCATAGCCCCAAAATACATTTCTTTCGTCTTCTTCTTTCTAGATCTAGATTCAACTTTTTTCTTTCCCTACAACCTCTCCACTCAATAAATGAGTATGGACGAGTGACATTAACTCCTTTTTGGAGCTTTGTTGGAGCCAGTATTGTTGGAGCATTATTTGTTGGAGCATTATTTGTTGGAGCATTATTTAGCCTTGCTTGGAAGATTAACCAAGTGTAAGTATTTGATCTCAGATCTTGCCTTCTTATCTTTTGCTTGGGATCAAGCTTGTCTGGAAGATTATTCAAGCATGAGTAGATTGTTAATTTTCTCATGACACTTTTGCTGAGGGAGTACACAAATCATTCCCATTTCATTATATATAAGGAGGTGTCCTGCCGAGTAGCTTCAAAAATGGCATTTAGGAACCAAACTTGTGGTAGTAGTCCTCACAGGACATGGCCGGCTCTGTCAACTTGGCCGACACAGGACATGGCCGGCTTCATGCATTCAACCAATGCTAATGGATTTCTAATCTTTAATGATTGTCAATTGGTTTTTTATTTCAACTTGCATGGTAATGGCACTCGGTTTGAGTATTGAAAATTTCTGATGAACTTAAAGTTTGGTAGTATGCAAAGGCAAAGTAAATAAAAGTCTATTATGCAGTGGAGTTAATGATTGGTAAGATGTGTGCATGGGCAAAGTAAATAAAAGTCAAGAACTATGATTTATTTGGTTAACCCCTATGTGAGGATTACATTGTGATATTTTTCAATTAGATCATCAGTTATGCCTCAAATTTGAATGCTTCATTATTTTATCCAATGCTAATGGATTCCTAATCTTTCATGATTGTCAATTGGATTTTGATTTCATTTTGCATGGTAATGGCAATTCGTTTAAATATAAGAAATTTGTAGTGAAGTTAATGATTGGTAAGATGTGTGCATGGGCAAAGTAATTAAATGGATGGAGCTAATTGTTTGTAAGTGAGCACTTTATGGTTTATTAGTGGTTTATTCTATCTATATTATTACGAACTCAAATACGTATTTAGATTCTAAATATCAATCTGTCATGAATTTGTATATGGCTATAGAAAATACAACGCGGTTTAGCCATTTGGCTGGTGCTGCCATTTCTATTGGATGGGCATTGAAACTAAATTCAGATGCCAAAAACAATGACCAAACCAAGGCCATCTGTTTACCTACGGGTTGCGAGAATTTTTCATGTTCAACTACGTTTGGAATGTCTCAAGAAAATGTAACCAAGAAATATATCATTCAAGCAATATTTGACGAAGAAGACATGTATTGTTTTATGGCTTCTAATAAGTTGAGCAACCGTGAGCTCAACGGTATAAATTGGGGCCCGTGGTATATTAAGCCAAGAAGTACTCATTGGTGGGACCAATTTTTTGGGCATATAATGAGAGATGATCCAGTGAGGTTCAAGAGTTTCTTTCGAGTTTCTGTTTCAACATTTCAATATATCACTGAGTTGGTTTATATGGATCTCGACACAAAACCACCTCGAGGTCTAGAAAATTTGCCAAATCGGAAATTAGAGGTTACTCGACAAGTGGCTCTAGCCATTCGTAGATTAGCCACGGGAGATTCTCTTAAGACAATAGGAGAGATGTTTGGTGTTGCAGATTCTACAGTAATAAAGGTAGTATCAAATTTTGTGCACTCAGTTATTCGTCGTGGGCGTCATCATTTAACATGGCCTAATGTAGAGGACTTAGAAATTGTGAAAAAAAAGTTTGAAGCAAAACACGGATTACCACAAGTATGCGGAGCTATTGATTGCACTCATGTGCAAGTTGACCTACCAAGAAATGAACGCGCCACGGATTTTTTTGACAAGGACAAAAACTACAGTGTCACTTTACAAGCTATTGTGGATTCGGACACAAAATTTTTAGACATATTTGCTGGATTTCCCGGAGTGGTACACGATGCAAGGGTTTTTTCAAATTCAGGCTTTAAATTTGCAGTGGATGGTGGAGATCGCTTGAATGGACAACCTCGAGTTATTCGTATGCGTTCCTATTCGAGTTACTTATCGGAGATGCAGGTTATGCACAAAGTTTATGGATGCTTATACCAATACCTGGTTATAATTTGACTCCCATATATGATCAATTTAATTTTAAGCATTCAAGTACAAGAATGTGTGTTGAGCGATCTTTTGGCATTTTGAAGGGAGTTTGGCGTATATTAAAGAGAACTATGCATTCGGTTGATATGAAAATGGTGCCACATATTATTTATTGTTGTTGTATTTTGCACAACATCATGCTTGATAGGGCAGATGTTGTTAATGACGACCTCCCACTTTTGGGCCATCATGATGAAGGGCTCACAAGGTTGAGGAATCGTAGAGTTATAGCAGATGAAGCATTGGCTATTAGAAATGCTATAGCTGAACATTTATGGAATATTGAAAGGCACTCCGTATTAAGTAACTAGTGACATTTGGTATGTAGACACTATATTTATTGAGGAATGAGCTTATAAGTTTTGAGGTTTTATTATTATTATTATTATAACTTATATCCTTTGTTGTACAAGAATTTCTTTTGGTCGTTGATGTATCTTGTAATAATTTATTATATTCTTATTTATAAAATATAAACTTTCTTAATCATTTCTCTATATACTATGGTTGAATGCAACTTACATGGAACTTCTTACACTTTGAAGTAATTCAAAGTTTATCAATGTATGCTAGATATTTTTATGTGATGGTTAAAGTGATGATGACAAGATCAATACAAATGTCTAGAATTTTGCGTGATAGATAGAACAAATTGCAACAAAACCCAAATCAGTGTTAAAAAAATAATGAGTTCCATTTTCTATGAAAAAACTGTACCAAAATATTTCGTAACGATTGTATTGAGTAATCTCAAACTCAACAATATCAGGAATAATGACATAACAATTAGTCAAGTTCCATATTTTAAAAAAGAACATTGTAAACTAGAAACCCTGGTAGTAACGAGCAAAATGCTTAACCGCAAAACATAAGCATCCTAGCTTATTATTATACCAACTAAGAAAACTACTATAACATATATAAATGTAATGATGAACATTCTATAGGTTCTCGCGGATCCCCGCCATTGCTTTACTAATAGATAGTAAAGCATGGATAAAACCCTCATTCGCTTCTTTGGTGGCCGCCATTTTTTCCTTTTCAATCTCATGCATTTTCTCGTGAGATTTGATTTGCATATCCAATGCCTCACGATGTAAAATCATATTGTCTTCATGTTTTTTAACCTCAAATGCCAAAACTTCCTTATGGCGCTTATCTGCCCTTTCTTCCCCATCCGCCATGGCTTGAATAGTTCGCTTTCTACTTGTTTCCATAGCTACGGCCAATGAATCACTGTTTGGCAAGGATCGACGACGCTTACCAGTACTTGAAGGATTAGATGTCCTAGTGGCACCATCGCCGGCTTGGTCTTCCAAGTGATCATCTTATAGACATTCCAAACAAAACACATCACTTTTTAGGCCTTTAACAAGATAAATACTGAATCCCAACTTAATTCAAATACAATATAAGAAGTTAAGCTTCAAAAATTCTAAAACCTTTATAGCTTCTATAAAAGTTTACTGAATCTTATTAACTTAAAACTTGTTATAAAAAAAAAAAAAACGTTATATATTGCATACCATGGTTTGAGGTATCTATAATCTCCACTGGTTCAGTGGAACGCGATGATGAAGGCAACCAAGATGCGACGTTGTCAAAAACCTCCCTTTGCATATTTGTCTTAACCCTCAAAGCTTTTTTTTCGCCAGAATCCATCTCCCAAAAACTTTTCCTTCCACTTGGAATGTTTTTCTCATAGTCCCATATTTTCTGCCAATCGGACCGTATTCCCTCCCACTTATCATTGCATTGTTGAGGAGACCGTTCAACCCCTTGTGCCCACAATTTATCCGCAATTGCAACCCAACGTTGATGATGGGGCATATGAAGTGCTTTGGAGCCTACAAACCCGGGACCAAATTTGAGCCAATCATGTTTTCTTGCATCGAGTAGTATCAAAACCTCCGACAAGCTCCACATGCTCTTCTTATATACCCGTGTTTGCTCCATCATATGACAAATTTCATCCGCAACTTGTGTTTCTCCCACCTCATTGCTACCATAAATTTTCGCTTCATCGTCCATTTGAGAATCCATATTTAAATCAAAAGCTGGTTGAGATGAAGAAGATGGAAGGTCGGAGCTTCCGGAATTGGTGAGGTTATTGAGCCACCTTGGATTGAAAGAAGACATGGTGAAATAAATTGTGATCTACTTCAAGAAACAAATTGACTAATTAGATGGTGCACATCAATTATAACAAACTTTAGTGATCTCACCTTCTATAATACAATTAGATCACCTTCTATAATACAATTACACAAATGAATCTAATTGAAAAATATCACAATCTAATCCTCACATAGGGGTTAACCAAATAAATCATAGTTCTTGACTTTTATTTACTTTGCCCATGCACACATCTTACCAATCATTAACTTCACTACAAATTTCTTATATTTAAACGAATTGCCATTACCATGCAAAATGAAATCAAAATCCAATTGACAATCATGAAAGATTAGGAATCCATTAGCGTTGGATAAAATAATGAAGCATTCAAATTTGAGGCATAACTGATGATCTAATTGAAAAATATCACAATGTAATCCTCACATAGGGGTTAACCAAATAAATCATAGTTCTTGACTTTTATTTACTTTGCCCATGCACACATCTTACCAATCATTAACTCCACTGCATAATAGACTTTTATTTACTTTGCCTTTGCATACTACCAAACTTTAAGTTCACTGTAAATTTTCAATACTCAAACCGAGTGCCATTACCATGCAAGTTGAAATAAAAAACCAATTGACAATCATTAAAGATTAGAAATCCATTAGCATTGGTTGAATGCATGAAGCCGGCCATGTCCGTGTCGGCCAAGTTGATGAGCCGGCCATGTCCTGTGAGGACTACTACCACAAGTTTGGTTCCTAAATGCCATTTTTGAAGCTACTCGGCTACAGACACCTCCTTATATATAATGAAATGGGAATGATTTGTGTACTCCCTCAGCAAAAGTGTCATGAGAAAATTAACAATCTACTCATGCTTGAATAATCTTCCAGACAAGCTTGATCCCAAGCAAAAGATAAGAAGGCAAGATCTGAGATCAAATACTTACACTTGGGTAATCTTCCAAGCAAGGCTAAATAATGCTCCAACAAATAATGCTCCAACAAATAATGCTCCAACAATACTGGCTCCAACAAAGCTCCAAAAAGGAGTTAATGTCACTCGTCCATACTCATTTATTGAGTGGAGAGGTTGTAGGGAAAGAAAAAAGTTGAATCTAGATCTAGAAAGAAGAAGACGAAAGAAATGTATTTTGGGGCTATGGGAACATGGGAAGTAGTGAATGGGCCCATGCTAACTTTACATTGTCAGGGAATAAGCCACAAAAGAACACACTAATTTAGAATACGGGTTCTATATTAATTTCAAGGGCTTGCCACCTTCCCTTGGCAATTATTATGTTGGGTTGGGGAGCATGTGAGTGGCTTATTTTTCTGAGACCCGATCCATTTTACGGGGTCGGGTCTCACATGTGACTGCGCCCTAAGCAGTGGCGATGTACTAAACTTGCAAGTGAACGGATCTTCGATCTGAGTCACTAGATGAGTCTTTCATTCCAAAGACTGTCTAGATACAGAATCAACAAAGTAGAAAATGATCAATATCATGACATGTTGCAAGCACACTTGGGCTGGGCTGACTCGCATAGACCAATACGCCTCAAACAGAATCAATGTGGATTATGCGCCCATTCAAGCAGAGAAGACAAAGCTCCCCAGATAAATGCCTACATTCAAGCCAGGCGGGTGGAGAGCTTTAAGCTTTAATTGTGGCCGATTTGCTTCAAAAGAGCTGCTGCTTTTGCAGATACTGAAACTCTGACTCAATACATCTCAAGATCCTCTGAAACTTGATAAAAAAATGGGGTAGATTATTTAGATTGGATTTCTCAAGGATTTCAGATATGACCATCACTGTGGAGCTTCTACCTTTAAGGGTTGATGCAGTGTGGCTTGGGTTTATGCATTGTGCAACCCTTGCAACCATCCACTAGCATAGCCAGCCCTACATGAAAGATTACACCCTCATCCTCTGCCCACCGACATAATACCCCACGATCATCACAACACCGGAAATTGCTAAAATCAAGCCTCAAGCAGACACAATCGTATTCACAATTTCAAAGCACAAACTGCTGTGTACCTCTCATCATCCTCATCATCTACACAATAATATACACCCACACGATGATACCCTTCTCATCTCACGAGCTAGATTTATCAGTGTCTGTACCATGGGCAGTCTTCAATTCTCAGGTGTGCTTATGTCGGTGAAGATCATTTGATGCCGACTGCAGGATCCTGTAGTTTCTTCCAAGCACGCAGACCCTGATCTTCGCTTGTCAGTGGGGCTGTCACGACGAACACAACAGCTTCTGGAGGTCGCAATGAAGCTTCACAATTGGATTACTTTAACGACTCCATAGCCGGGCTCTACTATGTCGGTGGCAAGCGAACTAGGAAGTTCTCACGACAATCTGATTCACTCCTTAATGAATGGCGGAAGTTGGGAACTCTTAAACTTCAGGTTCCTCCATATATGATTCCACCGATCTGCCCACTGTCATTAACAACACACATACACGATGAATTCTGATGATGATGAAAGGCTAGGTATAGTAGGGGAGTGTTTCAGAGCTTCAAAGATTGCAGCTCTTATTATCTAATTCAATTTGTGCCAAACAGGCCCACCAATTTAAGAATTTATGAAATTCCTGGAGAGTAGAACAAACCTGATAAGGAGGCTAAAAGGCTGCGTGCTTCCATGTCAATCTCAGCTGCCTTCTGAAGCCAGAACTTTCCCTGCAAGTAGGGTTCACAATCAATCCGGGTGTTGAACGATCAATCTGTAGGGCTCATGAGCAAGGTGGAGCCAGGGATTCATACCTTTTTCACATTGGCAGGCACACCATAGCCGGAGCAAAACATCTGGCCAACCAGACATTGACTGGAGATATCCCCATTCTTGGCAGCTTTGAGAGTCTGCTCAAACCAACGCTGCTCGCAATTCGCCACCACCTCCTTCAGTGGCATCGCTTTGGGAAATTCCGGATCCGCCGACGTGTCCGTGGACTTCACCTTCGCCGGCTTCCGATCAGGCATCCTGCACCAATTGCCAAAATCTCAGAACCGCTCACTCCAAAATCTCCCCGCCAAGCAAACGATCGGAAGAATGAAAGCTAAAATGAAAAAGAACCTGATAGGGTAAGCTTCAATACAGGGAGTCCACCAGTGCGGCATCCCGGACAGCAGAAAGGACGAGATGGTTTAACAGTGAGAGAGGGAGAGAAGCATGAAACAGACAGAAAGAGACAGGAGAGGAGAGGAGAGGAGATGACGAGCAATGGCGAGCAAGGAAGTGATGGCGACAATCGTTAGGACGCGGGCGATGGTGACGTTGGTAGGGTGAGAGAAGGGCGGGGCTGCCGAGCTGGAGTGATGAGGATCGACACCCTAGATATGATGAAGTCACTGTTCACAGGGGCATCTCTGCCGCGAATGAAGCAACCCAGTCTTTACCCCCAGGCACTTTCCTACCACCTTCATTCATCCGTGCCGTCCCTCCCTCCCTTTCTCTTTCTGACTTTGTTACTGCGAAAAGTATCTCACCTTTCGTGTAAGTTGTCCGAATCCATGGTTTGCGGCAACTCTAGAGCCCTACCACCACTCTCGACACACAAGTTGCTTGCCTTGCTCTCTACTGTCTCTGTTGACAGAGTGCTCATCACGGAGGAGTGTAGGATACTCATTCTTCTGGTCTAATTTAGGGTTTTGAAGAAATTGCGCTTTTGCGGTGAGGGGTTGCACGTGTCAAACCACACCAACCATTACTTGTCTTCTTCATCCATTTTACCGACTCTCCAATTGAGAAGTCTTTCTTGACTTTGAGAAACAGGGTTGCTTGCGCAATACGTTTTTGTGCTTACTTCAACTAAAAGGTCATTCGGACAATTCCTATCGAGAGTGTAGTAGTCAAGCTCTTGGATCGCTTTTCACTTATATACGTTCGAAAGCCCAGACGTTTACTTTCAAGGTGATTGCACATTCTAAAGTATAATTTAGTTCTTCTTTCAGCTGAATTTTGATTTAGGGTGGGCTGCCGGACTCCTGTTTTGTGGTATTGGTCATCACTCTGTACTTGTGCTGGTTCGTGTGTAGCGGATCCCTTTTACATTGCGCATATGGAAGTAAAATCTAGTCTCCTTTTCAGCTTGCATCACAACGTAAGAGTTGATTTTTCGCCGGTTGTGGTCATC
The DNA here is from genome assembly GCA_037043015.1 of Bryum argenteum. Classification (NCBI taxonomy): domain Eukaryota; kingdom Viridiplantae; phylum Streptophyta; class Bryopsida; order Bryales; family Bryaceae; genus Bryum; species Bryum argenteum. The sequence goes on along the minus strand of CM073322.1, from coordinate 20,552,953 downwards.
ACTCATTGTTTGTTTGTGCGTGCCTGAAAGCGAGCATTTCAGATCGTTTGATAACAACAAGTGCACATTGCATTGGTCTGTTCTATGTACTGTGAACTTGCTCCCAAATTGAAAGATGGAAGGATCGTAGTGGCCTTTACATGCACAGGAGATTCAGATTGTTTGATAACGGCAAGTGTGTGTTGAATTCTGTGTACTTGTCGAGTACAGAGTAGCTGTGGAAGTGCAAAGTCGAGAAAGTGCAGCCACTTGGGGTCGATGGCTTCACCTCTCCCTCCCGCTCCCAGCTTGGTGGAATTGAGTGTGCGATCAGCATGCCGGGACAAAGCCAGTGTGAGGGCATGGCGCAACAAGCGGAGAACGTTGGAGATCTTGCCCTCGGAGATTGCCCACCAGCTCTTCCATTCCCTGTTGCGAGCTCACCTGCTCTCTGCCCCTCTTGTCGAGTATGTGCCACATTTCTCTTCCAGTTCATGGTCAATCCTTTCGGCGCTTTGAAGTGTATGGACTCAGATCCCTACTGCTTGCACAGATCGTTTCAAGCTAGCATACAAGAGGTTGATGTGAGTGGAGAATCGTCTTTGGACGGGGAATGGATGGCTTACCTTGGCGGTTGTCGTCATTTACGAGCTCTTCGTGCCACAGATTGCAAAGCATTGACAAACAACGCGATCTGGCAACTCACAGGCACGCATTCAACCCCTTTATGTTCCTATTTGCAGCTCCTTTTCAAGCTTCAGCGTTTGAGTATTCTCGTGCTAGTATGCTGGGTTAAGATGTTCGTGTATCGAACTTCTACGTTGCTCTAGCAGTATTTGATCACTGGATTCCTTCTTTAGGAATGAAGGCCATGGAGGAACTGGACCTATCTCGATGCAGGAGGATTAGCGATGAAGCAGTGTTTCATATTGCCTCACTGAAGGGGCTGAGGAAGCTGGGATTAGCCGAAACTACTGTTGGAGCCAAAGGGCTGTCGATGCTGCCAGCACTTACATCACTTGTTTCACTCGATTTAGGAGGCTGCCCAGTAACTGATGCGAATCTGCTCTCGTTTCAGGTAAGCTGTCCCGAAGAAACATTGAGTGCCCAATGCCTTAAACCCTATACCCTATAAGTGACAGTGTTCCTTGCTTAGATGGCCCCACAAATCGCGTTGCCCCAAAAATGTCGCAGCCTGCATCTCAATCTTGAAATAGTTAAAGCCAGAAGAGCACTCAAACTTAAGACTTCTCTCTCTCACTTTCAGGTAAGCTCTCCTTAAGAAATATTCATTTAACTACTAAGGTTTAAACCCTAAACCACTTTCAGGTAAGCTCTCCTTAAGAAATATTCATTTAACTACTAAGGTTTAAACCCTAAACCCTGGATCGTTGCTCGTGTAAGCATTGAATTCAGTGTGTTTCGATATGTGAATGCAGGCAATGACATCGTTGGAGCAACTCGATTTGTGGGGCAGCAAAATCACGAACACGGGAGCACGGTGTCTGTCATCGTTCAAGCATTTGAAATCGTTAAACCTTGCAATGACATCCGTCACTAGGATTCCACAAATGATCTCACTCGTGTCCTTAAACCTCTGCACCTGCGCTGTGGACTCGATCACACCGGACAGTCCTTTAAGAGAGCTTTTTCTAACAGGAGCCCTAGTCAACCTAAGATATGCCATTTCGCCTACTAACGCAAGGAATGTGCAACTGCTGGATCTGGCAAATTCACATGGAAGCGACCTGGAGGCACTCGCATGGATGCAGAAGCTCTCTATCTTGGATTTACGCGCAACAGCACTCACTGATGCGCATATGACTAAGTTCCCTGACTTCGGAAAAAGCTTGAAGTGGCTTGATCTGGGTCACACAAAAGTTGGCTCCGAAGGTGTGGCAGCAATCGCAGGACATTTGCCGAAACTCGAACAGCTCTCTTTGAGTCATACCCTTGTGGACGACAACGTTTTTGTATACCTAACCCATTTTCCTTCGCTACAATCCCTCGATCTCAGTGGCAGCAAAGTGAAAGGTACTGACTCTACTCAGTTGTTGCAGATTCTCAAGCTCTGAAGTTTAGGTTTTCGGGTTTCGACTGATTGGAACTGTCTTGAGATGCAGGCGATCTTACGTTCGGATCTGAAGAGTCTACGCAAATCTCTGTGCTGTCATATTTGGACCAGCTTCAGCACCTGAGAAGGCTCGATATGCGGCATAGTCGTATCAATGATACTACAGGCCATGGACTCAAGACTCTTACGCAACTCACACATCTCAATATTCACAGTACTTCTTTATCGGGTATCTTGATCTTAAACCTTGCTTATACTTAAACCGTTGAAGGTTAAGCAGCTTCGATGGAATCTATCACTTCACGCTCTCCATTCAATTGAATTGTAGAAAAGGTTCGTTACTTGATATGTAGGTTCGAGCATTTACAGATATGACCCTTCGATGTGGTGTTCAATCTTAGGGTGCTGAATATTCCGTGTTTTATGTTTGCCAGATGAATGTCTACATCAGTCATCGTCTCTCCGCAACCTGGTGTGCCTGGGTATTGGTGGCGCGGTGATCACAAACGATGGCTTATCAAATTATAAGCCGCCTCCTCTGCTTCAGGAGCTTGATCTCACAGATTGTTGGTTGCTATCCAAGGAGGCTCTACTCGACTTTTGTAAAGCATATCCTCAGATTATGGTCTGGAACGAGAAGACCGTCGGTATTACAAGTGCGGCGAAATCAAACACTCTTAAGAAAGACTATGGAGATGTCGTGAACGGAGGAATTGCTACGAGTTTTTCCCGTGAACAGCAACAAGCGTTACTCAATCAGCGTAATAAAAGCCCTGCAAAATTTCTTTCGAAAGACCGGATGAAAGTGACGAAGAAGCCTTCCAACAGTAAAAGTGCTGCCATGCACACACATGTACTTGGTATGTGCTATCTTCATGTTTGCAAACGGAGAGGGCAGGGATTCACAGTATGTAAGTGGAAATCGAGAACTGACAAAGTTTGCGGTCTTGTTGTTACAGATGAAAGAATCAAGTACAAGAAGCACGAGCTTCTCCAATTGAGATCTGCTGATGTATCTCACTCGTCGCTCGCGAAATTAAGAAACCTTGACGGCGACCTACTTTTGAAGGTCCGGTCCAGGTCATGAAAGGAGTTCCTCTTAACTCCTGGAACCTACTGGAACCTCCAAACATGGTTTCTACAAGTGGCTTTTAGACATTCCATTCCAATTCTCTGATTCAACGATATTCTGTTGATCATGTGCTCTCCTCCATGAACACGATCACCATTTTGTGTAGTTAATTACCCTTTCTAACAAACATAACATTTTTGCGAGATATTAATAAATGATCAAACACGCCAAGGGTATCGGACTTTTCTGAAAGCTCATGTCTCATTACCTGCCATCCGGTTCTAGCTTGTCATGTCTGATTGCTTCACAGAGCGACTGCTCATAGCGTGCTAGATTCTTCTTGTGTTGGGGAACGGAGAATAGATTTGAGAATGGGCTAAAACTCATACAATGGCAGGGAGAGTCACTAAGGATACCGGTCAAGCTTTCCTTGAGCTTTGCCCATCCTGCATGCTCTTCTCAGCTTCAGGAACTGGTAGACAATCTCTTTCGCACATTCCCAGATGCATATTGCACAGTTCAGAAGAGTTTCTATGCCCTTGAGTGAATGGTGGAGGTACGTTGACCACTGTAGTAGTTGCGCCAGTTCCAGTTGTCGTTGGACGACGTTTCAGTATGCCGAGGAATCGGCGATCGAGTGGACGATGACGCACGAACATACAGTAAAATCGTCCAGTGCGCGACCGGGCAAAGCCGGCATAGCTAGCCATGGCGGAGCAAGCTCTAGACTTGCGCGAGTGATTTCGTGTATCACAGTATTGTCAGTCTTGTTGGTGTGTGCATGCGTGTTCTGATTGAGTTGCTTGGTGTCGTAGAGAGCCCGGAGGGTGGATGTAGTCATCCAGAGTGCGATCGGCGCAAACCCTGGCCATGGCGGAGTGAGTCCCGTCCGTCTTGTGCAAGTGATTTGGTGGTGTCACGAAATTGTCAGTCTTGTTCGCGAGCGTGCGTGTTCTGTCTCTGATTTCAGTCGGTGGGGAGTGGTAGAGGCTGCGCTTTGAGGAGGATAGACGTGGTCTCTTAGAGTGCGGAGCGAGACCTGGCTATGGCGGAGCGACTTCCGTCAGTCTTGTGCTAGCGATTCCATGGTGTCATAGGATTGCAGTCTTGTTGTGTGTGCGGATAGTGGATCCAGTCGCTTGGAAGTGGTAGAGGCTGCTGTTTGCGGAGGAAAGACGTGGTCATTGAGAGTGCAACTGGACCAAACCCTGGCCATGGCGGATCGAGTGCTGTCAAAACTCGTGCTAGCGATTTCACAGGATTGTTAGACCTATTGTTGTGTGTGCGGGTACTGGATCCAATAGCTGGGAAGTTAGTTCAGAGCTTGGGATGTTGCGTGGTCGTCATACGTGATTGAAAGGGTTCGTAGTCGACGTCAGTGCTAGTTGTTCAGCTACTCCTGGATGCAGCCGCGGCCAAAACATTCAAATGATTATGGATGCGCTGCGGATGTGACAGCGTCATAAAAGAATATGAACCGGCAGTTGTAGCAAGGCGGCAGAGGATGCAGCTCTCTACATGACCAGCAACGAAGACGTGGTTGCCAGATCAAGAGTTTGAGAGATAAGCCGAGCCAAAGCTCGCTCTTCCAAGGTACGTAAATTGTCAGAGAAACTCACGTTTGTTTTTTTTAGCAAGAAACTGACACGGGTCTAAAACTCATCATTTTCATATTTGATTCAGTGGTTATGCTGTTCGTTACTCCCAGAATAAGGCTTTGCCTTGATTTATTTATGTTTGCTACTCATTTCTGTACAAAAAGAGGCTAATATCTTGGGTGCTTGGAAACAGGGGGCTACTTTCGAGAGGAAACCGACTTTTGAGTTTGTGTCTGCGAACAAGCTACCACTTTTGATAAACAGCCTTGCTGTTCTTTGAGAATACCGTCCATAAACGAGTAAGTTACGCAGCGTGTCATATTGCTTGCCGAATGGTTTTCTTGGTTTCGATGCAGTTGCGTTCTTTTGTATTTGCCCATGAAGTAGACATGACTGGTTTTGATGTTTAAAACTATTAGTAGGGGCAAGTAAGTCATTTGTGGTGTTGTGATTTCAGGTCCTCTGCTTTGTGAGAGAGCTGCAAGCGCTTTCAGAGGGCAGGTATACATACATATAGACTAGTAGGTAAATCATAGAGACCTCACGAACATCATCATCTATCGGAAATTGAAGGATCATTGTTCACATCGCAGAAATAGTGTATGTCATGGAACATACAACATGTGTATACTAGGCATGGAGAATTGTTAGAAACATCTTCGAAGTAAGATACGTGAGGTGGGTACGTAGTGATAGGATCTAAGTGGCTTTCTAGTTGAACTTACAGTGACCATGTGAGATAGGAGCTTGGTGATAAGACCGAAGTGCCTTCTTAGATAATCCCAGTGAGAGTCCACCATGGAATCGTGTAATGCGCAGCGCTATGAGTTACCCTAAGTATAAGCCTTCCGAAGTGGTCAATTTGATTAACACTAAAGATCAGTTTTCTTTACTTATAGAGCCAGCAACCATCAGTCCAAAATTAGGACGGAGCCAGTGATCGGAGCCAGTGATCGGAGCCAGTGATCGGAGCCAGTGACCGTTAGTCAGAGTCTAGGGAGTTTACAAGGGCCGTTAGCTGGAGCTATTTCAAGTTGCTTTGAAGGCTGCGAAACGCATGGTGGACATCAACGTGGACCCGTTGGTGTTGTGATGTGACAGGTATGGTTGGTGTCAGGCCTTGGATTCATTTGCTGTGGACGAAGTCTGCTTTGGGCATTGTATAGTAGACTTATGACCAAGTCGCTTGCTTGTCTACTATCTTGATCTCATTGAGTAGAATTCATTTTTGTAAGTAGAAGTTGGGGGTGCAGGTCTCATGCATAGTAGGTTATGTGTTCATGGACTTGGTAGATTGTCTTTTAGCACTTGTGTTTTTCCTATGATTTATATTAATGTGCAATGTGCTTTGGAGTATTTTATTGGTAGTGACTATGTACTTATCTAATGTCATAATGATTGCCATGTAAGTTATCTCCATGGTTCATAAGGTTGAGAAAAATCAAGGTAATTGCAGTTCTGGACATGAGAGTTGGTTTCTTTGTTGAGTGCGTATGGTTGCTGTGTGGCAGGAGAATCTAAAATTGCAGAGTGATTGTTCAACATCTCGTGTGTTGGTGTACATGGCTGAGGTGAAGATGGTGATTGTGGACCCTCCTCCGGGGGGTGCTCCTCTAGAAGGTGCTCCTTCTAGGGGTGCTTCTGGTGCATATGATCCTCTAGAGGGTGCTCCTCCAGGAAGTGCTCTTGCGAGTGCTTCTTCCGTGATTGTTCCTCATGTGGGTGCTTCTCTCCTCGTATCGAAGTTGAGTGAAGGGCCGTCAAAACAACGTGAAGTGCAATTAAATTCCAAACACATTATATTCTTGAGTCACAGTGGAGCTCAAAAGGAGTTCACAAGACATCTATCCATAGCTCTGAAAAAAGAGTGTTATTCGCCGTTCTTAGATGCTGATCATGAAAGTTTGACCCCAGGTGAAAAGTGGTATATTCCTTTGGAAGCTGCTCAACAATGTCGTGTTGCAGTCTTGGTGTTATCAGATGAGTTCTTCACTAGGTCTAAGTGGCCAATGTTGGAGTTAAATGTGTTTGCCAAGTCAAAAAACCCTGACTTGAAAATATTGCCACTATTCCTGAAGATTTCATTTGAGAATTTTGAAAATAATAGAAAGGAGAAAAAGTGGTTGAAGAAATGGGAGGAAATAAAGCAAAATGATGACAGGATCGATTTGAATGAGTGGGAGCAAGCATTATCTGTAATAAAAAAGTATGGTGCCTTGAGTTACAATGGTATTGAGGGAGAACCAACCTTCATTGAAAAAGTTGTGGAGGCAATTTGTAAGTTGGTGGAACCAGATGTAAAATTTAACGTGCCTGACAATGGATCATTGACAAATTTGTGCAAGGTATGGCTCTCTCCCACTTCACTTTGATTAACTTCATGCAATTTTTTTTGTTGCGCATGTAATTTGCATACTCAGTAAGCACCATAAAAATTTATCTCAATGTGTTGTGATTTTGTACGATTGAAGGAAACTACCTTAAGTTTTTGTAACATCTATTTTTATCTAGAAGCATTCCAAGATCTTTTCTTCCTAACTCAAAATATATGTGAAAATGTGAAGTTTATAGCTTTGATAGGAGGTTTGTAATAATCCTCTAAACTTGTTAGTACATAGTGATTCTTTTGAAGAGTTTATTAATGACTATTTTCTGCCATGTTTATTAATAGCCAATATTACAAGAGTTGGAGAAGATTGTACCATCCCCGAAGTATAAAATCCGTCTATTGGGTTTACATGGTATGGGTGGAATTGGAAAGACAACAATCTCAAGAGCCGTTTGCAATGAAAAACTTAAAGATTATGGTGGAAAAGTATGTCATATTGAGTTTGGCAGTAAGAATTCATTGGAGTTACAGAAGACCGTGCTTAAGGAGTTGATGGGCAAGGATTCAGAAACTCTTGATAGGAATCATGACAAGGTATATAAACGAACATTGTTCAAAGTGAGGTTGAGGTATCAAATACGATTGGGTGCTAGTATTGAAGTTTGTGTCTCAATTATATACATGGCTTGAGCAAGATGATTTTTGTCATTTCTTTTGTTGATTGGAGTTCTAATATGCAAATGGAAAATTTGGCAGCTTGATGACCTTTTGAAGAATGATATGAAAAAGCAGAAAGTCTTTCTTGTTCTTGACAACGTTCAAGGACATGACGTATATGAAGTTAAGAAGTACTTGAATATTGAATACAATGAGAAAAGTGCGGTGCTTGTCACTTCACGATCTCTAGACATCTTAAACCAACATCTTCTGATTGCGGTGAGTAATTGCATGGAGGTACCAAAATTGAACAAAGAGAGTGCGATTGAAGTATTTTCTTATTACCTTGGATGGAAAGAATCTACCTTCAAGGATAAGAACATCATTAAGAAATATGTGGCAAAATGTTCCTTCACGGAGGAAGGTGGGGCTAACTCAATTTTTGAAGAAAAGTCTAGGAAGCAATATCTGCCATTGGCACTCAAGGTCTTGGCAAGTCAACTTCAAGCCAAGATTTCTAATGATTGGGACTTGGAGAGTTTTATAGGAAAATATTTAGAGAAGTTGAATATTGAAAGATTCAATATATTGAGGGAGAGAGTGCATCCTATATTTTCTATTCTACGACTTGGTTATGATGCATTGTGCTTGGAAGATCAACATATATTTTTGGACTTAGCACTCTTATGGTCACCTCGTTGGAGATGTTGGAAATTTGAGTTGGAGTATATGTGGAAGTGGTTGTGCGGAATTCATAGGAAATCAAGAGATGATATGAATGATTGTGTAAGTTTCAATCGATGAATACCGATTCCTACAATGTCAAGTCAATGTCATGTTGAAAAATTGTATCGAAGAAAGTATGTGAATTTAAAGTAAAACCTAATTGTAAGAATGACTTCTGAAATTCAAAGTTTCATTTTAATACTTTTGCTTTTAGCAAATAGGTGATGTCATTGTAAGTTTGTAACTTTGTAATGCATTGCTTTTATTATTTAGATTCACATGTGTTTTTGAATATAACTTGACAAGATGATATGCTTATTTCATTATGTAACTTCAATGAAGGTGATTTTATAAACTGATGTGGTCTAGTATAAGGAATGTTATGTCTACATTTGCATGTGAAAAAATTGTATCATACTTTTTATCCAAAATATATACATTATTATATATTACTAATATTGATGTGCTTCCGATGCCAGGTGAATGCTTTAAAGAGGAACGGGCTACTCGAAGTGGTTGCCGAGCTAAATGGATTAAACTGTAATATTCATGATTTATATATTGACTTTGCCGAGGCTGAAGTACAAACAGGGCCATTTGAGAGAAAGCGATTTTTAATACATAAAGGTGGAACTGAGGTTCCTTTTGAACTTCTGAAATATCCACCACGATATTGTTGGTCGTCGCTCGAGAGGCTTGTTATACAACGAAGTTATGTGGGAAGTTTCAGCGAAGCAAAACTCAACCATTGCTTGAATGTAGAAGTGTTGTACCTACTTGATTGCCCATACCTTGTTGAAATTGATGTTGGTACTTTGGAAAATTTGAGAAGTATGGAGATTGTTGGTTGCGGCGAGCTTGTTATAAATAATCAAAGAGTCAAGAGACTGAAAAACCTTACTTTCATATATGTGGCAGATTGTCATGTACGCTTTGATCTTGACTTTCTTAAAGGTTTAAAAAAGCTTCAAATTCTCACCATTGAGAATTGCTCGGGTCTCAAGAGTCTACGTAATGATTTGAAATATTTAAAATTACTCAGAGAAATGTGCAACGATGTAAAAATATGAAGACACTTGGAGATATTAAAGTTTTATCAGATTTGGAGGCATTGAATGCTCGGGAATGCACAAGCTTGAAGGAGTTGCCCAATAATTTGAGTGGTTTGATGAATTTGAAAGTGCTCAATATTGGAGGGTGCAGCAATTTGGAGAGGTTAGGTGATGTGAAAGCTCTAAGGGCATTGAAAAGTCTTCATGCTTTTGGATGTACGAACTTGAAGGAATTGCCAAATGATTTGAGTGGTTTGACAAATTTGGAAGAGCTCGATATTAGAGAGTGCAGCAATTTGGAGACGTTAGGTGATTTGGAAGCTGTAAGGGCACTGAAAACTCTACATGCTCAAAGATGCACCAACTTGAAGGAATTGCCGAATGATTTGAGTGGCTTGACAAATTTGGAAGAGCTCAATATTTCATGGTGCAGCAATTTGAAGACTTTAGGTGATTTGAAAGCTTTAAGGGCATTGAAGAGTCTACTTGCTCAGGGATGCACCAACTTGAAGGAGTTGCCGAATGATTTGAGTGGCTTGACAAATTTGGAAGAGCTCAATATTTCATGGTGCAGCAATTTGAAGACGTTAGGTGATGTGAAAGCTCTAAGGGCACTGAAAAGTCTACATGCTCCCGGATGCATCAACTTGAAGGAGTTGCCGAATGATTTAAGTGGTTTGACAAATTTGAAAGAGCTCGATATTAGAGAGTGTAGCAATTTGGAGACGTTAGGTGATGTGAAAGCTCTAAGGGCATTAAAAAGTCTAGATGCTTACGAATGCTCGCACTTGAAGGAGTTGCCGAATGATTTGAGTCGTTTGACGAATTTGGAAAAACTCTTTATTAGAGGGTGCAGCAATTTGGAAACGTTAGGTGATGTGAAAGCTCTAAGGGCATTGAAAAGTCTTCATGCTTTGGGATGCACCAACTTGAATGAGTTGCCAAATGATTTGAGTGGTTTGACGAATTTGGAAGAACTCTTTATTGGAGGTTGCAGCAATTTGGAAACGTTAGGTGATGTGAAAGCTCTAAGGGCATTGAAAAGTCTTCATGCTTTGGGATGCACCAACTTGAATGAGTTGCCAAATGATTTGAGTGGTTTGACGAATTTGGAAGAACTCTTTATTGGAGGTTGCAGCAATTTGGAAACGTTAGGTGATGTGAAAGCTCTAAGGGCATTGAAAAGTCTACATGCTCAAAGATGCACGCACTTGAAGGAGTTACCGAATAATTTGAGTAGTTTGACAAATTTGGAAGAGCTCAATATTACATGGTGCAGCAATTTGAAGACTTTAGGTGATTTGAAAGCTTTAAGGGCATTGAAGAGTCTACTTGCTCAGGGATGCACCAACTTGAAGGAGTTGCCGAATGATTTGAGTGGCTTGACAAATTTGGAAGAGCTCAATATTTCATGGTGCAGCAATTTGAAGACGTTAGGTGATGTGAAAGCTCTAAGGGCACTGAAAAGTCTACATGCTCCCGGATGCATCAACTTGAAGGAGTTGCCGAATGATTTGAGTGGTTTGACAAATTTGAAAGAGCTCAATATTTGATGGTGTAGCAATTTGGAGACGTTAGGTGATGTGAAAGCTCTAAGGGCATTGAAAAGTCTTCATGCTCTTGAATGCACGAACTTGTACGAGTTGCCGGATGATTTGAGTGGTTTGAAAAATTTGTAAGAGCTCTTTATCGGAAGGAGCAAGAGTTTGGAGATGTTAGGTGATGTGAAAGCTCTAAGGGCATTGAAGAGTCTGGATGCTCTGAAATGCATCAACTTAAAGGAGTTGCGGGATGATGTGAGTGGTTTGACAAATTAGTAGGACTTGCATATTGAGGCGTGTAGCAGTTTTTAAACATTAGGTGATCTTAGAGCTTTGGTGGCTTTAAAGGAGTCGAATATGAAGAATTGTTCATTATTAAAGGAGTTGCCAAATGATATGTGGTTCAAAATAATTACAAATACTTAATAATGGGGAACGTAGCTATCCGGAGACATGAAGTTATATTGAAGCCTCAATGGCTTTAAAAGAGGTGAATGTTGGATATTGTGGTGGTCGAAAGGTGTTGCCAATGATTTGTGTAATTCTTTTTTGATTGGAAGAGCTCAAAAGTGAAGATGCAACAAATTGGGGAGATTAGGTTTGAAAGAATTGGAGAATCTTGATTTAAGGACTGTCGCTATTTAGTGGCATTTGGTTATATTAAAACTTGGACAAGTTTTCAAAAGTTACGAAATTGCAAATGTTAAAGCTCGGTATAGTTTTTTGGTGCTTTGAGTTGTATAAATCAATAGAAGGAATTGGATGTGTTTGGATGGACCTATTATGTAAATGAATAAGATGATTATAGACTTCAGAGGCAAGTTATATGGTAGTAGGAAAATGAGATTAGAGATTTGGTCGTGTGGTTTCTTATCCCTAAGCATCCCAACCTACACAGTTTTGAAACAAGTGTCACTAATGAGAATGAAGGTTAGCTATTTAGATCTCAACCATACAATCTTGTAGAAGGATTATTGCAGTTCACGAAGCCTCATAGATTGCGAGATTTTATTGTATCACTACTCGAAACAAACTACACAATTCCATCATTTTCACTTGAGAGTAGAAATGCTACCATAAAACTTTATGCAAAATCAAAGAATCGTCAACTTAAAAATTGTCCAACTTCATCTCATAAACACCCTTGTACCCAATAAAATTCATTAACTCTAGCCTTGTTGTGGTGAAAATCGCCTAAGAATTTACGAAAAAACTTCATAACTAAACCTTTTGCATTCAAATCCATGACTTCTCTTCAGAACATCTTAGATTGAACTAAGGATTCTACCATTGGAACTATACTTTGATTGGAATCCATCCCAAAGAATGAAGTCAAAATGCAACTAAGATATAGTTTCTCAAAAACTATGAAATGAATTTTCAAATTATTTCAGGTTAGGATAATTATTGCAAATCCAATACCAAAGTTTAATTGGATCAAAATCTTTCAACAAGAAAGTTTTTGAATTTCATTTTAAGATCTTTAAGTATGTAAAATAAATTTCATGAAAAACTATTTTTGATTTAACATGATTGGCATGCAATGGTATAAGTATGCTTAATGTTTGAAAACCCAAAAACATATGTTGCCTCGACTAAAATGTTTGCCATTAATTCATACTTCATCAGATGGGCCCGCAAGTTCTACCATACAAACCGGACTTACATCTTTGATCCAACCCACATAAAATTGAACTCCCTACGACTCTTCAAAGTTTGAGTCCTTCATGCAAGATGTCGTTTTTTGTCATCAAGGACGTCGAGGACTTCAGTTTCTTGAACCATCTATAATAACAATATATACAATGTAAATAGTTTTCGTGCATGAGAGCCTTGTGATGTTATATTGCAATGAAAGAATATAAAAATCAATTTTGGTTTTCATAAAGAGACAGCGTGGAAGCAGACATCGAACAGTCTTAGTTTAACTTATGCAAAGTATGAAGCTCTATCTTGATGTCGAAGCTTCGTTCTGTGGATTCGGTTTCATCCTGCAGTTGGCATTTCGACAGACAAGTTCCATGGTCTAATTCAATCCAAAAAAAAATGCTGCTCTCCACAATGTACAGATAAACCAAAACACTCAAGTTTGGTGGTGATTGGATTAACACTTCGACAACTTTGAGACGTATGAAAGCTCACTCGAATCCATTGAGGAGAAAAGCTCTGCTCATATGCTGCTGGTGACGCGTAAAACTCTGAACTAGCTCAAAGATAGAGGAGCTATGAACAGTCTGCTTAGAAAGGTTCAAGGATTCTTTCCGTGGCTGTCAGACATGCTATTCCAGTTCAACAAAACCTATTGAACTGGAATATGTAAGAGCCTTTCTTCAATGGATTTAAGTGAGTTTTCACACACGGATTAGAGCGCTGACGAAAATGTGTAACTAGTTCAAACACAGAGGGGCCATAGGTAGTCTGTAAAAGATCGCTGTGGAGCTTGATCAGATTTCATTGTATGAGCAAGAGCAGGTATTTTGTTTCCATACACAACAGAGGTGGCAAGAAGAGTGTTGAGTTTATGAATGAATTTCTACATCATTGTACACATTGCAGATCATGGTACACAATGGCTACCCAAGCCAAGCCTCAGCAGATCGACCACCTCCATTGCCCACAGCCTTCCGGATGCTAATATGCTGACGAGAGTATTTCTCCTGTAACACCTCAAAGGGAGTGACATCCAGCTTGCCAGTCGTGGACTTGCCTTGCTTGCGGCGAATCTGTTGCTCCCGCACCGACGCCCACAGCTTCTCAATAGCAGCTTGATGCACGCTGCAGAACTTGTTCCGATTGTCAAAGGCATGTCTCACCAGTATGTCAATGATCGTTTGCGCCCTGCACCCACATGCTCTTTCAGTAAGCAATCGAATCATGTGATGCTAGCTTTGAGCAAAAAGAGCTGTGTGCCTTACCAAGTCTGTTTGTAAAGCTCGGCTGCGGTTTTCAGGCACTGCAGAAGGGCTTCTCGACGCTCCCTCAGGAGTCTTCCTGTCTCCTCTTGAGCTTTCTTCGAGGCAGCTTCCTCGTCTTGCTTCTTCTTTAGTCGCTCTTCCTTCTTCGATCGCTTCGGCAAGAACGCACTTAACCCGAAAGGGTCACTCTCTTCCTCATCCTTCGACCCTGAAGGATCACTTTCTACCACAGCCTTCGTTTCGGATGGAGCTGGCTCAGCTGCAGCTGCTTCCTCTTTCACTTCCTCAAACCTGTTTTCTTCGTCTGTGGCTTCTGGCAACTCGTCGATGGCTTGCCTTACACGCCCTGAAGCTTTTGAAAACTGCACTCAACACAGCTTCAAATGATGACATAAAGACATGCACATCTTTCATACTGGTGTTTCGAATTGCGGTAATCCTCAAAAGTATCGCTAGATTCAGAATAGCAATGGAAGTGGTGAGGGTAAGAGACACACCACATAGGTATCATCGGTGATGAAGTCATTAGCTACAAGAGCCCAAAACTCCCAAACTGCTATCTGCGCTTGTTGAGCTCCAGAAAAACACTGCAAGAAAGAACAAAAGCAAGAACGATGTCAAACTGGTCGTAAAGAGGTTACAGAGTGAAGGAGGTTCTAGTGCAACTTACAAGGAGATAAGAAAGAAACTGGTTGTTTGCTCTAAAGCGCATGAAGTATCTTTATGACATTCTCATAGTTGCCCTACACAAGTCGGAGTACCACACAATTGATAACAATACACGCAACGTGATCAAACAGGGCAAATTAGGGATGCGAGCACCTCAAGCTTTTCATGGACAGCCGTGAACATCGCTTGATAATCTCGTCGCAGACCTTTTGAGATCGCTGCAGAGGGCATCACCATGGCCTCCTTTAGAACGGGGAAGAAGGAGTCGGCCGTGTCGGTGGTGACGCTTTCACTTTCCAGCAATTGCAGCGCTAGCTTGGAAGCCTTGGAGAATTTGGCTGGGTTTCCAATGTGGGCAGCAATTTTCCCCATGGCGTCCACCACCTGCTCGCTCGTTGCTTCCGTTGTAGTGGCTTTGAACCGAACTCGCTTCCCTGCTTGCAAAGACCGAATCGTCGGCACTCATCACACACAACCAGTCGCTAGGGTGCAAAACAAGCTAAACCCTAGAAGTCATGTTTGAGCGATGGACACGTACCTTGACTAGAGTCATCGTCCGCAACGGAGCGCTTCGATGACGACAATATGGAAGCAACGGAGGGGGCGACCTCTCGAGGTGGCGATGCGCGAGCAGGAGCGGGCTGCGGTGCGGCCGGAGGTGGCAAGTCTCCGAACAGAGAATCCTTCGCCATCGTGTCCCTTCACCACAGCAGCGATTAAAAAAAAACAAGACTGATCGTCCGATACCCGTACTGCGGTTGAGCCAGCCTGAGTTTGCTCCCGAACAATATCTAAACCAAACAAATTTCAGACATCGATGAAAAGGGCTTGCGTGGGAGACGATGTTATTGCCTGACGCTTAAGTGAATACACAAATTGGTCGGGCAAGGGAACCAAACAAGCCCGCGAAGTCAGGGCTCCGAACTTTTACATTGGCTACACGCCCTCGCACTCTGCTGCTTTCATTTAGTCTGTATGACCCATTTGAGGATTCTTGCTGTTGAATATATACTCTCTTCACGCCAATCTCAAGAAAGAGGCATAAAGTTCAGCTAGTCCACTTTTGAGTATATGTTGGGGAGTTGAATGCGAGGATGCAGTCTCCGGAATAATATATATGTCGTTTACGAAGCCCTAAGGCGCTGCTTTAAGCCAGATTTGTCGGTGACCTTCGTACTTAATGCTTCACCTCTTCTAGTCATCATCACCCGTGGGGTTGTGCGACTGCGATGGAGTCGATCACACTACTGACACTCAAAGCACATTTGACAATCAGAAACACAGTACTAGTAGTCAAAGATATAGCCATATGGTTTATTGTAGCTGTATCTCAAGAAATTCAAGCAAAAAATTGTCTGAAAAGTCCGCTCAACAGGCTGAACGTTGGTTGTCTCATGCCCATTGCAGGGCTGGCCATATGTACACTTGCGAACTGTGCTTCAAATCATGGACACCTGCTATAATTATAATACTAGCAACCACAACACGCCATTGTGGCTTGCAAAACTGGGGGGCAGTCGATTAGGAACAATCCTGGCCGGCGAAGAGGGTGGATTTGCCCACGATGAGCAGGGTGAGCAGGGTGAGGACAGCGGCGATCCCGAACACCTTGCCTTCCTGCATGGCACTCTTGAAGGTGGACCACGACATATCCTTGGCCCAGCCACTGGCCATGCGCACCAACTCCCGGCGCTGGTGCCGCTCCCGACGGATCCCGAAGGTGGACAAGTACGTGAGCACGACCGTGACGATCCAGGTGATGACCAAGCTGGGGATCATAGACGCGAACAGCGTGAACGTGCCAAACAACGTCAGGTACACGATGAGTAACAGGTACTGCTTCACCACTGGCCAGCACAAGGCGTTCATGTCCTGCCCTGATGGCTGTTGCCATCGCTGAATCGACTGCACTGTTACCATGATGCCCCACATCAATCCTCCCAACACCACCAGCATACACGCCACTATGCTCGTCTTCCGAATCACCATCGTCAGTGGCAGGTACCTCGCCACTGGCATCGCCTCCACCACCTCCACCGTCTCGTCCATGTCATTACTACGTACTGCTGCAACAATCATCTCCCTCTCCTCACTCGACCTCCGCCTGCACAATTCATTCGTCCAGCAAGCGTTTTAGGTCAAAATTAACTGTTCAAGTACCCTAGCTTCTGATTTGAGTCACCCACAGCACGGCGACCGTGAAAATTCAACCCAAGAAAACTAACCCACAAGAATACTGCAAACCATGATCACGAAAGACAGCCGATTGATGGACAATATGCTTACTGTCGTAGTAATGAGCCGCTTCCACTGCCGTCATGCCGAAGCTCTGACATATTGCAAGCTCGTCAACCTCCACTGTATTATTCGACTTCCAACACTCTTCGATTGAGTCTGTGCTCACTGATGGCCGCGATCCCCCATGGCCCATTCCCTGAAGTTAGCTCCACCACTGCTACGAAGTGTGAAACATGGCGAGCGCTAGATTGAAGTGAGAATTACAGACAAACGGGAAGTGAGAATTACAGAAAAACGGGAAGTGGGAATTACAGACAAACGGGATGTGAGAATTACAGACAAAGGGGAAGCGGGAATTTCAGACTAAGCGGACAAAGGCGTCGGTCAAAAGCTGTGGCGCACACTTAGGGCCAAATAGCGAATCGGGCACTAAGTCTGCAGCCCCCACGTCACAGTCAACACCTGGGGTTCGTTCCTAGGAAGTGAAAGGAGCGGAATCCGTCCCATGAAAGAAGGGAAGTGACGCGTGCGAGGGCGGCAGCCAGGATCGCAAATGCGCGAGTAATTCTACCGCGGTGCAATCGAAGCCCTGGTTACTGAAGGAAGCACTGTAGCACAGAGCGTAGGCAGAGCGCGAGACAAAAAGCTAGAATTGCCACCACCATGCCCCTAGGCTACTAAGTTTGTGCATAGGTTGCTGCACTCCTTCTCTCCAGCACAAGTTGCTAAGAATCATCGTTGTAAAGGAGATGGCGCGACTTCCAAGAGTTTTGGCATGACAAGGCCGCCGGCCAGGCCATTGATGGCAGACAGGCGTCACTTTGACATGCTTCGTTGCAACTGGGGTGGCCGCTTCCTCGTTGGAATAGCGTCTTATTCGGCTGCCCACACAAGTCTCAGATTCAAGTTAACACTTCTTTTGTTGCTTGCTTGTGGGGAACGCAAATTTTCTGCAGAATTTACTATTGAGATATTTCTATCTCGAAACCTTGAGCCCATAAGCAACTATTCTCTCAAGACCTTCAACATGTAAGCAACTGATTCCTATGTGTACCATTACAACACTGAAATCAAATGATAATCTATCTAACACACAGTCTCATGAAATATTTATGTAGGAAAAGAGTGTCAGCATGTATCTTAGCTCCGACTCTCCTCCACTCTCGCGATGGGGTTGTATCAAAGTTGCTGCCAATCTTATGTAATAAAAATATCTAATCATTGACCATGGGCGGAGACAGAGGAAATGAAGAGACAAAGAGACAAGGGGAGAGGACATTGTCGGTATCAGAGTGCTCAATGCAAACTTCAACTTTTACCCATTGTTACACAATAATTTTCTCATAAAGAGTTTGCCTCATTGATTGGGGGGAGTCCTTGTTAGTTTGGGTCAGCCTATAGATGTGTAAAAAACACGCTCTACCTCATCAAATCTCAGGAAAATAATTGAAAAAAATAAAGAATAGGTCACATGCAAAACTCAACGGACTCATCTTGCATGAGATTTCCTGACAATTTAATCCATATTTGAATGTTATCAGGAGCAAGCCCAGGCACTACATGAGTCAACATGTACAGGCAGAAGCAACAAAGAATACCACACAATGAAGCGTACATCACAGAAACGATGGGCATAACCTTCAGAATTCATAATCATCGAAACATAGACCTGTTGATATTTACACGAGTCAGCTGGAATATCATCAGCTTCGCTTTTCGTCGTTGTCTCCTATCTACAGCACCATTTTCTCGAGCACAATTAATCCAGAAGGTGCACATCGAGTATCTGATTGAAAACAAATATTGACCAAAAGCATGATGGTTTCTAGCGTGACAAATTCAAAAAAGCGTATCGTCGGTTCTACTACTCCACATACCCTACAAGTAAAAATTACTCTGCTGGGTTTTAGTGGGGAAAAAAACTAGTAAACGCCACTAGAGGGCCAAAATAATTTGCTTCGTTTGTAATGTCCTCAAACTCATCTGACTGATAGTCACAAGAATCGGGTGCAACTACCCCTTGCAAATCTAGAAATCAATATAACGCCACTACTCCATATCCAGAAAGTTCCACGAGTTCGATTCGCCACTGTAACAAAAGAGACACGATAAGGAGTTAGGACCTGTATAAACTATATCCTTGATCATGGAGGCAGTCACCATCGTCAAGACGGTTAGTGCAGATTCGTTCGCTGACCGAGCTATTGAAGTGGTGATAAATAACGAATAAAGCCAAAAGAGTCACTATCCTAAAGAACGTGTGCGTGCTCAGTGTTACATAATATAAGTAAAAGCATGATAAATACGGGTTGCTCCTATGAAGTAGTCGCTCCAATTAATAACTACACAACCACGATGGAGCTCTGGAAGAAGACAAAACTATATCAAGTACTCGTCATAGTTTGAAGACATAGGAATCATTTTCATCAACCTTGATTCGTACTTAATCATGTGAAGCTGGCTAGATTTACGAAGTGGTGTCCAGGTTCTGGAGAATAATACCTGCTCTCACGTTCAGGGTCTGAGGACTACACGAATAAAACGTAGTTTACACCTTAGACAGAGCGTCCTGTCATGGGACCCGACTGCTTCGCAGCTCGGAGCAGCGTTTGGACCTCAGATGAAAGGGTCAAGCTCCCTCCCAAACTTTGTACAGAGTGTTCTTTCTCCCTCTCTACAGCTGACATGGAACACTCGCTTACAGAATTTGTGGGCTTTGCTGTTGGTCGAGGAGAGTAGGTTGTAGACCATGATCTTCCGTTAGAGCCAGCCAGAGTCAAGATGGCATCCGCCTACAACGCAAAAGCCACCAACTTTCACATAAGACAATATTCGACCGACAAGTACTCCTGCTGTTGCATGGACAATGCTTCCTCATAAAGAATCACCGTGTCATTGACATAGCTCGCACATGCAAAACCTACTAAAGAGATTCAAATATCCAAGCGGAAGTTGTCTTCTATATCACTCTTCCTAACATCTTAAAAAGCATGCACTCTAAAGCTGACTCGCAAGCCCACCCAGTGCGAGAACCATCAGATTCAGAATTTGTCAGAATATAACTAGGAAACTGAGAAACGCACCGTAAGACATCATCAAATCACATCAGATGCTCACCTTGTCCGAAGGAACATCGTCAAATACGTGAGCTTGCCCTCCGTAGAAAATGGTCAACTGACGACTAGATGAAGTAGGAGGTTGGCGGCTGCACAAGTTGACAACAGAAAATATTTATTGACCGACACTTTAATGCAAACACAAAGAGAGCAAAAGGGCTCCCACAGCAGGACGAGTCCACCAAGATATATCACATTAATACAATTTCTAAAATTTCATCTAGAATTCTGTTAGATACTAGATGTATTGGGAGCACAAGCACATCCCCAATAAGTTAAAAATCTCCTCAAAACGTTTAGTTTGAGCTCAATAAGCATGACTTATGCAACGGCCGGTTCCTTAAGGTGCGAACAAGATATGTGTTAAGCCCATCGTAGCAAACCTTGATGGAAGCACAGGCTCGGAGCCCCCATTCTGATTAGGAGGCTTCTGATGCTGAGGAGTAAGGGGAGGGCAACCACTCGATCCTGCAGGATTTGGCGTGCTCCGATCGTGATGAAGAAGCCCAGCGTTATCAAGAAGACCAGCTAATAGCGAGTTTTTAAGTCCTGTTCTTGAACCTTCGTCAGCAGCTGGTCGATCAAGTTGAGGATTACCAGTAGCATTGATTTCTCGGGACGGCATAGCCAAAGTCCTCTCTATTTTCTCTGCTCTCTCAGCGCAAGCGCCTAGGTGGCTAATTCCTCGCATGCCAGCACCTGTGCTAATTTGCGCAGGTCTGTAAGGCTGATGTTTTTTGACTTGTCGTTGGGAAACTTCGGGTTTTGTGCTATTGTGCTGTAAAAAAGGAGGACTTCTACTCGATGCCCGTGGAGGTTGCATGGAAAGACGAAGATCGTCACTGGATGGCTCACATGCCTCCACAAACTTCTCTTGTCTAATGTGATCATGCCGGGACACCTGAAGTTTGAAACAAAAACCTCCATTAACGTAAAACAATAATATCTGGTACCCGTATACGGCAGAGCAAGAAGTTATGTTTGAGAGAAACTTAATATGAACAGCGAGGAAATGTACGCATCAGCACGCAGAGAATGCAAATTATACCTTTGGTGGCCGACTCTCCAGAACCTCAACAAGACGCTCTTGTAATGAATCCCGATTGGTAGGCGAATCCCGATTAGTAGGCGAGTCTCGCTTTCTAGATGATTTATTTGTATCTGCCTCCAGCTTGGAAAAAGCGCTTTTGTTGCCGTGATACTGAAGTGGTGCTGTTTGACGCTGCCACCCAACTGGCAAGAGAAAAATGCGAATGATCCAAAATTCCTTAAGACCAAGCTAGAAACCATAACTCTTAATTAAAAACTGACGAGCAGAAAATAAAACACAACATTACGCTTCCAGGACATTGCAGTTGAACCGCAGTCTATACCTGACCCAGGATCCGACGAACTCGGAATGGCCGAGTAGAATGGAGGAGAAACATGGAGGGGAGAAGAATTAGTCTTGAAGCGACCGCTGATCCCAGATGATGCTCGGGTGTCGTTCGTTTCGCCGGCACATTCAGAATCGAAACCTGGGCTGGTTCGCGAGGCAGGCACCACCTCCGAAGACAGGTACTTCACTTGGCTGAAATCATCACTACGGCCAAGACCTAAGAAGTCTCGAAACACGGGCTGATCTTTCTCTGCCATGGCTACTAGATTCATCTTGCAGCCCGCAACAGAGACGCAAGACTCATAGCAGGTTTGCAAGGAGACAGCCAGCTGAGAACTGCAATGACAAATCAAACCAACGAATATTTTCAGAGATCTGAAACTGCAAACAATCGCGTGACAGCGTGTTCATGTAAAACAACGTGCGACAAGTTCATTTCAACAACTCTCAGAGCAGCTTCGTTCTGGCCCTGCGGACACTGTAGAAGCAAAGATCCTCTCTGGCGCAAGAAATATGTCACACTTGTACACAACTCGGAAAATAGCTAGTCAACTGTGACCAGCATTGCTTTGCTATCTTCGTTCACTAGACATATTTCAGCCGCTGCAAGGTAACATCCAAAACACATTTCTAATGTAACATCTTCAAAAACTAAACATAATCGAATCTGTCACAAATATGGTCTAGTTTCATCTGCTCTCGAATCATTACAAGGTGTACAATGCCTTTCCTCAGCAACCTCAAGCATCTCACACGCAGGCCTGCTCGACTGGTAGAAGGTAGCTCCAGAAAAACAGGAATTTGTAGCACAGTACAAGACACTTTGTTTGTGTAATACCTTTGTACAGTCCCTCATGGAATGTACGGGTTCAAGCTTCCCATGCTTAAACGTTAGCGACAAAAACGAGGACAACAAAAAAATTCAGGAGCACACAGAAACAGAGACTCCTCATCAGTTCAAAGAAACCACATAGAAGCACCGCGTGAGCTCTGACCGTAATCGGATCCGACACGAAGTCGATAAACTCTCACACTCGACCAACGCTACAAAGACACTCGCTCAATATTACGCTACAAAGACACTCGCTCAATATTACGCTACAAAAACACTCGTATCGCCATTTAACAAGTACGCTTGCTCAGTATACACGCTTATTCAAGATCAAGCGATCTATAATGGCAAACACCAAAATGGAGAAAAGCCACATACTCCAAATCTCGAGATACAAAAGCGCTCAATCTCTTACCACACTCACAGCGGCTCTAGAAATTTTTTGTTCTTCCTCTATCGGCAGCTGGAACACATTTCACCTCCACAAACTCCCATGCCGTACGCCTTCAAACGCCTGAATCTCGTGGCGCATTTGGCACGGTCCTCTCACACAGAAATCGAGCACAAGTCACCTACATGCACAGAATTCCGCCATCCTCTCTAAATGGCGATCTAAGCACAGAGGCGGAAAAGTAGCGCCAAGAGAGACAGCGGCGCGGGAAAGATGCGGAGGCGGCAGCGCCAACAAAGCGAGAGAATAAGAAGCAGTAGCAGCGAAGGAGTGGTAAGAGCGCCGACGAATAAGACTAATAACAAGCTTGTTGCGAGGCAAGAGATATGGCGCCCGGAGCGAAGAAGCGGCAGCAAGAGCAGAAGTGTCTGAGCAAGGGGAGGGAAGGTGCCACCATAGCCAGCGAAGGGGAGGAAGGGGAGGAAGGGGAGGTGAAGGGAGAAGGGTGGGGGAAGGCGAAGACGAACTTTACTGCCGGGTGGTCACGAGCCTCATCTTCCGCCCGGCCCAGGCTCCACCCGGCCCGTCCTGACAGACCGCCCGCCCGCCGGTCCTCCCCGTAGCTTGTATGTATACGTAGAGGGCGGAAAATAGAAGGGTTTTGGTCAGCCGGGGAAAAGATGTGGAAGTTTCGGCGGAAACCAGGGGTTATTTCCGAAAGTCTCTCCGCTCCCCTTTTCCTTGCTGCCGCTATATTTCATCCATCCATTATTCCACCTCTCATTCATTCATCCGTCGACACTCATTACTGAGCGCTTTCACACGCCTCTCGTACAGTGCACGTCGGTAAGTTACAACACACAAGGGGTGCACACACTTTCATCCCACTATTGTAGCCTTTAACCGTTGTGCTCCTGGTCTAACACATTAGAATGAAATCATTAGTTACCAGTTTTACTACAAAGGATATGCAATTATGTTCAATGTCTCGAGTATGTCCTAAATTGCATACGAAATGATGAATTTTATAACAAAATTGTGAATAGATTAGAGCTGTTGTAAAGTCAAAGGGGAAAAAAAGATCTGAAATACCCAAGTAAGCTAAGCAAGTATAATACTGATGTAAACCTTCAACCCCATGCGTTATTTTCAAAAGAATTTGATTGAGTAAAGTTTTCTATTACTAAAACTAGATTCAAATTGGATTCCATCCCGGAAAACAAAGTTGAAATCTTATAGTGGATGAAGGCCCCCTTTATGACACCATTTCAGAGAGTTCAATAGCAATTGGCTCTTGAATCGCCTTGAGTCGCCTTGGCTTAAATTTTGACGATAATAGCATAAAGGTGTGTTCAAAGTGGTCAATGTAACCAAGCATACATGGTTAGACTTTGGAGGAGTTGATAGAACATTTCAAGTAAATTAATGTATGAATTAATGCTCTTAATGCTTGATGTAAAAAGGGATAAATTTTGAATATTTTTGCAATTTTGCACTAAGGAACTTGAGGGGTTGATGATAAATAACTCACTCATCTAACATAGAACAACACTAAGAGTGCATATACGTAAGCCATTGGATATTTACCATAGTATGAAGATTTTTTTGTACTTGTGTGATGAATCTTCCAAACACACATGTTGACGAATGTCCTTTTAAATTTGAATCATGATAGAATAAATAATTAAAATAAGACAAAATGGAGGAAATCACACATTCTCATGCCGACAAACCTCTACGTAATTTTTTGCCTCTACGTCAATGTCTAGAGTAGAGAGACTTTTTTCAACATCGAACCAAATGCCGCCTAATCATGCCATTGGCAACGCATTTGTGGGACAGTGACCCTTCTCAACGTCGGGCGAGACGCTGCCTAATGATCCCAATGTCAACGCATTTGTGGAATAGTGACCCTTGTCAACATCGGATCAGAGGCCGCCCATGCCACTGGACAGTAACACTTCTGAACATTGGACCAGACGCGAGTGGCAACGCATTTCTACGACAGTGACCCTTCTCAACATCAAACCACGCCTCTTGACCAAGCCATTGTCAACGCATCGTAGGACAGTGATCATTTTCAGCATCAACCAAACGCCGCCTAATATGCTAGTGGCAATGCATTTTATCTTCTCAAAATCGGACTAGACACCATCCGGTCATACTAGTGGCAACGCTTTTGTGTAGCAATCACCCTGCTCAACATTCACCAAACGCGACATGATCATGCCACTAGCAACGCTGGAACCCTTCCCAACATCGGACCACGCCACTTGACCAAGCCAGTGACGTATTCGTGATTGTGAGTCTTTTCAACATCACCAAACGCAACGTGATTATGCCAGTGACAACGCATTTGTCGCATTGTGACTCTTCACAACATCGGACCAACGCTGCCCTCATCATATGAATGTCAATGCGTTTCTAGGATATTGACCTCTCTGGTCATGACAATGGCAACACTTTTGTGGAGAATTCACCCTTCTCAACATTGGACCAGGCCTGATCATGGCAAGGCATTTGTGGAATAGTAACTATTCTCAATATCCGACCAAGACGTCGCCTAATCATGTCAATGGCAACGCATTCGTGGCACAATTACCCTTGTCAACATCATGGCCACCCGCGGCCTATCTTAGCGAACAATGCATTCATCGGACAATGACCTTTCAAACATCGAACAAGACATCGTCTATCATGCCGGTGGCAACGCATTCGTGGGTAGTAACCCTTTTCAACGTTGGACCAAAGCCGCTGATGTGATCAGTAGCAACGCATTTGTTGGATAGTCACTCTCCTTAACAGCGCACCAAATGTCGCCTCATCATGTCAATAGTAACGCATTTGTAGGACAGTGACCTCTCTCAACATCGGACCAAACGGCTCCTCACCATGCCAATGTCAACGCATTTGTGGAACAGTAATCCTTCTCAACATCGGACCAACACCGCTTGATCATGCCAATGTCAATGCATTTGTGGGAAAGTGACCATTTTCAACATCGGATGCCCTCTAGTCATGCCAATGGCAACGCTTCTGTGGAGCAATCACCCTTCTTAACATTGGACCAGTCATTGCATCATCATGCCAGTGGCAACGCATTTGGGAACAGTAATCCTTTTTAACATCGGTCAAGATGCTGCCCAATCATGCCAGTGGCAACGCATTTGTTGGATAGTGACGCTTCTGAACATTTGACCAAACGCCCTTCTGGATGGACGCCACGCCACCAGATTATGCAAACGTCCCGATCATGCGAATGACAACGCATTTGTAGGATAGTAGCCCTTCTCAACATGAGACGTCGCCTCGTAATGCCAATAGTAACGCATTTGTATGCAGTGACCCTTATCAACATCGGACGAGACGCCGCGCAATCATGGCTGTGGCAATGCATCCCTCGGATAGCAACGCTTCTAACATTAGAATAAACACCACCAGATCATGCCAATGGCAACGTATTTGTAGGACAGTGACCCTTTTCAACATCGCACCAGACGCCGCCTGATCATGCCAATGGCGACGCATTCGTGAGGCAGTGACTCTTCTCAACCCTCCTCAATGTCGGACGACGCCACCCGATCGTGCCACTGGCAACGCGTTCGTCGGTCAATGACTCTTCTCAACATTGGACCGGACGCCCTCTAATTATGCCAATGTCAACGCATTCATGGGATAGTGACCCTTCTCAACGTCGGGTATCAACGCATTTGTAGGACAGTGACCTTTCTCAACACTAGACCAAGATGCCGCCTAATCATGCCAATGGCAACACATTCGTGGGACAATGACCCTTCTGAACATCAGAGCGGGAGTAGATCATGCAAGTCGCAACATATTTGTGCGAC
Source organism: Bryum argenteum (assembly GCA_037043015.1). NCBI lineage: Eukaryota > Viridiplantae > Streptophyta > Bryopsida > Bryales > Bryaceae > Bryum > Bryum argenteum. The sequence continues at coordinate 20,526,538 of CM073322.1, read as the reverse complement.
AATAACTCTTCTCAACATCGGACAAAGGCCGCCTGTTCCTATCAAGGGCAACGCATTGCAGTGACCCTTCTGGGCATCGAACCAAACGCGGCCTAATCATGTTAGTGGCAATGCATTCTTGGGAGAGTGACCTTTGTCAACATCAGACCATACGCCTTCTGATTATGCCAATGACAACGCTTTTGTTGGCCCATGGTCAACATCGGACGAGAGGTAGCCTGATCATGCTAGTAGCAACGCATTTGTGACATAGAGACGAACACAATGCATTAGTGGCAATGCATTTGTGCGATAGTGATCCTTCTCAACATCAGACGAGACGGCGTCTGATCATGGCAACGCATCTGTGTGACAATGACCCTTCTCAACATTGGATGAAACGCCTCATCATGCTAGTGGCAATGCATTTGTGTCACAGTGACCCTTCTCAACATCAAGCAAGACCCTGCCTAATCATGCTAGTGGCAATGCGTTTGTATAACAACAACGCATTTGTTTGACAATGATCCTTCTCAACATCGGACCCACGGCCTAATCATACGAATGGCACCGCATTCGTAGGATAGTGACCCTTCTCAACATTTCACAAGAGGCCCTGTGATCATTCTAGTGGCAACGTATTTGTCGGACAATATATGACCATTCTCAACATTAAACCGGACACCGCATAATTATGCCAATGGAACGCATTTGTCGGAAAATTATCCTTCTCTCGGATCGGACGCCGCCTAATCATGCCAATTGCAACGCATTCGTGGACGCATTCATGGAACAATAACCTTCTCAACATCGGACGAGAAGCCGCCTAATCATGCGAATGACAACACATTCGTGAGACAATGACTCTTTTCAACATCGAACGAGACTATGAATCATGCAAATGGCAACGCATTCGTGGGACAATGATTCTTCTCAACATTGAATGAGACGTCGCGTGGTCATGCCAATGGCAACGCATTTATGGGACAATGACTCTTCTCAATATCAGATCGGATGCCGCCTAATCATGCCAATGGCAACGCATTTATAGATGCATTCGCAAGACAATGACCCTTATTTACCTCTATGGGACGCCGCTTCATCATGCCAATGGCGACGCATCGATGAGACAAGGACCCTTCCCAACATCGGACCCGACTCCGCCAGACTATGCCTATGGCGACGCATTCGTGGGACAATGAGCCTTCCGAACATCGGTTCCAACGCGGCCTAATCATGCCAATGGCAACGCATTCGTAGGACAATGACCCTTCCCAACATCGAACCCGACGCCGCTTGATCATACCAATGGCAACGCATTTGTGGGTCAAATATCTTTCTCTACATCCGTCTTGTTTGATCATGCCACCGCTAACGCATTGATGGGACAATGATTCCTTAGCCACAAAATCATCATTGAAGACATCGCCTCATCATGCTAGATGGCAACAGTTGCTCATTAGTGAGACAATGATTCTTAAGCCAGATAATCATTTTCCAACCGAGGACGACGCATGCAGATGGCAAGTGTTGCTCAATGTGGAACAAGTGATTCTTAAGCCCTATAAACATCCTCTAACCGAGAATGTGGCTTGATCATACCTGTTGCTCATAAGTGGGATAATAATTCTTAAGCCACATATGTATCCTCGGGCGGAGGTCGTCGAATGGCAATTGTTGGGCATTGGTAGGATAGTAATAACATAAACTTTCTTCTATCAGGGACGCCTCTTAATCATACTAGATGACATGTCAACTGTCGCGCATGAGTGGAACAATGATCCTTAAAAGACATTAACATTCTCCTACCAAGAAGACCCCTTTGGCGAATGACAATTGTTGCGCATTGGTGGGACAATGATCCTTAAGCGATATAAACATCCTCAAATCGAGAACACCGCCCGGCAATTATTACGCATTTCAGGGGACAGTGATCTTTAAGCGATATAACTATCCCCGAACCGAGGGCACCGCCTAAAAATGCGAAATGACAACTCTTGCTTTTTGGTGGGACGGTGATGCTTAAGCCATGTAAACATCCTCTATCTAAGGACGCCACCATATCATGTCATAGATGACATGATAATTGTTGCACATTAGTAGGAGAGAGATATTAAAGCCACGTAAATATCCTCGGACTGAGAACACCGTTTAATCATGTCAGATGTCTAATCATGGCAACTGTTCTGCATTAGCTGGACAGTAATTGTTAAGCCACATAAACATTCTCGAAGCTAGGACGTCGCCTCATCATGCAAGTTGGTACCTCTTACGCATAGTTGGGACAATAGTCCTTAAGTCATATAAACATCAAGCCATCGAGAACTCCACATGATCCTGCCAACAAGCGTTGCGCATTCTAGGGACATTGATCCTTGAGCGACATAAACATCCTCACATCGAGGACGTCGCCCTGCAAAATGGCAACTGTTTCTTTTTGGTGTAAGTGATGCTTGAGCTACATAAACATCTTCCAACTAAGGAAGTCGTTGATCATGTCAGATGACAAGTGTTGTGCACTGGTGAGATAGTCATCTTTAAGTCACATAAACATCCTCAGAGGACTCCCCCTCATGATGACAGACGGAAAGTGTTGCTTATTGTGGAACAAATGATTCTTAAGCTACATAAACATCCTCCAATCGAGGACGCCGCTTGATCATACCAGATCGCAACTGTTGTTTTTTAGTGGGACGGTGATCCTTTAGCCACATAAACATCCTCCAACTGAGGACACCGCCTCATCTTGGTAGATGGCAACGGTTGCGCATTGGTGGGACGGTGATCTTGAACCCACATGGAAATCCTCCAACCAAGAACGTCGCCTAATCATGCCAGATGACAAGTGCTCATCATTGTGGGACAAGTGATTTTTAAGTCGCCTATCATACCGGATGACAACTTTTCCGCATTGGCAGGTTAATGTTGACATCAACATACTCCAACGGAGAATGGCGCCTGATCCTTAAGCTATATAAACATCCTCGAATCGAGGACGCGACCTGATCATGCGAAATGGCAATTGTTGCTCATCGGTGGGACAACGATCCTTTAGCTACATAAACTCCCTTGGACCGAGAATGGGGGAATTTGCAATATAAAAAAGTGATAGTCGTTTGTCTCAAATAATGAAAATGCAGATAAGAGCATTTGTACTTGATTCTAAAATTTATGTGTTTGAAATTTGAAAGTAGCATAATATACTTAATATACTTGTTTGTAAATAATCGTAAATTATTGCAAATAAAGTCACAAATAATACACTTACTTCTCACTTACTTCTTCTTAATAAACCACCGTTCTCCCCCGCATAGGGAACAATGCTCTCGCACCCCCTAAGAACGTTTCAGGCTCGATCTACTACCGTGCACAGAGGAGCACATCGCTTCTCTCCATTTCATCTTTTCAATGAGGTGTTGTCATGGTTTGTTCTTTCTTTAGTCTAAACACCCACCACTCAAGAACCTCTCCTTAAATCAATCACCTTTTTTTTCACGACCAATGGGCATCTCTACCGTTGTGTAAACCAGCCCTAAAAAAAACATTGAATTGTCATTTCTAGGGTCGAATCCCGTGCAAGAGTGGCCATGCCCTAAGACCACCACCGAGCAAATCATTGCTCTGAAATGAAGTCCCCACTTGAGGAGAGGCTCTCAACTTCTGAAGCAACACACCTTCCCCATAGCCCCATAGCCCAAACGTAATAGTATTCCTTTTTCATCATTCTTATGAGCAAATTGTGGGAAAGATGCCGAAGATGCACTGGGGTGACTCACTAATAAAAGTCAATGCCGAATTATCAATCTCCCATTGGAAGTGAGAGAAGACGTGAGTAGCAAATTTAGACAGAATCTGATGTGCGTGAGGCATTTCGCCATTTGTAGTAAGTGAAGCCATTTTGAGGATGAATCACATGCCGCTATTCCCTGTGGATTTACTGGAATTCCGGCTTCTCCAATACGCGTTCTTTCTCATTTTAATTATCAATCAACCTTTTTTAATGTTACTCTAGGGAAGAGTTTCATCACATCAAATTGGATAGATCATCTCACTTTCGAAGCACACTTTTGCACTCAATCATATCACTAGAAGTTTATATGAACAAGAAAAGCATTGTACCACCTTCTCGAAGTCAACGATAATCAAATTTATCACACTTGGCAAACCATAGTTGATCCCTATCCTTAGAGGGAACGAAGACATGAAGTGCCTTAACCCTTAAACGCCCAAGCATGTCCCTCGGGCTTGCTTTTTAGTGTATTTTCAGAGGGGCTGGGCGTTTAAGGGTTAAAAGACCCCAAGCTTGTGAAGGAACGATTGTGCAAATTTTTCATTTTAACTCTTGAGAAGGGCTCATTCACGAGAGATGGAGGGGACCCTGGATTCTGAAGGTTCATTGGTTGCAATCAAAGGGAGGATTCTTTTTTTTGACTGTGAGGAGGGGAAAGTGGGAAGAGCACTTTAATCATGTGCTACAGCAAACGTGTTCAATTTTGGAGGCCGAGAAACTTCTTGGAGATTCATTAGATGCAACCCACAGTCTACCCTCTATAAATGTTAATCCTATGGAGTAAGCTTTTATTTCTGACATTTATAGAGTCGTTAGCAATCAACAATTACAGGAAAATAAGTAAGTTCAAGTATTATTCAAGTTTTAATATTTTTGAAATATTAAAAATTACGTAGATATGATTTTAATAATATAATATTTAAAAAATGTTTGCATTTGACGGCTTCAAAGTAATAGAGTGAGATTCAAAATTTATAGAGTGTACTTTTGACATTGTACGGTTGTTAGCTCTTATTCATTCATGTTGTGAATACATGGTGATGGACATCATCCGTTAATGTTAATAAAGTAAAAATCACAAAGCCGTGAGTATCATTTTGTTAACGTTTTTGGTGTGCAATATGTGAGGAGGGTCAACGCTTGTAGGTGTAACATTTTAAAAATGCTGAAAAATAGTAGAAATGTGGTATGAGTACACCAACCACTATAGCAACGAGTACACCTGACGTGATGATTTATACCCACCTTGGGTGTTAATCATCACTTTGGGGTGTACTTGTGTTGTATACTCAAGCCACATTTCTACTAGTGTGAATATTCTCCCATTTAATAACAAATTTCATCCTCTCGTAGAACTACCTCCCTTTTTCCCTAGTGTATCATAATCACGTTTCTAGATTTTTGAGAAAATCATTACTTATTTTCTTTCATAATGTGTTAGTACAAGTGGAATATTTTATTGACTCTCAAATCAAAATGGTAGCTTGTATGAAGCTAATAAAATCTACGAGCTATACTTACAAGACATTTAAGTCAATTCTAACCTTGAGATGAGGTTACTAGAGTTACCCAAGAAAATTCTCATACTTCAACTTCTGAAATACTTACTTTTGCTCGAAATTATAAGTGAAATTTTTAGTTTTTTTCCCCATACTTACAAGTATCCAAAATCCAAATATTCCAAAGACGTTAAAAGTACAAAGAAAAACATATGTATATGAAAGATGTTTAGACATATATACAAAATACTTGTTATACTCCAAGAACCTTGTTCACGAACCAAATTATGTGTATAAAACTCCACTCAAGCTTGAACCATGTAGACAAGGCAATTTCACTCACCATCACCTTCCTAAATCCCACACTATGATGACCATACACATACTTCACCACATGCATGGCTTACATTTTACTCGAGCTTTAAATTCCCTCCAACTACAAACTAAGACCTTGCCATGCAATAGACAATGGTAACAATTTCTTCCCACCACCAAAGCCCTTGCCGCATTCCTTGTTATTTCTCCCCCTCCCCTCTCATGGGGCACCCATAAACGAGTGCTACCAACGTTTCTCCAAGCCCCCATCAGCCAATGCGATTTCTTGAGTATTCCTGGTTTCCAATTTGGACCCCCCCCCCACGACCGTTTTTGACAACTTTGAATCAAAAAAGGGGCATTTGGGCCCAGATTACTCTAGGAACCTGCTCCTTGGCATATGAAGCCTAAACATTAGAAGCTCTTTACCCCTCCCCCTCCCTTGTCCCCGAGAAACACACGTACCACTGATTTACAGCGATCCCCCCTCTTACACAAAACCATGGATGTTCAGAAAGAGTGTACAATACTACATAACAAGTGGCTCCGCTCGAGCCGCGTGCCTTGATTTCTTTCCCCGTCCAATCCAAACAAACAGGTGACCCAACCCAACTAGTCAAACGAAGTGTCAATGCATACACACACTTTTTCTACCCCATACAAACCCATGGTATAAGTGGCTTTCCATGGTCAACTACATAGAAACTCCCTCCCCGCAAGATGCTAGCAGTGGACGAAGAAGATTCTGCTACCCATAGCAAGCAATATCTTCTTGTACATAATAATGTACAGTACAAAATGGTTGTGTGTATGATAGAAAAGAAAAGAGCCGCTGGTGTGTGGAAAGTCGTGATGAGAAGAAGAAGATGAATCAATGCATGACACTGCTGCTTTGGATGCAGCAGCAATGACACACCAAGTCAAGCTGTTTACTTACACTTTCCACACACCCCCGGCCACTTTCCTCCAGGCTGCTGCATGCACATCCCTTTGACTGCCATGACTCTCTTTATACTCCACTCAGTGGTCACCTGTGGCTCCTATCCTATGACCGTGCCTTGCTTTTGACTGCCCTCACAAGCTTTCGGTTCGTACAGAGCCTATGACCATGGTCCGGTAAGGCCAATCGAATACCTGACACTAGGGGTAGTGTGCTTTATAGGTCCATCTTCGAATCCTAATTTAAGCGGGGTGTAACTCTTTGTGTTGAAGCGGAAAATGACTATGGTCTTGAGGAGGTTGGAAGGAAGCTTTTCCAGGTGGGAGAACAGTGAGATGAGAGTGTGAAAATCAAATATAATATGTTTTGAGACATCTATCTTTCTATGTAATAATTTATAATAGCTTCCTCATTTAAATAAGGACAGTAGTGAGAATGTATATATGTAAGGCATTACATGATTACCATAGTATGAGGAATATTTTGTGCTTGTGTGATGAATCATCCAAACACATATGTTACCAAATGTCCTTTTAACTTTGGATCATGAATGGAGAAATATGTTAAAATGAGACAAAATGGGACGAAAGGAGACATTCTAGGACCGAGATTCCTTTATGTACTTTTTGAATTCACGGCGAGTTTTACAACAGTTGAGAGACCCTTATCAATCTCGGACGGGAGTTTATGCTTAATGGCAACAAGTGCTAATTAGTGGGACGATCATTTTCAAGAAATAGAATCATCCTCGGACCAAGGGAGCCTCTCAATCTCGGACGGGAAGTCGTTCTATTCATGCTTGATGGCAACATGTGCTAATCAGTGGGAGAGTCATTCTCAAGGTATAGAATCATCCTCAACAATCATCCTCAAGACCGAGGGACCTCTGAATCTCCGACGGGAAACGTCTATTCATGCTTGATGGCAACATGTGCAAATTAGTGGGACATTTTTAAGAGATAAAATCATCTTCGAACCAAGGAGGCATTTCAATCTCGGACGGGAAGTCGTTCAGGTGCTAATTAGTGGAACAGTCATTCTCAGGAGATAGAATCATCCTCGGACCGAGGAGACCTCTCAATCTCGGACGGGAAGTCGTTGTTCATGCTTGATCAACATGTGCTAATTAGTCTGAAGAGATAGAATCATCCTCGGACTAAGGCGGCCTCTCCATCTCGGACCGGAAGTATATCTGTTCATGCTTGATGGCAACAGGTGCTAATTAGTGGGACAATCATTCTCAAGAGATAGATTCATCCTCGGACCAAGGGGGACTCTCAATCTCGGATGGGAAGACGTTCTGTTCATGGTTGATGGCAACTAATGCTAACTAGTGGGATATTCTCAGGAGATAGAATCATCTTCTGGCCGACGGAACCTTTTAATCTCTGGAAGCCGTTGTTCATGCTTGATGGCAAGAGGTGCTAATTAGTGGGAGGGTCATTCTCAGGAGATATAATCATCCTCAGACAAAGCGGGCCTTTCAATATCGGACACGAAGTCCTTCTGTTCATAATTGATGGCAACATGTGCTAATTAGTGGGACAGGTCATTCTGAAGAGATAGAATAATCCTCAGACCGAGGGGACCTCTCAATCTCAGATGGGAAGCCGTCTAATTGCTTCATGGCAATAGGTGCTAATTAGTCGGACAATCATTCTGGAAAAATAGAATCATCCTTAGAGCAAGAAGGCCCCTCAATCTTGGACGGGAAGTCGTTCTATTCGTGCTTGATGGCAAGAAGGTGCTAATTAATGGAACAACCATTCTCAAGAGATAGAATCATCCTCGGACCGAGGGGGCCTCTCCATCTCGGACAAGAAGTCGTCCTCTTCGTGCTTGATGGCATTGGGACAGTCATTATCAGGAGATAGAAGACCGAGGGACCTCTCAATCTTGGACGGGAAGCCTCCTTATTCATGCTTGATGGCAATAGGTGCTTAATTAGTGGGACACTCATTCCTAAAAGATAAATCATCATCGGAGGAAGGGGTTCCTCAATCTCGCACGGGAAGTTGTTATGTTCATGCTTGATGGCAACATGTGCTTATTAGTGGTTCAGTCACTCTGAAAAGATAGAATCATCCTCGGATCGACGGGACGTCTTAATCTCGGACGGGAAGTCGTTCTGTTCGTGCTAAATGGCAACTTCGTGCTCATTAGTGGGACATTCATTTGCAGGAGATAGAATCATTCCCGAACCGACGGGACCTCTCAAGCCGGGAAGCATCTATTCATGTTTGATGGCAACATGTTGTAATTAGTGGGATTGTCATTCTTAAGAGATAGAATCAACGTCGGACCAAGGAGGTCTCTCAATCTCGGACAAGAAGTCGATCTGTTCATGCTTGATGGCAAGAGGTGCTAATTAGTGGGGCGATCATTCTCAAGAGATAGAATCATCCTCGGACCAAGAATCCTCTATGTGTGTTTTTGCCATTACTTCAATTCCAGGCGTTAAGAGTTGAGAGGCCCTTTTCATTCTCGGACCGGACTCCAACGCCAATATGTCAGATGGCAACCATGGCGCATTGGTGGGACAGTGATCCAAGGGTTGCGGCATGAGATCGATGTTGTAAGGGGAGGCAAACACTACAGCTGGAGACAAACACTCCAAGAAGCAAGTCTATTTGATGTTTGAAGTTTTGTAATTGAGCAATATACACATTTTCTACGCTCATATCATGACAACGTGTTATTATCTTCTATCTCAATATTGAAGAACTTAGAATTTAGGAAGATGAGCACATCCAAGGTACAAGTAAGCTGCTTTAATAGAAAATTTGCACCATGACACATATAATAAATTTGTTATTTCACAAGTGTGAGATTGCACATGGAAAGGTCCTAGTTATTTCACCACTATGTTTCTTGATCTATGGCCTTGTTCGATTCCTTGCTTTTCTACATGATGGTACATTAGGTATTATGCTTTATAATGTACTCATTGTAAGGTACATAATTTTGTTCCACTTAAAAGCCCAATTTCAAAGAGGAGAGTTCATATACGATGAATCACTAATTTTGCCCATGCACACATATGGCGAATCACTAATTCTCCCCATGCACACATATGGCTATAGTCACTACAAATTTATCCGCCATCACAAATGAGTGTAGCTTAGATCTTGAGTGTGGAGGATACACTGTAATGTATGGATGGCCACGGTGATGGACACATGAAGGAGCATGCAAACAAAATTGTGAAAACAACAAAAAAATGTGTGATGGAAACAGGCTAAGTCCCCAATTCCATGATTGTCATATATGGAGACATACACCTGGTGCACCGCATGCGGGACCAGAACACTGGGTTGCACACAAATGAAGCAAAGCGCAGCAGCAGTGCAGATACATACGGCATCATGTTGCCTTTGCCGCCAGTGGAAGTGGCAGGGAGCATTTCTATTCATCAGCATTCATATCAAAGGAAAGGAAGTGAAGGGGGAGTACAGCAGTAGTGAATTTATATAATGGCTGGCTGGCTGGCTGGCTGGGCTGGTCGAGGGCAGAGGCCTGCAAAGGCAAGTGATTGCAGGGCCGTCAAATCTTGGCTCCCTTCTCGTGCAGTCGATTCCGTCACTCAAGTGATGATGGTGTTGATGGATGTTGTCAGCTCCAGTCTTAAGGAACAAGGAAAAAAGAGAATTGCTGCCATCTGCCAGTCCACACTCATTGTCAACTGCCCCACTGCTGAAGTGATGCTCACTTGCACTTATCCTTGAATGTACTCCATCTTCCTCCCCCCCCACCTTTCTATGATTCATGTGCATGCCACTCTTTTTCCTTCTTCTTGGATGGTTAACCCCTAAAGGCCCATGATGTTTTGGGAGCTTGAAATCCCAACACTGACCACTATGTACTAATGCGGGTACGTCCAATATTTTTGGAAATTTTTGATAACTTCAACCGTAGGATCTTGAAGTAGACTACCATAGGTAGTAGTGTGAAAATTTTCAACCGTTGGATCATCACTCGATGTGAGATCATAACATTTGAAGTTGACTGTAAATTTTTTTTGGCCTTGACCGTAAAAGCCGAATCGGCGGCCGTGGGCCTTTAGGGGTTAACCCGTAAATTTCCTTTAAGCCCGAAATGAGTTTTTGGAGGGTTCCCGGGGAAAAATGAGCCAATTTTGATCATGATAATATCTTAAATGAAGAAGACCCAACGGTTCAAAATTGGTATGTGAGAAGAATGTCGAGTTGATTTTGAGATCATACCGTTGGATCTTCTTCGATTAAGATTTTTTGGGCTTGAAATTTTGTGACTAAGGGAGTTTCGCAACAAGGAAAATGCAAGATGTAGTACTTTATCATGCAAGATGCAGATTTTTGAATTTTGACAAATTATGAAGTATGTAAGTGTAAGATGTAGTACCTTGCTAGTATACGTACATGTATACCAAATCGTAAATTTTGAAATCCTCACCATTTGTGGGATCACAATTTTTGGGCAAAATTTGACTGCGAATATCTTCTAGAGTATGGTGCAATTTGGAGCATGAGATGGCTTTTCGGAAAGCCATGGAAAAACTCTATGACCTGCAAAAGGTTTTGGAAGAGGTTGACCAAAGTCAAATCAGCCCAAAACAAGCCTCTTGAGAGTTAACAAAGGAGTATCATGGGTGATCAATTGATTGGTCACCCATGATCAACAAAGAAGTATCATGGGTTTCCAACGGACTTTCTTCTCCGCAGCTTCACTCACACCCTCTCGTGTTCTCTCTAGCCTCCATCATCGCAACTTGAGTAAAAGCGATCACCGATGCTTGCGAAAGATTGTAGAGAGGTATTCCGTGCATGTCAAGAGAGCCCGGCACAAGGCAATTTTGAGTGGGCACAGAAGCAATATTGCATTCCGTGCTTGATTGATGACCGTCCTTCATAAGGCCGAAGTGCAATACTTGCTTTTTGTGTTATTTTCATTTTACAAGTAGCCATGCTCTAAGTGAGATACACTTAAATTCTAGTAAGGCAACATGATCCCACTATTTGGTGCACTAATGTTAGCGAGCAATTCATGTTTGTGGTCAAAATAAGTAGAAGATTATTACTTTGGAACCTTTCTAAATTTGTTATGAATTTCTGAAGTTAGACTTATAGATGTTCCCTGGCCTAATTCTAAATGTTCACAAGAAGTATACTGAAGATTTTCACCCAAAACAATTATCTATTTAATGCAAAGTACTTCCTAATTCATTTATTGCAAAGTTCTCCCTAGTCTATTTAGTGCAAAGTTCCCCCTGGTGGGCTACATTACAGTTGGTATCATGTCATTATCGAGCAGGCTTTTGTATCAATTGTTACAAGATAAAATTAATAAAGTAGATAGTAAGGTCCTGTACAGCAAATTGGATAACCAAGCTTGCAAGGGTACAATATCACATTTTTGTTTCCAGTGCACCAACTGATGGATTCAGGCATTCTACTGATCACCACAAAGAAAGAAAGAAAGATACTGTACATGACCTGTACAGTACTTGCAAGGCATCAGCAACCAAAAGCAACAACTCCCCTAATGAGCTCATTCTTTTTCATTTCAGATGTCACTTTTGGGTGTCCTCATCATGCTCCTTCTTTTTATCACCAATGTAAAAGCAACTTCATTTTCTACGACGTGGTGCGCGATTTTTGGGTGTTGACATCATGCTCTTTTTTTTATCACCAATGTATAGCAACTTCATTTTCTACGATGTGGTGCGCGATTCAGCAATATTATACATATATACAAGATGATATACCCGTCGAAGTGCACCCGACATGTAGCCTTTGTGGCATGCCGCGGAGCCCACTCTAGCATCCAAGAGCTATTGAAATATAGTTTACTATGTAGATAAATATTAGCTCTATGTTTGCAGTGGTCGAAACCAATCAAGGTATCCGTTGGGTGCATCCATCCGTGCAAAGTGAAAAACCAAAATATATATATAGGTTAGCGTGATTAGAAACATTTTGTTTAATATTCCATGTAATATTCCGTCTAACACAATAACCACAAACACTATCAAAAGGCAAGTCTATTCACACAAAACGTTTCATATAAGATTTGGGAAGCTTGGTGGAACTTTCCATAGAGTTTTTGACAAATTTTGACATATAGTGTATAGTGTAAGCATGAGTAAGAAAATATAGATGAATTCTTAGTACAATCCTACTTGGTTTCCCATTACCTGTCAAATAGTGATTATATTCTAGACCTAAAGGGCTCTGAGGATACCCTTACTACGAGGTGTAGTGATTCACCACAGTCAAGAGCTCCGAGGATACCCTTACTACGAGGTGTAGTGATCCACCACAGTCAAGAGCTTCGAAGATACCCTTACAACGAGGTCGAGGTCCAAGATCTACCATAGTCAACAAGTCAAGATGATGATTACTACCAAGTTTAGATAATGATTGATGTTCACAACCATCTCAGTGTTGACTATGAGCTTCGATAGCAATAGTCGAGAGCTCCGAGGATACCCTTACAACGAGGTTCAAGGATCCACCACAGTCAACAAGTCAGGATGATCCTAACTACCAAGTTTAGATAATGATTGCTGTCGACAACCATCTCAATGTCGACTATGAGCTTGAATAGCAACAGTCAAGAGCTCCGAGGATACCCTTACAACGAGGTCCAAGGATCCACGAGAGTCAAGTCAAGTCAGCATGATCACAACTACCAAGTTTAGATAATGATTGCTATCCACAACCATCTCAGTGTTGACCGTGAGCTTCAACAACAATAGGAAGGGTCGTAATCCCTCAAAAGTCACAAAAAAATTAACCTTTGGCCACATTTGTCTTTTTTCTCAACAATATATCTATCAAGGTAGCATACTCAGAATTTGCACAACATAGAGCACCAAGAAGGAGTACACTGTAGCTTCCAACTTCAATGCGGCCTTGGTGTACATTTGGTTGAAGGCACTTACACCCTTCCAAAATTTATAACTAGTTCAAAATTTCTTATTTCAATTGGTCCAATCTCTTATCCAATTTATGATTGAATTTTTCTTACTTTTTGGGTATTTCCAACTGTGAGATCTTCAAAATGACTTCTTGCACTAGCACCATGTCAAATTCAACCGTTGGATCTTTACCATTTGTGAGATTTTCAAACTTTCAAGCTTGCTCTTGTAAAATTCGTCACAACTTGAACATGGATTTTTTGGAAGATTTTAGTAGTATTATCCTAAACATATTTCCAAAGAAATAAAAAAAAAAAAACTATATTAAAAGCTGTCTAAAATGCCCTATTTGGGCTTTAAAATAAAATATGCGTTAAAAATTTCTTAATTTGGAATCTGAATTTGCAAATTCTCACACGCACCTAATAGTATAGCAAACATCTAGTAAGGATATTAGGCAAGAAGATTAATTTAAACCCCTTCATTTGCTAGACAAAAGAGCAAATGCCCACTTTGGGTTGCTTGGGCCTTCAAGAGGTACCCCCTAAGGATCCTTGATGCAAAATAGCCTAAATTCTCAAAAACAACCTTCTTCTTCTTCACGATCAATAAGACTCAATTTAAGCATTATTTAGAAAATCCAACCTTCAACTTGACCTTCTACTCACTATAAAAATTTGAACCATTGATCCAAGATTGTATGAATAAAAGTTGGTTGAATTTTTTCCTTGCGGATACCCTCAAATCTGCTCTGGGTTTATGGTGTTATCTTTACGGTGGCCCTACTTCCTAAAGGCAAACCGTGAATAGTCCCCTCATCCTGCTGTTTTCACTTAACCCTTGATTGTCACCGGTGACCAAACTGGTCACCAAGGTCATTGTTTTTGCTTTTGGAGTCCGACACAGTGGTAGGGTGCAAATCTTGTCCAAAGGCACCCCTATTCTTTTGTTTTTCCGAATCCAATGCTCCTTCTCGATCGCCTTCTTGAGGTTTGTGTGATCCGCGCAAAATTGTAGAGGCCACGTGATCCCATGGTCAATGCTCTTTGACTTGGCCTTTCTTTTTATTTTTTTGACGATCTTTTTTCAAAATACTAAAAAATCTTGATCTTTATCCCTATACCATGCTCTATGATGCCAATTTTCAGAAAAAAATGATCCAAGGGGGGAAAAACCAAAAAAACAACATGATATTTCTCACTCATGATCAGCAACCAAAACATTCTTTACTCAACGGTGCCATTTTTTGAGTTTTTACCTGATGTGATCCATCTTTTTTGCATTGGTCACATCACCAAGTTACCTTGATAACCACTGTTTCCGATTCTCAAAATTGTTTTACCTTCAGTGCAGAAATAAGGCTAGAAGACAATGAGGTTGCATTTCTCTCCAATTTGTGGAAAACAAGGATGTCAATTAAGGGTTAACGAGTGACCATGCTCGTAGGAGAGAGGGCGGTGGAGGGCAAGGAAAGAGGGGAAATTGGGTAGAGTAGGGGTAGTAGCCCCAAGGAAGGACAGTGCGGAAGGATTGGATCCCTTGCGGTGGTTCGCAGTTGGCACAAGGTCGATGTACATTGTCCTGGTCGTATCATAGTCGTGGGGAACTGAAGGGGAAGCAGCAGTAGCAGTAGCAGACCTGGTGCCGCTGCTGCTGGTGAGCAGAATGATCAGGTGGCATGGATGATGATGTCTACACCCCCCCCCCTGACTCCTCTGCACCACCACCCGGCCCCCCTCCATTCATTACTCCCTTCCACCCCCCTTGCTTGCTTGCTTGTACCCCCGCTGTCTCATCATGCCTAGCTTCCTTCTCACTACACTAAATTTGATAATTAGTGTTAGATTATTATAAGATTTGAAAATGCTATAAGTTTTTACTTTTGTTTCAAAAAAATTACCAAATGCATTGATTCTGATACTATATAAGGACCCCATCTTGGCCAATATAGTGGGTAAAATTATTAAAATTATAACTTGTTTATGTAAATTAGTGTATCTAACACTAATTATCAAATTTAGTGTACTCCTTCCCCCTGCAATTCTCAATTATCACCCTCCAAGCAAATCCATTCAAACATGGTCCGGAATGACCCGAAACTACCGGAGCGAGAGTCATTTACTGTGTGGTTGGGGGTTCGAAACTTGCTCGCGAGAGGTGGTTTACTTTGTATAAAATCAGTCGAGTTCATCTAGTGTGTTTCACTCTTGTGTCAAAGAGAAGGATAAATATGGGATCAAACAACACTAGTAGAAAAGTGTCGTGAATACACCGGGCACTATACTAACAAGTACACCCCATGTCAGTGGTATTTTACACCCACCTTGGGTGTAGAACAACACTTTGGGGTTTACTCGTGTAGGACACTTTTCCACTAGTACAATCACCTTATGGAAGATTCTTTTTGTTGTGAAGTTCGATTCATTTTGGTAGATCGCTCACTTCTTATGGCCACCCTTCGCATTTAATATCTAATCCTTGAAAGATTGAACGCTCTTTGGATCTCTAAATTCAAAAACTGCAATTTTTGACCACTATTTAGAGATTAGGGTGAGGAGGCTGAAAACTTTACCATTTTAAAAGACCTTCGACTGTAAAAATCTTGCAGAAGAGAACTTTTAAAATTACCAAACATGTCAAATTTCAGCTCTTGGATCTTGACTATTTGAGAGATCGTAATATTCAAAGTTGATGTAAGACTCAAACATTTTCCTCATATTTTCTTCCATGTAGACGAACTAAGTTGAGCATGCCCATGCAAAAATTTAGAGACTCATTTGACATTTTAAACCTTCAAGTAATTTAGCTCTAGAAGAAGGTATTAAACATGCAATACCAACACTAATTGTATTGGGCTCAAGGAAAAAGTGAACAATAAATAGGTACCTCTATTAGTACTTGATTTTCAAACAAAATCATGTTTGGAAAATTCCAAAATGCTCAAATTTTGAAAGAAAAATGTAGATTCTCCGATATACATCAAACAAAATCAACATTGGTTAGGAGTATTTTCATGTTTTGCAAGCGGTGACATTCCACAAGATAAACAATTGGCAAGAGTACACCTCAGCTTTAAAGCACACGAGGTAGTGAGGCTCCAACAATCAATAGTTGACTTGGAGGGAGGGAGGTGAGGTGGGGGAGGGTGGGGGCAACAATATATTCCAAGAAGTCTATGATTGGTGCAACCACTTGCATAGCTTTTAGCGATTTGTCAAATTGGCATTTATCATAGAGAGATAGAAGATGATGCCATCAATGATGATGATGATGGAAAAAGAGGAGTAGAGGAGGCTGTTCATTATCATACAGTGGGAGTCAAAGGGCCTGCAATGGCAACCCCGCATTTATTACCATGGGCCCTTGACTGCTCTGCACTCCCACATGAAATGAAAGTGTTCCCTTTGCTCCTTTCCATGAATGAATAAAATGCACCTCTCCAGGTTGCTCACCCTGCCCCCCCCCCCTCTTTTCTTTTAAATCAAACGGTATACAAAGTTTGTTTTTTTTTTATTTTTTAAATTTTTAAATTTTTTTATTTTAATGGATGCACTTTTTTGGGTTGACAAACACTTTGAGAATTCCTATACTACTCGGAAAAAACGGGGGTTGGAGTGTTGCTCGAGTTGCACGGAATGGTAAGAGCAAAATCCTCTTAACGCCGTAACAAGCAACAAGGGATTTAGCAAACCCCACATATCAATCGGCGAGAGAGCTAGACAAGGAAGCAACGACTTTGCTTACAATCACTTGATTTAGGTGACAAATAAGGGTTTGTCACCTTGTTGCTACAGGGAGGGAGAATTGTTCCATGCCAATGACCTCCGTTTGGGCGAACCGGGAGGTCTTTTCAGGAAAACCTACAACTATAAGGAACTTGTCGCTAAGGGTAGAATTTTTTGGCAACCACACCCGATAGGAGATGGTATTGTCTTCCTCCCCCATTGTTGTAGAAAAATGATGGAAGTGGGTAACCATGAAATATTTCTCGTGTACCATTTTACTATGTGCTCAAAAACAAACGAATCCCTAACCCATGAAGTCCGACTTTGTGCCCCCCTCAAGACAAGTGGTGGGGCCTAAAGCAACGTCTTTCTGCATGAGCTCATTGTAATACCAAATTTAACCAAACCATGAGATGTTCACCGTGAGTAGATATCATACCTTGCTAGCTAGCTAGCAAGCTATTCAATGAAGTCTCAATAAATCATACAAGGCAGAAAAGTCGTTTGGATTGACTTTGTGGGCAAGTAGCAAGTACCTAGAAAATTACAGAAGTCAGCCATGCCTGTGATGATCCACAAATGATCATAATGTTTGCAGATTTTGCGTTAGTATGGGTGCTCTAGAGTCAACCCCCCAAATTGGGGAGTTTTTGGAGATGACTTCGGTGATCTGGGCTCCACAATCACAAATCAAATGGGATCCGTGTTGGAATTTGGAATTGTTTTTCATATGACGTGTGAGTCCTTGTTGTTTACAATATAGTAACCGACATTCCAAAACTTGTTACAAGTTGTCATTGCAAAAGTCAAATGGAAAATAAATTAACCCGTAGAGGCCCCGCTTTTATTATGGAGGTATGTTGATTTTACAAAAATTTGAATCTTTGACTCATTGTAGTTATAGTGTCCACCCTGGAAAGGGGGAAGTAGTATTGTCCCAATTTCCCCTTGTCCAGTGGGCATCGGGTTTAATAGCATTACAAACGGACACTTCATTCACGCCGGCCCCTTATAAAGGGACTGAAGTTTCTATTTATCTCAACAAGGTCCTAAGTTATATTGGATTTTCCATAGATTTCAAATATGGCCGTATGAAGGTCAGTATTGAGCTTCCGTTCAAAGGTTAAGCCTTGAAGTCGACTTGCCTCAAAACGGCTCAAAACTACCAATAGCAACCAACTTTTGATGTAAGGTGAGAGTTTTCAAATGTTGACCTAATTTAAGGTATGTAACCGTAGGATCTAGTACTTAGCTTGTCTGTGTATATGTATATTGAAGCTCACATTCAAATTCCTTATCAATTTGTGAGATATCATTGTTCAAAGTTGGAGAAGAACTTTTCTTGGGTTCCCTTGTTGTAGAAAGGGTAAGTAGTTTTTTGATGGCCAAAAAAGCCATTTTTGGTAGAGAATTTGATATGAGGCTTTTTAGTTTTGGTCCTATGCAATTTTTACCCTCATGCGACCTATAAAACCCAAAGAAACTCTTGATTATTCACATGGAGATATGCTGAGATTTAACTACAAAGGTCGATCTTCGACAATAAAAATGGCATGTATAGAATTATTGTATTAGAAATCCAAACGGTGAGATCATGCCATAAAATCTTATTTACATGTAAAAAGAATAAAACTTGAAAAAATAAATAAATGTCAAACTCGTGAATTTTTGAGATTTCTGCGATTAAATTGATTTTGGGCAAATTTTGAGAATATATATGAGCATATACTACAGTTTGGGCAGTTCTCAAATAGTGTTTTTGAACTTTGACCATGGATATTTTCTAAACTATAAGGAATTTTGAGGCACAAAAGGACTTTCTAAAAGCTATGGAAAAACTCTACAATATAGAAAAGGTCTCAACGTCATACGAGCTAAATTTAGAAAGTTAGAGGCTGACCAAAAACCGAAATGGACAGAGTCTACCCTTAGTCGACTTTAGGGGTTACTGATAAATCTCAATCTAATTCCAAAATATGTTCTTCATGCCCATCCCCAACATGCAAACACAAGGCTAATTCAAGCCTTTGATGCTAGCTTTAGAGCAAAGATACTTGCATAAGTGCATGCAAAGTCTCAAAGTGAAGTTTTAGACAAAGTTGATATCTATTCAACTTAGGTTATGTTTAGAAACATCTCTCTCACAATTGTTGTAATCATTGTAAGGTTCTTACTACCAAAACTGCATCAACGTGGAGAACTCTTGTCACAATAAATGAACACCCATGAGAATGCCAAATAAAAAGTCACTAAAAGAATTCGACAAAGAAAGCCATATAATTACATAAATTAGGAAACTTGATGTAATATAAGTAAACATCATTTCCCAATTGACTTGTCACATACATTTTTCTCTTCAATGTGAACGGCCAATCTATAATACTCTTTGTCACATGACGTAGCCTTGTTAGAAATGCTAAACAATGTGCTTTCGTTTGCAATTTAAACCCTAAAAATCCTTATAATCCAAAATAGGTTTTTAGGGTCTTTGTAGGGAAAAAAGTCATCAAAGTTTGATCGTTATAATCTCCCAAATAAAGAAGAATTACTGTTTCAAATTTAACATACATGAAATATGTCAAGTTAACTTTTAGATTCTATGGTTGGACCTTCTGAATAATGCTTAGATTGAGCATTGATCTAATTTCCCCTTGTCCAGAGGGCCATCGGGATATTAGCATTACGAACAGACACTTCATTCACACCGGCCCCTTAAAAAGGAGTGGAGTTTCTATCTATCTATCTAGATTGAGCTCTTTGGTCTAGAAATAGATGGTCATTTTAATGATAATTTAGACAATTTTGCATCGATAATCTTTCGGGGTTAACAATGTCAAACTTTGAACATGATTGGGTCCGCACTCTCAAGATCCATGCTATAGAATTCAGAGCTTTCCTGGAAGAGCCCTCATACCCGCTCCAGCCAAGCGCATGTTGCAAGTACACATCACAAGTAACTCATTTATGTGTTGTTACCCACTCACAAGTCAAAACATGTCTTATTGCTTTTAATAAAGGGAATGACCTCATTTTAAACAATATCTTATCAGAACATGGTTCTTAGTTTGTGCTTTAGGGATCTATTTGTAACTTATGAAGGAATATAGGTGTGGACTCTCGGAGCATTTATTATGTGCACGTAGAAAAGGGAAGAGATATGCACACTTTGGAAGGTCCTCGTATACGAAGCTGATATGAGGTGTATCATCCTCCTTTGGCAAAGGGAAAACTTGTTTGACCTAGCCAAATATCGTCTACGCAGACAATTTCTTACCTTTATGCTTCACCGACCTAGAAGAAGTCAAGCAACGTACACGAAGAGCATACATGGGAGCATTAGCCTTTTACAAGCGAGCGATAAGAGATAGTCACTAGTCATCAGCAAAGGATGCTTACAAAAGACGAACGACAACAACTGTTTTCGGCAAGTCGAGGCAGAGTCTTGCCGTCGTAGGTTAGGAGATGTGCAAGTTAGGGTCAAGAAGTTAGTACCACGAAGATACTAACTTGAGGATACCTATGTTTTGTTGGTTAGTGAGAACTAGGTACACCACCAAGTCTAAGTAGTGTAACACTCCAAATTACGTCCCTCTACTTACACTAAAACTTACAAGAGTTTTTTATACCATGTACATAATATATGAACATTTGCTAAATCTTGAACACCGTTAGAATACCTCTCCAATTCCACAACAAAAATGAAAGCTCTCTAAACTACATCTTTTTTTCTAAGTGCATAAAGTTTATACTTATAGGCTTTGTATACCTCTATACACCAACTCACTTTTATATGTCGAAAAAAAACTTCATGTGCATCATAGTAGTGAACATTCAAGATGCTGATGCAAATAATTTGGCAAAAGGAGAGACACGACGCGGACACAATTTTAAAGGTACGTTGACCTCCATACATCTAAAAATCGTCTTTCATGTTCAACTACCATCCAACAACCACCTTGCATGCTATATCTCATAGCACTATGTTGTTGACCATTAGGTGTAAAGGATACCACACTCGCTTTTTAAACAAGAGAGAAACATGGATCATTCATATGGACTGAGCATCATCACAAAGCTTGCCTTTGAAATTGAGACTCCAGCATGCGATCCATTTTAGATTGCCTGACTCATCAATTACACCTCAATTGTCAAAATGATAAAGCCCTCCAGTATTCATACTTTCATATAACAAGTGTCTTGTGGTTGTAGTGAAATTTGAGAGTACAAGAAGCTACTTAAATACACTACCTCTACCATGAAGTATGAGGAATAAAATTAGAAAAGAAAAGAGAAACCCAATGTTCTTTAGCTACACAACACATTCAGCCGAAAAGTATATTAGTTTTTGTATATGCCAGTGCAAATACTGGTGTACTAGATTCTTTTATTGATTCACAATGGTAGCAGAAAAAGGAAGGAATTACAAAATTGTTCACAAGATCTTCTAATATACCTGCATACATTCAACAGTGCCAATTGCAAGGTTACACTTGGGAGTACGTACAAGTACTTCGACTTCAGCAACTCTGTCTTGAAAAGTAGTGAAATCTTAATTTTCTCAAATCGGCAGTTTATCACAGAAAATGGGGGAAAAAAAGGTGAACTTTGTAGGAATCGAAATACACTGCAAACTACGTAGCTTACAATTGAGTGATAAAAGCCGGTATCACTTCACATCCAATATCGAAATGGCACATGTGAGATTGGTAACGTAATGAACAAATGGCAGAAAGCTACAACAACAACATGTTTCGCATTTAAAACGATGTGAATGCGACAACCACACGAACAAATGCTCAGAGAGGGACTTGGAAATTGCAGTGCAGGCTCTCACAAGATCCACGAAATCGTCTTGGAGTTCGCATTTTCTGCAGCTATCTAGCTAGGTACTGGTTGGCATTCGCCAGGCTGCAGAGCCTGAGACGCCCATGCACACAATCGCTCCACCAGAAGATGCGATGTGGATGCAGCATCACCGAATGTGGCTCGCGCGATCGTAGCGATGGCCACTTCTGCACGCAATCTGGTGTGATTCGTAATGGATACTCAGGCTGCGCAGCATCTCTTTACAAAATCTAGTGCCTGACATGCATGCTCCCCCGACATTTCTAGAGCGAAAAAGAGAATAACGAAGCTTTGATGCCTTGGTTGCAGCGAGCATCTAGGAGACAAGATGAAACTGAAGTGACTGCACATGAAAAAGAATCGGCAGTTTTTTCAGATCTCGGATCCTTTGCATGCAACGAGATTTGTAGGCTTGCAGTTTTCGATATAATTTTGGAAAGATAAGACTTCCAGGTTAAGCGAGAGCTTTCTGTCATCAAGGTAGGTGTATATACTATCCACTACTTAATTAGCCCTACTGATATCAGGTCATACAACGGAAAAACTAAACGATCACTGCATGTACGACGATGATGAATGGAATTGGCTGGGTCGATCTTGTGGGGCTTGTCAGCAGCAATTTCTCTCTTTCGATGTGAAAAATCGGATCGGCTAGGTCGACCTTCTGTGAGCAGAAATCTCTGTAAAAGACGAGAAGTGGAATTGGCTGGGTCGATCTTGTACGTCGAGTTTATCAGCGGAATATTTCTGTACAGAGGTGAAAAACGGAATTGGCTGCGTCGATTTTGTGGAGCTTGTCAGCAGCAAAGATGAAAGACGGGGCGAGATCAGTCTTCGATCTTGTGGAGCTTGTCGGGGTTACGAGCGTACGTATTCCTTGCCGCGTCCTTCATCCACCACAACGAACTTGGAGTGCGCGGCACTAGCTCGAGTGCCGTCCCGATCCTGCGTCACGTGACCCTCGTGATGGGCGACTCGCGGATTCCATTCTACGTGGTCACACACTTTGATGCCACATTCTTTACCGCCTTTGGTCTGTTCCGATGACTCCATCGATCGATTGACACCCTAGCAAGCAGCCTGAACCACGCGTGCCCAGAAGCTCCAACACAGCAACAATCAATCGTCTGTCCGATGCCG
Organism: Bryum argenteum; assembly: GCA_037043015.1. Classification (NCBI taxonomy): domain Eukaryota; kingdom Viridiplantae; phylum Streptophyta; class Bryopsida; order Bryales; family Bryaceae; genus Bryum; species Bryum argenteum. Next base: position 20,503,407 of record CM073322.1, on the reverse strand, counting down.
ACAACGCACAAAGTAAAGGAGCTAAAGGTTTCGATCGAACACACGCTTCGAACTGAGTAAAGTACCGAATATTACATGTAGATTCGAGGGCGGTAACGAACTTACTGCACGTTGAATTCCAAGTGATGGGGCATGTATCACGCTTGCCGGAAATGATTGATCACAGCCATGTGTCACGAGAGACAGCCAAGTGGCCGCAGACACGTCTCGCGCAATTTTCGTTAATTTTATTGAATTGGTTAAGGAAATCCGAAGCTCCCAAATGGCGGTCCTCGCTCGTCGACAGATGGCGAGGCACAGTCTCAGACAAAAGAAAAGCCCGCTCACGGTCTCTATCCACATCTGACTGGCATGTTCTTTTCATCCTCCAGACCAAGTCGGTGTCCTTCGAAAGACACTGATTATAACTAACCCAGCTCCGCTAGCTACTACACAACCGGTCTTCTCGATTCTCGCATGTAGGCACGATTCTCACGTTCAGGCTCGATTCTCGCATTCAGTAGCAACACCATTTACTGCACTTGTGCATGAACGGGTACTGAACTTACGATCTCTTAGCTTGAGGCTCTTGAATGTACTGTTGTCTCGGATTGTCTAGCTGATGCTTTGGTGTTGGTGCTAACAGATACACAATCGTTCCAAGTGAGCAATGGCGGGTGTGGTGGCAATGCGAGGGTCCCTGCTCTCTCTACAAGCGCTGCAGGGATGCACACGCATGAGTGATGTGTGGGGGATGAGAAGCTTGCAGCTGGGAACTCGGATCCGAAAAAGGCGAGACAGGAGGTCATTGCATACATCGCATATTGTGGCATCAAGTCCCGCCGTGGAAGAAGAAGCAGCTGCAGCGGCCGCTTCCGGACGCCAGAAAGCGATGACTAAGGAAGATCTGGTCGCCTTTCTAGCGGGTGGATGCAAGCCGAAATCGGAATGGAGGTTCGGAACATAAACTCCGGACTACGAACATGGTATGATCGATGTGTGAATACATCTTCATTCTGGATTTGTGGAATGGCATGTGCAGGATTGGGGTAGAGCACGAGAAGCTTGGATTCAAACTAGACACTTTGAAGCCTATGAGCTACGACGACATCAGTAAGCTTTTAGACGGCATGGCGTCTCGATTTGGCCACGAGCGGGTCATGGAAGGAGAAAACATCATCGGATTGCAAAAGGTCATAATCAAAACTTACAGAATGTGTAGAGTTTCAGCAACTGTTTTGAGATAGTTCATGCAGATTCCTACTTGTATCTTATTTTTTGAGTCGTGACATATCTCCAAGGTACGCATTCGACTTGTTTCGAACATGTCTCGTAAGACATATCTCATCTTATCATTACATCCAAATATGTGTAGGCATCAACGATAGGTACTTGAATGGCTTGAAAACATGAAACATCTGCTGTCCTGAGCATGGAGAGAAGCTTCTAAGATCTCAATTGAACTGATTGAGCTTGCAGTTTCAATGTGTGGAGGATTGTTGCAATTGTGCAGGACGGTGCGAGTGTTTCTCTGGAGCCAGGAGGCCAATTCGAGTTGAGTGGAGCTCCTTTGGAAGACGTTCATGCCTGTCAACGAGAGTTGGAGCAGCACCTGGAGCAGGTGAATTCTACTCGTGCTCACCTTGATTATTGTCGTCTTCACTACTAGAAAAGAGGGGGTTTGCAACGTTGTTTTTGGTGTAAACGTTGCTCAAGTCTAGCAACATTTTGGAACTTGTTTAAGCAATGTTCTCAAGAAATTTAGTAGTTTTGGAACTTGCTTGAGCAACGTTTTTAAGAAAATTAGCAACCGTGTTCGACTAGATTGTTTTGGAACTTGCTTGAGCAACGTTCTCAAGAAAATAAACAACGTTCTCAACTAAATTGTTTTGGAAATTGCTCGAGCAACGTTCTCAAGAAATAAGCATTGTTTTCAACTAAATTGTTTTGGAACTTGCTTGAGCAATGTCTTCAACTAGATTGTTTTGGAACTTGCTTGAGCAACGTTCTCAAGAAAATAGCAACGTTTTCAACTAGATTGTCTTGGAGCTTGTTTGAGCAATGTTCTCAAGACAATAAGGAACATTTTCAACTGGATTATAAATAACGTTATAACGTTGTTTGGTATTCCAATGAAGTTGCTTATTTTCTTAAAAATGTTATTCAAGCAGGTTGCAAAACGTTGCTTAATCTTAGCAACGCTTGAGAAGAAATTGTTGCAAACCCCCCTCAACTTTCAAGATGCACGAGAAGAGAATATGTGGTTGAGGGCACATATGCTAAGATTGTTGTGTTCAGGTGAACATTGTCGGCAAAGAGCTTGGGTTAGGGTTTGCGGGCATAGGATACGAACCGAAATGGCCAGTCTCAGCGAGACCGAGTATGCCCAAGGTTTGCAAACCTCTACTTATTTATACCTTGTTGATGCCTGGGCTTGGAGAGTCGATGAATGCTTAGGCCATCACTTACTGTTGATAATACTGCAGGCCAGATATGACGTGCTTGAGGGTTTCCTGTCTGAGACTGGGCAATCAAACAGCGGGTTCGACACCATGTATCAAACCTGCACACAGCAGGTACCCCTCTCCGTCTCAAGCCAATTAGTATTAGGATAACGAATTTAAACTATTCTGTTTAATCTATGTTCTGATCTTTGATCTTCGAGAGCCTCTGGAATCAAGCTAAGCTAAGAAACAGTGTTTAATGCTATATACATTGAGGCTCCTCGATCGCAGGTGAATTTGGACTATGAGTCGGAGCAGGATATGATCAATAAGCTTCGAGTGGGGCTCTCCTTTCAACCGGTAATAATTGACCTAAACTTGAGCGATGAGCAAGAATCAGTACGACTTCCATAACCATTCTTTTGTCTCCCTCTTGACTAACGATATGTATACTTTGCTTGATAGCTTGCAACGGCATTGTTTGCAACCTCCCCATTCTCGGAAGGGAAGCCAACTGGAAACTTGAGTCATAGAAGGTAACGATGAAACACGATTCTGACTTACAGTTCGTTTTTCTCTTCATTCATGACCTATAGCTGATTGGAATTATGGTCATGCTATGCTGCCCAGTTTGACATGGACAAGATTTGACGACGAACGAACAGGAGAATTGCCATTCGTGTTCGACGACGACTTTGGGTAAGCAAATTGCTCTTGAAGGGTTTTCTTGCAACATTTTCCGAGGATAGTTGGCCATGACTGATTAGTTAGTTAGTGTGAGGGTATCAAACTTCGATGAAACTCACAGGAATGAGTTGCCAGGTTTGAGAAGTACGCAGAATACGCCTTGAACGTGCCCATGCTAATGGTGTACCGCAACGGAAGTTGGAAAGATGTGACTGGCGCATCCTTCAAGGTAACCAGTACTTGCTTGATTTCGCAACAGTGATATGATGCCACCGATCGAACTGGCTTGACGAATGTGCGTGGATTGTCCAGGATTTCATGGTTGGAAAGCTGGAGGACTTTCCAGGGCAGCTGGCCACGAAGAACGACTGGATGAACCATTTGGGGAACATCTACCCTGAGGTAAAACACTTCACTACAATGCTCACCGTCGTCAAATTCCTTGAATCAAACTTTCTAGGTGAGTTTTCAGAGTAGAGAAACTATCACGAAACATTAGCAGATTGAAGCTCCTTCTTCCTGCTCTTGAATCGATAGTAGAATGTTTTTCTTTCCCCCTCTTTGTGATCGTTCCCGTAGCTGGAAATATTTTATTCATGCGTGGACGTTCCCAATGTACCAACAATATCCTGTGCAGGTGAGGCTGAAAAAATATTTGGAGATGCGAGGAGCCGACTGTGGTCCAGCGCCATTCCTCAACGCTCTACCTGCATTTTGGGTACGTGACTTGCAGATCTAGAAACAGACTCAAAAGGCAAGTATATATCATATATGAGATTCACTACTTTAACATTGTGAGAGTCGGTGGTTGTAGGTTGGGCTGCTCTATGACGATCAATCACTGAAAGCTTGTCTGGACATCATTCAAGACTGGACTAACGACGAACGTGACATGCTGCGCATAAAGGTAAACATACACAAGCGCCTCTTGGCACGACCTCTTCAGTCTCTATGCATGGTTTGCACTTGTGAATGTAACGGTGGTTACGTGATCACAGGCGCCGAAGCATGGACTTCAAGCTCCATTCCGAGATGGTCTGTTGCATCATGTGGCACAAGATGTAATCAAGCTCGCAAAGGTACAGTACACAAACCTGTTCAATATGTATCATCAATTCTTGATGTTTTGTAGCAAGAATGTAACATCTGCTCTGAGCTCAGGAGGGATTGACTCGAAGAGGTCGTAATGAAGGCAAATTCTTGGCTCCACTTGAGGAAGTTGCTGCAACAGGTACATCATTTGAGAGAAAGCTGCTTGAGTGTGCATATTCTCACTGGAAAGGTTGGATTCTGGTTCTAATATATGATGTGGTTTACAGGTGTGAACCTGGCTCAAAGAATGCTGGACTTGTATGAAAACAAGTGGGACCGAAAGGTGGATCCCATTTTTCATGAGTTGAGGCTGTAGATAAGATACATCATGCACGATTTGTACATGTTTTACATTGTAACAGTAGACTTTGTAAATGAAACTATTGGTTGTAAAGATTCGCTATTTCCTTGGACATAGTCTCTCTCTCTTTCACATTGTAATTCTGGACATTGTTCGGTATCAGTCTTACCCTAAAACCTTTCTTTTCATGAATATGGAGTCCAGATATGACCTCTGTAGCATTTTTAAAATGGAGTTACTGTAAAGCTTCTACTTATTATAATGGGAAACGTGAATCATTTGGAACGATTTGATAATTGTTTCTTGTGATATAAAAGTGGAATATTAACAGAGAATGTTCATTTTGACATTCTGACAAACTACGATCTCTCTTTGTTTGAAAAGTGCAATACTCATATTTTTTTACATGAACACTTTCTGTGCTTGGTATATAATAGCATCACAATAGATAGGGAAACAAAAATTTGAAAAACTACATAGGAATTTACTTCAACTGTAAGAGCCAAACAATGTGATTCTGAATAAAGGAAGGGAGAGACCCAAATAGATAGAATTTACATTGATTAAAGCTCCATATACTATCTGTCCAGTTTTGCTTCAACAACTCACGAATACTAAACAAATTATTTCCTAAAGATCCTGCGCAAAAGGTTAAAATGCCCCCAGTGAGGATCGAACTCACGACCTTTCCCTTACGAAGGGAACGCTCTACCACTAAGCCATGGAGGCACCCGGCACCCGAGCTGAAAGGAGGTGCTGAAGACTGTTGATCTGTTTGGATGGCAGGAGTGTGACGAAGAAGTGAATATATTTTGATCTCCTCCTTAGAGTCATTCGGGTTGTAGACCTAAAAGGAATCGTGATAATAATTTTCAAAATTCTTCATAAAATTGTCTATTCTTACATGGGAAACTTCTAGTAGTTGCTTTGCTTCTTCAAGAATCGTGATATGAACTTGTTGGCAGGACCTTTGTTCCCATAGAAACTGTCTACTTTGGTAAATATCCTCTTTTCATCACTATTTGAAGGGTTTAAAAAAAAATAAAATTCTTTGGGGAATCTTCTTGTTGAGATGCATTTGAAAGCACAATTATCTTTTCTCATACAATCCATAAAAAGGTGCAATATAGATCTTGAAGTTGCTCTTGGGAATCTTTTAGACCCCATATATTGAAAGTGGATAATTGTGATATATATTTCAAATCAAGGTGAAACATTCAACATGTTCAGGAAAAGTATTTATGGCCAAACATGTTCAATGTAGAAAAGATTTTATATATGAACCATTCAGCCGGACCCCAATTTCCATGGGAATTTTGGGAATTTGGTACATGCAGTACCTTCATTACTTTTTGAAGAGTTTAGAAAGCAAACTTTTGCATTCTTGATTCTCCTTGTTAAGATGTATTCAAGACCATATAGATTTTTTTCAGACTGGGTTTATGAAGAGGTGCAATTTTATTCTGAAGTTGTTGTTGGGTTAAGTTGGGACCTAGGGGCCCCACGAAAAGGTAATACTGTAATTACTTGGTCACCTTGCAAGTACCTTATACGTATTAGGTACTCTTGGATGATCTTGAGTTGAATTTTTATGTCAATTTTAGGAGATAATTGTTTTTTTCTCATGGAATTGTATAAAGTTATTGTTAAAATAAAACCCATTTTTTCGCTTATTGACACCTCTTAGACACTACAATTATTATGTTGATTAGTGTTGTATTACGATTAGTGGGAGTTTATGTCCCAACATTATTTGTAGATTAGTTGAGTAATAATGTAGGGTCACTAAGCTTTCAATACTATGCAAGATCTATCATTAAACCCTGCTTGATCAACAAGTTAATACCTTATTTAACTTAAATTCCATTGACTTTTGTTTTAGTGAGTGCATGATTTGTGCATGACAACCTTTGAGGGATGCTTTACACCATGAGTCAAGCCCATCATGGAGCGTTGAGAGGGGAGAAGTCCTCAGGGTGATGAATTCATTCAATCACTATTCTAAAGTAATAAAATTTATTATAAAAAACATTACTCTTAAACAAGTAAGAAATTTACAATTCAAAAATCTGCAAGAATTGATAATCACTGTTTGAATTGATTAATAGTGGTGTTATAAATTTTACTTTGTTGATAATTGATGTTGAAGTTCGTAAATAGTGGATAGTTGAGACAAAAAAGAAATGGCAAATTAGAAATCTCAAGAGAAAATTTGATAAATTGCATCCTTTATCCAATAGAAGACATTCTTCATCCAAAAATACATATTAGGATCTTGCCTCTTTATGCCAAGTATAATCGTGTATTTGGGAGAGTGATGTTTGAGACCAAAGATTTGTCGTGGTCCAAAAATATATGAGTTTACATAATCAAAAAGATTTTTGAAAGTCCGAGTTTAATAAATATGCCTCTTCTAATTTGTTCCTTAGATTCTTAAAATTTTTATTTACCAATCAACATACCATACCATGGTATATTTCTACCATTATAGAAAACATACCATTGTATGTCTTTAAGCTTGGTATCAATAGCTTACCTTACATGCTTGGCATACTCAATTCCACCCCAAAAAAAAATAATAAGTATGCGAGACTCAATTTTAGGTCTACAATCACAGTGGTCTATATGCCTAATTTTTGAGAGCCCAAAAGTTATTGCATGTAATACATATCTAAATATGTTGTACAAGCACATATCATGTATATTGAATTAGTGATTGGAATGGAATATGCTACTTTGATGCATATTAATCTACTATTGAACAATAGGATGCCCCCATAGCCTTTTAAAACTTGAGAGGTTTCAACGTTCCACCTTTGACTCACGGAAGCACCTTTGACTCACAAGAAGGTGAAAGATTGAACGACCTTCACCACAACACTTTAAGTGATGGAATTACAAGTTTGGTTGTGCCCCTTTTCATTATTCAAGTATGTTTGTTATGTATTGACTCATCCACTTATATTTCAAAAAATCACCTTAGTTTTGAATCAATGAAGAGGTTACTCCTCAAAGAACTTATCCCTCTCACAATTTATTTGGTTTTTTCATAATAGCCTTGCTTTTCTATACCATTATTAATCCTTCTCAGAATATACAATTGTTATATTCTTGTGCAAGGTGGATCTCACAATTACTCTAATTGAAGCTTTGTCACATACTATGGTATGCACACCTATAAGCGGACACCTACCTAAAGGCGTGCACCCAAGATTCTTTTTTTCATGAAGATCTAACCTCCCTTGCATGTACCTCATGCGGACATAATTAGGGTGTCCGCCTTTAGGCTACTGCTTTTAAAAATTGTATTTAATTATGTGTGTTTTTTTTAAAACCACAAAAATAGGGAAAGTGAGTCTTTTCCTATTCCTCATCCCTGAAAAATAGTAACCCACTTATTTCTCTTTCCAAGTATATAGATTCCCTCAATTTTCCTTAAGTGCACGATAATAGGTGTGCATACAATAGAGCCTATTTTATTTCCAATATATATGGTGTGCCTTCATATGGGTGGAGATGCTCTTAGTGATCTTTCTTGTTAACCATGATTGATACATTTGACGTGAATTAATTGGCCATTGCTAAAAGCTTGTGAAGCATTATCATAGTTAACCCTTAAACGTCAGAGCATGCCCCTCGGGCTTGGTTTCTAGTGTATTTTCAGAGGGGCTTGACGTTTAAGGGTTAAGCCCAGAAGGTTTTTCTTCCAAAATATTGGGGTTGAAGCAATGAAACAAGCAGAGGCAGCCAATAGTCAAACAAAAGAAAACGCCAAGCGAGATTATTATATATATATATATAATTTTATTTTTTTAATTTTTTTTTCAGCCTCTTATTTTCGTTTTCTTCTCTGTCCAGGAAAGCCCAGAGAAGAAATTACGTTTTTTTCTGTGCTCTTTTTTCTTCAGAGACAAAGAGAGAGGCTGCAATTTTAGGCCCATCATCGAGGTATAGAGTTTCCGCATGGGCATATGGGCCAATGATAAATCGCTTGTAGTCACACTAATTGGTCATTTTCATGACATTATTTCTTCAAACCTAGTTCTCTACTTGCTCTCATTAACACACCAACAAAATTGAATTCCTTGCCCGGCCTTGATTTCTATTTCTGAGTCTAGATACGTTATTTGTGGTAGATCGTTCCGTATTTTCATGCGTTTTCTCAGTGTGGGCTTGAGGCTTTGGGCCTAAGCACTTTGAGCTTTGTTTGGTCTCCTGGGTCGTAAAGACCATAGGAATAAAGCTGTAATTTATTATTATTATTATTATTTTTTGGGTTCTTTCATATTTATGTGTTCTGCAATTAATCACTATGCACTAGTTGTGATGCATTGCGTTGTTACCCTTCGGAGGAACAATTCTTGGGAATTTAACAATTACATGAAAATTGCCTTAGAACTCAAGCTTGAAGCACCTTATGGTCTTCCCTTTGTGTGTGTTAAAAAACTTACCCTCTAACAATGTCCTTGGGGTGCAATTTTGTAGTACCTTACATTGTTAACCCTTAAACGCCCATGGGGTCTGAAACGGGCAGCCCAAAATTGGATCACAACATCTTTTGGACTTGGGCATCATGAATAGTGCACTTTTTGAACTTGGGCATCATGAATAGACCAATCAATGATGAGCTTGCAACCCCCTACAAGGTTATGTACAACCCCAACCTACCTACCACAATCCTTTCAAAGCACAAAATCATTCATACAAATTGTGATTTGAGTTGTGATATTTCACTTTTTGAATGCATCAAAAGAAGGTGACCAGTTTGACATCAAAATATAAGTAAAAAGTGGAGTACAATGAGAGCTAGAGGGAAGATTCTGTTGGAATCAAGCCCCTCGGGCTTACTTGGGCGTTTAAAGGTTAACCCCTAAACGCCCAAGTAAGCGAGAGGGGCTTGATTCCAACAGAATCTTTTCTATAGCTCTCATTGTACTCAAATTTACACTTATATTTTGATGTCAAAGTGGTCACTTTCTTGTAATGCATTCCAAAAGTGAAATTTTACAATTCAAATCACAATTTGTATGTATGATTTTATGGTTTGAAAGGATTGTGGTAGGTTGGGGTTATACATAACCTTGTAGGAGGTTGCAAGCTCATCATTGATTGGTTCATTCATGGTGCCCAAGTTCAAAAAGTGCACTATTCATGATGCCTAAGTCCAAAAGATGCCGTGATTCAATTTTGGGCTGCCCGTTTCAGACCCCATGGGCGTATAAGGGCGCAGTCACATGTGAGACCCGACCCCGTAAAATGAATTGGGTCTCAGAAAAGTAAGCCACTCACATGCTCCCCAACCCAACATTATAATCACGGGCTCCCGTATTATAATTCGGGCTTGCCAAGGGAAGGTGGCAAGCCCTTGAAATTAATATAGAACCCGTATTATAAAGTTAGTGTGTTCTTTTATCACATTCCCTGACAAAATGACAAAATTGCTATTTGACATATTCCCTTTTGACATATTCCCTGACAACTTGCTATTTCAATTAATCATGAATGAACATGGGAAGTGACCCGTAATGTTCACCCTGAAAAGTGACCCTTCAAAAAATATGGGTGGCTACAGTGAAATTATGGGGTCGGGTCTCACATGTGAGTGCGCCCTAAGAGTTAAGAACTTCTTTTGAAGAGCGAATGTGAAGGTGTCAAAACTCTAGGGATGGAATGAATCTTCCGAATATGATGGAATCTCCGATGATTAGGCATTATCCACGTGAAATGGAACAGCTCAGCTCAGCTCTTCATCGCTCCACCATCGCCGCTGTATGGGACGCCTTCATTTCGAACAACCCCAATTGCCTGCGAGTAATCCGCATGTCCATTGTAGCAAACCTCGATCGCCAAACAGATGACAGATACTCGATTCATACACTTCATTTCATAAATGAGTACAATGAAGTGCCGATCATTGGCAATTCAGACGCTGGGATGCAACAACATATCATCATATATGCTTAGATGGTGACTAGCTGTGACTGTGTGTAATGCTTCGCATCCACCTTGCGACAAGATAGCAAGATGAGAAAACAGGCATCGCAGCCATGGATGGGTAATAACCAGATCCATCATTCTGACAGAAGAGGCTAATTTATGCTTTCGAATCCACGAAGAGCGGCTTGCTGCCATTGCAATTCTACTGCGATCGCAGTACTCGCGGTTAACATGCAGCTACAATTGGGAGAGGAAAAAATATATGTCTTATAAGCTAGTTCAGAGGAGCAATTACGCTTGTCCGGCGCACTGCTTGGAAGCGGCGTTGAAGATCCGCGGTACCAAGAACTTGCGAAGGTTAGCACCGTACATGTTGAAGCTGGTGCCCTTCGAGTCCTTGAGGAGTTTACCGGGGTCGCCAAGATATGAATATGGGCCGTAAGTTCCAGGGCACGAGCCAGCGGCTTCCACAGGGTCCAAATCATCTCCCTGGTACTAGCCGTTACAATATGGGTTTGTGGCTGCGTCAGCGATCATGCATGCGATGTTGATGATCATGCCATCGACGCCTCCATCACCATTGGGAGGCTTGAGCGGGGCCGGTACCAGGCAGTGGCTTGAAAAATAGTCATGCGCAGTAGCCACCGCAGACTTCGCAGCGTTCCCCACCCACGCGTACGGGAGCTTGAGCTTTAGCTTGTTCTTCGCGGCAGATCTCGAAACTGCAGAGTACCACACTGCGAGCTGCAGAATCCCTGTACGCTCAAATCGGAGGAAGTGAGCACCAGGTACGAACCATTCGGGTCCAGCGCCAATCCCTTCTTTAGACTGCTCACGATGAGCTTCTCGACATCAGCCTGCTCCAAGCTCTTCGTTAATTCGAGTCGAGGACCACAGTTCCGGGAAAGACGTTCGGGGCCACGGGCCACTTGTTTGTGTTCCGGTTCATGATCGCTCAGTCACCATTCCGCAATGGTAAGGAATTTCGTGAATGCCTTTTGGGGTTGTGAACGAGCTCAGGAAGGATTGGACGATGGCCTTCTGGGTGCGAGAGAAGTTGCCGTAGAACACGACGTGTACCTTGAGCGTCGCCTTCGTGCCACCAGTCAGGATGGAGCCGCGGTGGTGCCCTCGATCCGGCACGAGGAACTTCTCGTGAAAGAGTGCTGTTCACGATGAGGTGGGAACGGGAGAGCTCGAGAAGCATGAGCCCAATTGTCGGCCTCGGTAGCCGGCGCTGGAAGCGGCTCACCCAGCATGAAACGAAGAGCCGAAGCTCGGCGCGCACACCACACCCACCACTATCAATGTCCGAATCAATGCGTACATCGTGCTGTGGAACTCTATGGGGGTAAATTTTCCTTGAGAAAGTGGCGACGAGGTAACTATGAGTGTTGGGCTTCGTGGTTTGTAAGGAATTTCTCTCCTCTCTACCTACCACTCTCTTCTCACTTTTTTGTATTGTAGAGAGAAGTGAAGAGCTGTCCTTTAACCCTACTAGTTTGGGAAGAATTCATTGGAACAATGCTTAATCCCAACTGTTGTAAGGCCTCAAAATTGCCAAAAAGTCTCAAAGCAACTCTTGGTCATTGTAAGGTGCAAGTTTTTGACTTTTGAGATATTTTTTTATGAAACCATACGACTATTCTTGTATTGCTATCAGGACTTTATCAGAAAAGTAGGCACGGGTTGCGGTTGTTCATGTAGTAGCATGCACTCCTGTCCCCGGACACGTCCGATCAATGTATCGTCATTCCTCCATCATCCCTCCGACCTCTAGAAAATGACCTCTAAAAGTCGCATTTTATCACCGCCCCACCACCTTCACCGCGACTGTATAATATGATGTTACCATATATTATTGCCCGACCATGCGACCATCGTCGTTATCTATCATGTTTCTGTATGCGGTATCACTGCTGTGATCACATGAGAAGCTTTGTGGCTAGTAATTCTAAGAGAAACTATTAATTAACCCAAAAACGGGCTTGTGCATGTATATCATCTTCTTGACTACCACACTTGCCCTGTAACTCTAGATTAATTTCCGGTGATTGCCTGGCTAAATCCGTGCCTAAGTTATCTGGTCTTGTCAAATCTTACATATCTCATAATGCCATATTTAATGAGTTGTGACCAAATTATCCAAAGAATCATAGAATACGATTGCCGGCATAGTGGTTGGGGATGTGATATGTAAACCATCATAGAATACGACAGCCACCACAGTGGTCGGGGCCGTAATAAAATACGACTTTTAGAGGTTATTTTCTGGAGATTGGAGGGATGTTGGAGGGATGATATTGAACAAGTATTGTTATACACGTATTGTTGTACATGTACTGTTGTACATGTATTTGTGTATCATACACATTCAAATTCCCCCCAATTGTGAGATCAAAATGTTAACCAAAAAAAAAAAAAAAAAAAAAAAAAAAAAAAAAATCCCTAGTTGTAAAGTGGGTTTGAATTGTTTCATGAGCCAAAATAACCAACTTCAAGAGTAAATTTGAATTGAGGCTCTTTAAATCCTTGTTCCTAAGCAAGTTACAATCACGTATGATATTTTACCCATATTCGACCTATGCCACCCATAGAAATGCTTGATTGTTCACATGGAGGTATGTTGAATTGCAAGTACTGAGGCGTGTATTTGACAACAAAAAAGACATGTGACGAATTCATGGATTGGAAAGTCAAACGGTGAGATCATGCCTTGGTACCTCTTCTACATGTACTAAAAAATGAACAAAACTTGAAAAAAGTAAAACTCCTAATTTTTGGTGAAATTTTGAAGTTTTTGTAATCTAATTGATTATGGCAGATTTTAAAACTAAATGAGCACATGCCGCAATTTGGGCAATTTTGGGCAGATTTTGAATAGTGATTTCAAACTTTGACCATACATATCTCCTAAAGTATAAGTTATTTTGGAGCTCGAAATGACTCTTTGGAAAGGTATGGAAAAATGATACATTGTGCAAAAAGTTCCAACTTCATATGATCTATATTTAGTAACTGGGAGCTCGTTTTGATATCATGGGTTAAATGTGGGTTGTCTTCTTTGCTACTTCGTCCCCTCACACAACAAAGTCAACTCTAGAGTTTCTTTTAACTTATTATTTTCAAGTTGTCAATGTGTCATGCTTTGCAAGTTTGCATTGATGATTTTTTATAATTCTTTCTTGTAAAACCTTAAGGTTGGCTATAGCTCAACTACTCCGCTTATGTATCAATTGATACTTTGATATTTCTCTAACTTAGAAAAGTTTGTTTTATGGAATATATGTACCTTCCAATTCATGGCACATTTATTAGTTCAATAAGTAAAAAACTAAAAATAGTTGAAACAAACAAACAACTATTTCTTGTTTATTTGGATTATTTGTATAAGTCGTTAAACAAAGAACATATATTACTTTTTAAGAAGTGGCAAGAGCATACTTTTTGTCCCTTGAAGTGTTATGCCAATCACGCTTAACCTTTCACCTCTATCAACCATATCGCCACCAAGGACATCCTATTGTGCAACCGTGAAAATACTTCCATTCACTTATAAATCGTTAGTCCAACAAGATACTTCACAAACCACAAAGTCTACTTTCCAATAAGTACCTTGCAATTTTGCGCTACCTTTTGGCACTCTATAAAATATGAGGAATATTTTTCTGTGCACTCGTCGGTCTTGCAGCTTTCACACGGGTTGTCTCACTTAAAGAGGCCTATTTTATTGCATATTTTGAAGTCTTTTTACAAGGTATGGGGAGAGATGCTCTAAATATGTGAAATATAAATTGTAGGAATTAAATATAGATAGGATTGAATGTTTAAGCATGCATTTTGAAATCCCTTCATCACCCATCACCGACCATAAGGCCATCCAAAACAAATGACTATACAAACTTGTGTTGATCCTTCATTGACTAATTCAAATATGAAAACATTCATTAAAGTAATGCTTTATACACTAATTGAGACTTTCTCGGCCCAAAAATGTATGCGACATATTTATCTTATGTGACTTTTGATACTAGATGTCAAGCATTTATTTACTACGGATGTTGTCAATTCCATAATGATCTTCGAAATTCCCTCTTTCTACCAACTATTAATAGGTTAAAGGTGGAGAGTCACTGTTGAGAGCTCTTGGTTCGATATTGCTGAGATTACAAAATTGTAATTAGACTCAATTGTACTGATCTTGTTTCTAAATAACGAAATTGTTATTAAAATGAAAAAAAGGACAGTTAGTATGAACGAAAAATCAAATAGATGCACGGTTGTATGGCCAACCTATGCTCTATAGTAAGCATAAATTCTTTTCCTACTTCCAAGTATTTTCAAGTTAATTCCTATCAAGCACAAATGACCATTTTTGGATCAATTGCAAATTTCAAAGGGGTGCTACACCATGAAATTTTTGAAATTAAAAATATGAAACAAGATGTGGTGAATTTAGTTTTATAATTATGCAATTCGCAAAACTATTTGGAACCTCAATGCCGTTAAAATGGCACTATGCCATGTGCCATTTTGTTACACCAAATCTTACATATGCGCTCACATGGAGTAAAGTATTCTATAATATCACAATTTTTTTGATAATATCACTCCTTTACAGACATTGTCACTCATTTTCCATAATATCACCTTCAAATTCTGTTATATCACATGGTTTTTGAACTGCACTTCAGAAAGTTGAGGGGTGCCATTTTAGCGGCATAATGCCATTTTAACGGAATTGGGGATTTGGGTTTCTAGATTACTTGTTATAAGCCTTTAACCCTTAAAAGTCCCTTGGGGATAGTATGTACGTTGTCGTATAATTAGGATTTGATACCAACAAGAAACTCTACACTGGAATTGTAATAGCTCACTAGAACCGCATTAATTCAAATGTCAACTTCTTCTTTGAACTCAAACCCATTAAAGGTGTGCATTCACTCCAAATACAACCAAAATACACCGTATTCTACTGGTCGCCACGACACGCTCAGACCTTTAGGGGTTAAACATAAATATGGCAACTTTTTTTCCTTGAGTAGTTTAGAGCTAGATTGTAGACCAATGAGATCTCAATATTACTATGCTATAGTCAAATGAATAGCTCTAAATGCCCATCATCAAGAAGAATATTAAGGGCAAGGAGGTGAAAGGATCACCCGCGCATCTCTTAGTAATTACGGTTAATTTTTTTCTTCAAATGTCTCTAACCAAGTTGGTTCCTACTCAGCTGTCAATAGACGAAGGTTGAAAGTTTCATAATTTTAACAGGAGCAAGCTTCAAGGATCAATATACTTTTATGGGGCATATTTCAAAATTTCTAGAAATTTACTTGAATGTTTTTAAAAATTGTCAAAATTTGGAATTTGGAATATTTTCAAAATAAATCTTTGGTGCAAAATCTTAAAGTCCCCTTTTGCACAAGGATAGAAATTTTCAGTTTTAGGATTGTGAGCTCCTAACTGATACTTAACTAATTATGGACAAATTCATAGTCCATAAATAAGGTCGGTTGGCCGCCGATATTACCTTAAGACTTCGTTAGTAATCTTTGAAAGGTCATAATTCAGTTAAATATTGTTCAAATTAAAAATGTAGATGTCAAAAAACACCTCATATGTTTGTTTGGACACAATTTGAGTGAGTTATGGCCTTTTGAAAGTCCAGATGTGGGTATGTATTGGTTGGCCGTCGATAAAACCAAGGTTCTTCATTAGTTGCAAAATGTCCATAAGTTGGAAATAAGTCCATAATTTTTAAATATAGGTATTCTATAATCATAAGGATTTTTTATGTACGTTGAGAGTTAAGGAGAAATGACAATGTTTTGCAATTTTTAGTGCAAAGAATTGCTTCATAAGATTTATATATGACATAGTGAAGTCCATGAGATTTGGCCAGTGACAGCTAGATGTAAGTCATGTAACAACAAGAAGTTTCCAACATTTAATCACCAACTCTAGAATGTGACATATTGGAATCTAAATAATTTGGCCACTTGTCATAAGTTGTGACAAAATGAAGTTCATATTATTTAGTCATTGTCAATGAGACATGGCGTATCCAAATCTATAAATTTGGCCACCTACCACTCAATGTGACAAAATGATTTGACAAAATGTAATTTTGGTACGAATCAAAGGATATACATAGCAGAATCTATAAGTTTTGGCCATTGACCATACCATGTGTGACGAAAGAAAGTCTCCAAGATTTGAGCACCAACTATACTAATATAGCATACTGATGTGCGTAAGATTTAGCGAGTCTCCACTATATGTGACCAATAGAATTGTTCATTATTTAATCACCACCTATAACTAAGATAAGGCATAATAAAGTCTTAAAGATTTGGTCACTGGCCACTACATGTGACAAATTAAAGTTTACAAGAATTAAGTCCTTGTTGGAGGATATAATAGAGCAAAATCTGGAAGCTTCGGCCACCAACCACCCTCAATATGAAAACAAGAAGTATCCAAGATTTAATTGTCAGCAATATAGAATGTAGCATATCCATATGTATAAGATTCCATATCCATACCCACAAGCCACTGTAAGTGACAAAGAAGACTTACTTGAGCAAAATCTGGAAGTTTTGGCCACCGGCCACCTTCCATGTGACAACACGACACACCTAGATTTGATTGCTAGTAGTACAGAATGTGGCATATCCATATGTATAGGATTTGCCTACTAGCCATTGTAAGTAACAAAAACAACTTACTTGAGCAATATCTAAAACTTAGCCAGCTGCCACTCCATGTGACAACACGAAGTATCCAATATTTGACTGCTAGCAATATAGAATGTGGCATATCCATATGTATAAGATTTGCCCACGAGCCACTCTAAGTGACAAAAATGACTTACTTGAGCAAAATCTGGAAGCTTTGGCCACAGGCGAGCAAAATCCAAAAGCTTTGGCCACCTATCGGCAAAATCTGAAAGCTTTGCTCACCGGCTAGCAAAATTCTAAAGCTTTGGCCAGCAGCTGGCTACCGACCACCCTCGATGTGACAACATGAAGTATGCTAAATTTGATTGCTAGCAGTGTAGAATTTGGCATATCCAGATGTATGAGATTCGCTCACCAGCAACTGTAAGTGACAAAATGAACTTAATTGAGCAAAATGTGGACGCTTGGGCCACCGGCCACTCTCCATGTGAGAACACGAAGTATCCAAGCTTTTATTGCCAACAATATAGAATGTGGCATATCCATTTAGGAGATTCGCCCACCAGCCACTGTTGGTGACGTGAAAATCCTTATCAAGAGTAAAAGCGAAATGAAGGCTCCCTCCATGCAATCATGCATTTGAAACTTGCTCATATCATTATCATGTCTCAATCTTATTGGTTAAGTGTTCAATGTTTGCGTACCTCCCCCTACTGCAAGCTTTTTAGATAATTCCTATAAAACTTAAATCGCTCTATGATGAATGAGAGAACATTGGTTGGTAATTCTACAGTGAAACATATATACAAAAGCCATAGCAGTTTTTCTGTAACTTTAGCATTTACATGCTAGAACTAACAGAACTCATTTGCTCTCAGCACAGTCAGCCATTTCTGTGTTTTCACCGTGGTTTGAAAGCTTGGGTATCTAATGTGAAGCTTTCATTGATGAGAAAAGTGAGAAATGGTTGCAAAGCCGAGGAGAGAATTAAGCCATAATAAGCGAATGTGAAGGTGCAAAATCTTTAGCTATGGTGTATCTTCCTAATAAGATACAGGATTGGGTTCAAATGAGATGGCACAGCTCAGCTCTGCTCATGTTACAGCTCCTCATCCCGGCTGTGTCGCTCTCCAGTTTGCCAGGCTTGCGTTTTCAAGTTCCAACATTTCCACGAAACGCTCTCACCGAACAATCCGCAACGACCACCTTCCCCACCTCCGATTTCTAAGCCCACAACCGATACTCATCCATTCAATTCAATCCACTTGACAGTATGGCACCTGAAAAACGAGAATGCAGTGTATGGGATGCTTAAATGTTCACTAGTAATTGTGTGGATAATGCTTTGCATCCACCTTGCGACAAGACATCAAGATGAGGGAACAGGCAAGGCAGCCATTCCTCATTGCACGGGTAAAATTAATCAGCTCCATCATTCTAGCAGAAGAGGCTAATTTATTTTTTGGAATCCACTAAGTGCGGCCTACTGCCATGGGAGCGCGACAATTCTACTGCAATCGCAGCACTCGCGCTTCACAGGCAGTTACAATTGGGAGAGAAAAAGAATCATGTCTATAAACATTCTACACACCACTCACTCAGGGAACCAATTACGCTTGCCCGGCACACTTCTTAGTGGCGGGGTTGAAGATCCACGGCACCAAAAACTTGCGACGGCGAGCACCGTACATGTTGAAGCTGGTGCCCTTGGAGTCCTTGAGAAGCTCTCCAGGGTAGCCAGGGTACGAGTACGGGCCATAGATTCCACCGCACACGCCCGCGGCTTCCAGAGGGTCCAATGCATCGCCCTGAAAGTAGCCGTTGCCGTATGGGTTTGTGGTAGCGCCCGCAATCATGGATGCGATGTTGATGATCATGCCGTCAAGGCCTCCGTCACCGTTGGGGGCCTTGAGTGGGGGCACATCGGGTCCGGAACCAGGCAACGGCTTGAAGAATGGCCACGCGCAGTAGCCACCGCAGAACTTCTCGGCGTTACCCACCCACGCATACGGAAGCTTGAACTTGTTCGTCGCGGCAGATCCCGTGACAGACGAGTGAGTGGCACATTGCGAGCTGCAGAACCCCTGCACGCTCACGTCGTTGGCGGTAAGCACCAGGTACAAACCGTTCGGGTCCAGCGCCAATCCCTTCTTCAAATTGCTCACGATCAGCTTCTCAATATCAGCCTGCTTCAAGCTCTTCGTCAAGCTGTACTTCCAGTCATGCACAACTGTTCCAAGCATAACATTGGGGGCCACAGGCCACTTCTTCGTGTTACGGTAACCCTTCATGATCGCCCACCATCCCGCAACGGTAGGGAACTTCGGGGACGCCTTCGGGGTCGTGAACGAGCTCAGGAAGGAGTGGACAATGGCCTTCTGGACGCGAGAGAATTCGCCGTAAAACACGACGTGGACCTTGAGAGTCGCTTTCTTGTCACCAGTCAGGATAGTGCCGCGGTGGTACTTCACATCGGGTCCCTGATCCACCACAAGGAACTTCTTGTTGCCGAGGGTGCTCTTTACGTAGAGATGGAACGGGAGAGCTCGAGAAGCATGAGCCCACTTGTCGGCCTCAGTGGCCGGCGCTGGCATCGGCTCACCCTGCATTCCAGACGAACCAAAGCTCGGCGCGCACACCACACCCACCACTACCAATGTGCCTACGAATGCGAGCACCGCATTGCGGTACCACATCGCGGGGATGGCTTGCCCCGAGGACGCAGCGCCAGACTGGCTGTCGGAACGCGCCATCCGCTCCTGCGATGACTGCCTCACTAGAATCTCCTCAGCGAAAGGAGTCGTCTCGCTCGACTCCGACTTATTCATTGAAGACGACCTCTGGTACAACAAGCTTCCCGATGCACTCCTCATCAAAGCGGCCATAACTACAGATTACAACCGTAACACTCAAATCATATCAATTTTCAGAAAGCCTCAAATCCACCTCACTCCGAATCTTGTATCTAAACCTGAAACACACGGAACGCAATCGAAACAGTAAGTAATCCTTCAGATCCAGAAAAACAGTTCAAAACGTCCAACGCCACAACTCAAGATGCAGAATGAGTGCTCATTTATACGAACGCAACTGGGGCCCAACGTTCAATGCAATGCAGGAACACGATTGCATGAACGCGCATGACAATGTAGTGTTACCATCAAAAGATCTCAAACGGAGGAGCAGATCTGATAGACAAGATGAAGCAGCGGCCCTGCAGGACGAGAGGGAAAGGAAATGGAAGCACTATTAAGGACCAGTACTGAACTACTGATCTCTGTCGATGGATGAACAAAGTTCAACAGTGTGGGAAGGGAAGCAGCAGATTTAAGTCAGATGAGGACGTGCAATCGAGAGAAATTGGGGGGGGGGGGGGGAAGTGGGGGGAGGCCACAGCGAGCTGAGCGAGTTGATCGAGAGTTCGGAACCTGCAGGGGGCAGCGCGCGCCACGCCCGCCGCGCATTCAGCAGCTCCCACGTTGATTCCCCTCTACTGCTGGATTTTAAACCAGACCTCTGTTATATCACACCAGGCCGGATGCCCGAGCTGTTAGAATTCAAACGAGGCCAACTCTGTTATATCACAGAGTGCTGGATAATCCGGCCCCACGTAGTAACTGGAATAATGCGCATTCCGCGTTGCTTCATCACGACACTGGAGGACCAGGTAGTAATTGAAGAGCGTTTGGTTATAAATGGAAATGAGCGTTCTATTGTGGATACGGGTCCAAAGGGGAACTCTAATGCCGGCTCATTGATTTGTAAAGCGGCATTGACGGACGCTGGCTATGGGGCTGTGCTGTGAAGCTTCGGGCCCGTCCTTCGGCATCGGAGGCTGCATAGCAAGTGCACCAGCGCGGCTTGGATTTCGCTGTCCCCGAATCTTGCACTTCGTTCATCACCTCTTCATTTCTCTATTTTGTTGAGTTGGCAATAGAAATGAAATGTCCTTCACAATATTTGATGTGTCAAAAGTTGCACTCTATTCACACACAGAGACTTGACTCATATTGTTGAGGTACTATAGTAAATTGCTGAAAACTTTTGTAAAGTGACATAGTGTGACTAATGTTGACTCTACATTGAACTTAGTATCAAATTACACAATGTATGTACACATTATATTCTAATAAATATAAGTAAAATTTGGTCACTAGTCAAGATTTGGTTACCAGCCTTTAAAATCAACATGTTCAATCTACTAATATTTGGCCTAGCAACTGTAGATGAAATGGTAAAAATTTCAAGGTTTGGCCATGAGCCACTGGATGCATCATGCAGAAATTTCCAAGATTTCACCATCATCCCTTAGACCTAGTGCATTGACATCTTAAAGATTTGTTATTATCCACTAGAAATGGCATAGTGACAATTTACAATTGACGTTGTAATTTGAATACGATAGAGTGTCATTTTGTGATTTGTCACTGTCCACTGGATACGCCCTCGTGACACTTTAGATTTGCCACCGTCCACTGGATACGCCCTAGTGACATTTTAGATTTGCCACCGTCCACTAGATACGCCATGGTGTCATTGTAGATTTGCCACCATCCACTGGATACGCACTGGTGATATTTTAGATTTGCCACCGTCCAGTGGTTACTGTAAAGTGACATTTTATAATTTGCCACCATCATCCATTGGATATGGCAAAGTGGCAAATTCAAAATTTGTTACTGTCTAATAGATATGGCACAATAACATGTTCAAAAATTTTTCATCAATTATCAAATGTGACATAATAAAAATCTCAAAATTTGGCCATCAACTATCAAAAATTTTACATTGAAATCACTAAGATTAGGCCATATAGCCACTATTGGCTCAAAATGACAAATTCGTTGTGGTGTGCGCCTCCCTTGCCCACTCTAAAACTCTTGTTCAACCACCTTTGGTGAAAGTCACCTACGGTACCAAGGATCATCTTGCAAAAATAAAATAGAGTTGGCAACTCCAATTTGAAAAAAGTACAAGCGATTGCCTCCGAAAAAATTAAAACTTAGAAAATAAACTTAAAAAGTACATATCTAAAATGAAAATATAGAAATTAAGTGAACAACATTGGCATGGATGTGGAAGTTTTATGATATTCCACCCTTAGTGCCAAGCAATGGCCATTAGATATACCACAATGAAGCTTTTATGATTTCGCCAAGGGCTACTAGATATGAACCTCATTGTGAAACCCGCCGTCCCAAATGAACTCCACACAAACTTCAAGTTAATATTGCACTAGTTCATTAACTAACTAACTAACTATAATTTAAAAATAAAAAAATAAAAAAAAATAAAAAAATAAAAAAACTATGCATTTTGCATTTTAATGAGTAAATCAAGAATACAACCTCTATTTTCTATCCTTTTCAGATATTGTTGAGAGATGGCATATACCAAATTACAAAATTCTTATGGGAATCCGGGGTCGTGCCAAAGGGTTCATATGCCAAAGTGACATTTCCAAGCTTTGGTGAACAACTATCATACAAGGCACGATCAAAGTCCCAAAATTGAGCCATTGGTTATGAAAATCTAAACACTAAATTTTCTAAAATCTGGTCATTGGATGACATGAACATGTACATGACATGTAAATGTTCTAATAATAGGTTTTTAGGCACAAATTTTGGTATGGTAGAAGTTCCAACAATAGGCTGTTAGATGTTGGATATGATGTAGTTACATGTCAAGATTTGGCTTTGGCCACCGGAAACGGTATAGTGATATTTACGAGATATGACCATCCAATGTAACATAATAATAGTTAGGAGTTCCGCCGTGGACCCTTGGAACTTACATGTTTGAGTTATTAAAATTTCACCTATCTACACTTATATATTTGTCAAATGGAGGTGGTGGTCATAAATGGTTGGGGTTTTGGTTAATTGTATGTTAGGGAAAACGTTAAATGTAGTGTCTCTTAAGATAACCCTTTCGCCGGTAAAGGTCCAAAGGGGTAGCAACCTTCAACTCCAATCTCTCCAAACTGAGCAAGTTAATGAGTTATTTTTCAAAATTTTCACTAAATAAACTTTAATTTTGTAACTTGTAAGATCTTGTAAATTATGATTTTATGCCACGTACTTTAAAAGATTTTGGCATAATACTTTAACCAAGCATTAAGACTTCATATCAAGACAAAAAAGAGGCCCCTTTACCAATTCAATCACATGAATAACCTTTCAAAGACAAACCCAACCCAAGGGACTTGGTCCATGTAGAATATGATGTGATTAAGTGACTACTACGGTTAGCTATACGGATTTGGGTAGCCCAATATTGGATCATAGCATCTTTTGGACTTGGGCATCATTAATAGTGCACTTTTTGAACTTGGGCATCATGAATGATCCAATCAATGATGAGCTTGCAACCTCCTACAAGGTTATGTACCACCCCAACCTACCTATCACAATCCTTTCAAAGCACAAAATCACTCATACAAATTGTGTTTTGAATTCTAAAATTTAACTTTCTGAATGCATCACAAGAAGGTGACCAATTTGACATCAAAATATAAGTGAAAAGTTGAGTACATTGAGAGCTACAGGGGAGATTCTGTAGGCGTTTAACCCCTAACTCTCCTTAAAACCCGAAACGGGTTTTGGAGGTTGCCGCAGGAGAAAATCTCAGCCAATTTTGACCATTATAATCTCACAAATGAGGAAGAATGAACGGTTCAAATTTGGTATGTGAGAAGAATGTCAAGTGAACTTTGAGATCTTACAGTTGAATCCTTCGAATAATGCTCGGATTGAGATTCTTTGAGCTTAATCTAAAGGAAGGTCAAATTTTGTGACTTAGATCGTTTTGCAACAAGGAGAGTTAGGGGTTAAGGGATAAAAAGTTTTGTAGAATATGAAGTGCTCTATAAGGGTTTTGAAAGACCTCTTTCACATGACTTTGAGCATCATCATCTTATAAAAGGAAAAGAAGCCACGATTCTACAAAATCCTCATGAGTGCCCTCTTTCAGTGCAAGGTGTAGATTTTCAACTTTTGACCTAATCTCAAGAATGTACCCATGAGATCTTTTACGTAACTTTTCCATGTGTACGTATACCTAAACTCGAGGTCACATTCCTCAACAATTGTGGGGTTTATAATGTTCAAAGCTAACAAAGTTATTTGTTTTGTTGTGGAGTGGAAATGTAGCACTTTGGAGGCTAATAACATAGTATTTGATACAAAGCTCTTTGATTTCTTGTTTCTAGGTGGGTAAGGAATATGTCCATATAATTTTTATCCACATAGGACTTATAAAACCTGAAAAAATACTTTTTGTTTCACGTGGAGGTATGTTGATACAAAGGTCTATAACCCAATTCCGTTAAAATGGCACTATGCCATGTGCCATTTTGTCACACTAGATCTTACATTTGTGCTCATATAAAATGATATATTCTGTAATATCACAATTTTTTGTAATATCACTTCTCCATATACATTGTCACTCATTTTCCCTACTATCACCTTAAAATTCTGTTATATATCACATGGTTTTTGAACTACAGTTCAGAAAGTTGAGGTGTGCCATTTTACCGGGATAATGCCATTCTAACGGAATTGGGGTTCTATTTTGAACAATAAATAAGGCATATAATCAATAATCCATTAAAAATCCAAATGATGAAAACATGTTATACTATCTATTTCACATGTACAAAAAACAAAATATTAAAAAAGTAAAATCTCAGTTTTTGGTGAATTTTTGAAGTTTATTGCAATGTAATTGAATTTCGACAGATTTTGGGCATATGTCAACATGCCCTACTAACCTTCTTAAACTTTGAGATTAGATATGTCCTATAGCATGAGGAATCTTGATGCGCAAATGGTGTCAATCGAAAGGTATGGAAAAACTCTAGCATGTGCGGAAGGTTCCAACTCCGTGTGATTTATTTATTATTATCATTATTTTAATTTTTTAATTTTTAAAATTTATTTTTGTTTTGGTCAAAGTTGAATTGACCTATTTTTGGATTCATTCACCTTTGAGGATCAAATGTGAGAACATATGGTTGAGTTTATATAATAATTCCATATAGTAATATAAAATTTACGACAAGTAAAATTTGAAATTTTTACGAATTTGCAATATAAAATTTTAGAAGTTACAAAAGAAGAATTATTATCTTACAAATATCTTCAATAGCGTATCTACATCCTCTCCTTAACCGCTAAAGATCCAAGAGGACCAAATCGGGCTTTTGCTATTTTAGGCAGCCTAGATAAATAGGCTAAAAGTAATATTTGTGCTTAATTTTTTTTATGGGCGCCCCCTATACTGCAAAGTGTATGTGGTAAAACTTGCAAAGCCAAATTCCGATTTTTGAGTCTTCTACGACAATTCTTGGTTTGCGAGCCAAACTGGGGTAGTTTAAATTTAGTATTTTTGAGATTTTTTTTTGGAAATATGTTCATGACCAGATCTCAACTACTTAAGTTCCAAAGGTCCCCAAATTACAAAAAGTACCAATTTTACAAGGGCAGCCTCCAAAAGTGTCAAAAAATAATCTCAACAATGCCCAATAAAACTTCGTAGACAAACTTTGGATGTTATGATCTCTCAAATGGTAAACATCCAACTGTCAATTTTTGAATCAGATACTAAAAATTGGCTTAGGTACAAGATCTTATGGTTGGAAGTTAAAAAAAGTATTAAAAATTTGTTTCGCACCCCTTGAAGTGCATAGAGGTAGAGAATTGGAGTTTTGAGGTTTCAAGCTCCGAGAAACACCCAAGGATCTTCTCCAAGGGTTAAATTTGTGTCTTGATAAGATGGGTGCACTAAACTTCAAAGCACCTCCAACTGAACATTGTTTTATCATAAGAGTATACTACAATTACACTAAATAGGTAGATATACTAATTTCTATAAGTCTTCACTATTGATCAATATTTTTACCAACTACATTGGCCAAAATGAGGATCCTTACACAGTTTTAGAATCAATACTCTTAATAGATTTTCCCATGCCAATAGTAAAAACTTATAGCATTTTCAAATCTTGTAATAATTTAATTAATACATATTTAGTGTAACTACTCCACAACTATTTATATAGTGTTAAAGGTCGGTGACCCACCATACATGACACGTGGCGTTCCCTCACTGGTGCTGACTAGGATCTAGCCCCGCCATTCTGCATGCCAACTTGTCATGAAGCCTATCCTTCCTTCCCTTCTTGCTTTATTTATTTTAATTTTTATGTTTTAATTGTTTTTCTGACACAAATTAGAAAGATACCCTGCTTTATTTCACTTTTATTCAAACCTCCCCTCCCAATTTATACTAAAAGATGTGCAGGTCCAAGAACTTGCACCTTTGTCTTGGCGAGGGGCTTTTTGCCCTCAACTCCCCCTAACCCTAAAAGTGTCTTAAAATTCGGTATAGAGTTATGTTTCTTTGTTTCTTTTTGATGACCATTTTTCTTGTGGCATCAACCCATTATGCCACTCTAACTTCGTGAATTTATGTTGCTTTTCTTTTAACCCTTAAACGCCCATGGAGTTGCAAAGTTGGATCACAACATTTTTGGACTTGGGCATCGTGGATAGTGCACTTTTTGAACTTGGGCATCCTCAATGAAGCAATCAATGATGAGCTTGCAACCTCCTTCAAGGTTATGTACAACCCCAACCTACCTACCACAATCTTTTCAAAGCACAAATTCACTCATTTAACCCTTAAACGCCCAAGCAAGCCCAAGGGGCTTGATTCCAACAGAATCTTCCTTGAAGCTTTCACTGTACTCAACTTTTCACTTATCTTTTGATGTCAAATTGGTCACCATCTTATGATGCATTCAAAAAGTGAATTTTTACAATTCAAATCACAATTTGTATGAAGGATTTTGTGCTTTGAAAGGATTGTGGTAGGTAGGTTGGGGTGGTACATAACCTTGTAGGAGGTTGCAAGCTCATCATTGATTGGTCCATTCATGACGCCCAAGTTCAAAAAGTGCACTATTCATGATGCCCAAGTCCAAAAGATGATGTGATCCAATTTTGGGCTGCCCGTTTTAGACCCCAAGGGCGTTTAAGGGTTAAATTCTGATTTGAATTGTAAAATTTCACTTTTCGAATGCATCATTAGAAGGTGACGAGTTTGGCATCAAATATAGGTGAAAAGTTAGTGAGAGCTACAAAGCAGATTCTCTTGCAACAACTTGAGTAAGATGCTACTTTACGATGTATTGGTTTGGGGAATATGAGAAGGTACATCATGGGTCTTTAGTATGGAGGCTATGGTTTGAAATTGATCAATCTTTACACCATGAAATTGATCAATCTTTACACCATGAAATTGAGAGTTCTTTTTTATCTAAGAAATTCTTTCATATTTTTATGTGAGGATTGCAAGTAAGAGGGTTTCTATACAAAATTTGGAATAGTTTGGAAGAAGTCACATTCAAAGTTTGATAGAAGGTGAAATTGTCCCAAGTTGTTCTCCCACCATTCTAACATCATTTTCTTGTTTGAATAACCCCTAAATGCCATTAGGGTATCAACCTTCAAATTTCTTTCGAAGCTGAATAAGTCAAGGAATAATCTTTTAGAATGTTTAGAAGAAGATTTTAGGAATTTTAATTGTTGGATGTTGTAGAATATTACAACAAAATGTTGCACATTTTTGTTATGATTTTTTAGCTTATAGATTGAGTGATCCAAAAGTTTAACGAAATTTGGGCACTTGAAAATAATTTGGGTAGCAAAGTTTGACTAAGGATGAGGACTTCATACGAAGTCAAAAATCCACCATTTCTTAAAAATATGAGGTACCTACAATTCATTTAGTGATGGTACACGCATTGGAAATATACACAATAATCTACGAGGCTTGTAATGGGCACATGTATACAATAAAATTAACTTTTTTTTTAAATATAGAAAACATGGTAATTAATTGGGCAAGTTTGAATTAAAAGTTCCCCACAACGGATCTTTCATTTGACTTGCACTTCAACACATATATAATTGTTGTTAGAGTTTCATTCTTGAATGAAATTGATGAAAAGTCGGTACTTTGTTTTGAGTACTAAAATGTTAAAATCTCGCAACCTATGAGTTTTTTTGACTTAAGTTTTGGCCCACACAGACCTAAAATAAGTATATTCAAGCTTGTTTGGTTAAAATTTAGGTAGCTTACCTTCATTTCCATCTATGACCTTTTAAAAAAAGGGGGGGGGGGGTTTCGGCTAAAAAGAAGTTAGGAGGTTTAACCTCTAAAGTTGGGAGGTTGAATGCAAGGTGGAATTTTTATGAATTTTTTACTTACTTTCAAGCATGTGACCCTAGGTTGTCCTACCTAAGTTCTATGTGTAAATTTATATCAAATCTTATGGTGTTCAAAGTTGATCTTAAAATAAATAAATTTTCATTTTTTTAAAAATTTCTCCTTATTGTATAAAGGGCATCTTTTGTTTTGAGGGTTAAGAAACCATTTATGGTATAAATTTGACACAACTCTTTACATCTTGTTCATAGGTAAGGTACAAATATGTTTATTCAATTACAACGCTCATATGACCTATAGAACCTCTAAGAATGATGAATTTTTCACATGAAGGCATGTTGAAATTTTAATTTAAAGCCATGTCTTTAAGAATAAAATTGTCATGTGTAGAATTAAAGGATCAATTACCCACACAATAAGATCATGCCTTGATACCTTGTTTACATGTGGAAAAAAACAAATTTTGAAAAGAAGATAAAATTGATCTTTTCATGATGTTTTGGAGTGTATGTGATTTTATTGATTTTGGGCAAAAACTGAGAATAATTGAGCATATTTTGGAGTTTTGGGTAGAATTCACATGCCCTAATAGTTTCTCAAACTTTCATTATGAATATCTCCTAAGTATGAGAAAATTTTGAGGCTTCAGTAGTCTTGTTGGAAGGTATGGGAAAACTGTGCAACTTGCAAAAAGTTCAACTTTATAAATCCATCATGGTAGCAAAGAGCTTGACTAAACTCCAAACAATGAAAATTGGGCTCTAGGTGACTTTAGGGGTTACATAAACGCATATATCATGAAGATAAGCATAAAAAGTTACAAATACTTCACAACCATCCAATATATTCTACCCATGCTGAATTACTACATCCTGTCGACAGGTGGTACATATGTGTGGGAGAAATCATAAATGTGCTCACCATAACTTCATATTGAGCCATTGATGTACAACTCAAGTGCATTTGTTGGAAGCATAAAAGGCTCAAAAACTTAAGTCATGCTTTAGATCAAAAGAAGATACTATGCAAATTATCATAATTGCAACTTAGTGGAAAGTTGACCACTCTTAGACCTCTTGTCCTAAAAGGGTAAACATATTGACAATTTTTGCCATCCTTCACTTCAAACACAATGTTCATTTGAACATGCATATTCAAGACAAATACATAATGTTGATATTGAAATAGTTGAGCAGATTCTTGTTTAATGATATGTGTTAGCTCATCTTCGTATTGTAGAATAGAGTAGTCTTCTAAGAAGATCTTACATCAAATCTCAACCTTCAAAAATCCTCAAACTCATTTATGAATCCTTCTTTGGAACCATTACTTCTCCCCCTCCAATCATTTTTGTTTTCCAAAAAATATATGGTGTAGGTTATATCCATATGCAAGGAGTACAATTTGACTTTGAGGTTGTTATAAAGGTTATTTGAGCTCATCCTTATTGAATGATTTGATTTATTTTCCCATTGAATCCTAGCATTTTTAGTATTTTGGATTGTAGATCTGTTTGAACCAAAGAAACAAGATCAACTTCAAACGGGATCAAATTGCTCAAAGCATCCTTAATATTCACATTGTTCACTTAGCACGTGTCATGTTGTTAAGCACTTAGCATGTGTGAAATTTGCTAATAGACACCTTCATGCTCCTCTTTTCTAATTGAAAATTTTATGTATTGTAAGTGCAAAGAAGATTTATTGAAAGACAAACAATATATCTAAAGAGAACCATGAGTCCATTCACTCAGCTTTAACAATATTACAATCTATTGAACAAGGTAAAAAGGGCACTTTCTCATGTGCAACTATTGTTGATCATAAAAATTTTCTTTAAATCACAATAATTGAGCATCTGTTTTATATGCATTCTAGTTGTATGGGCAAACAATAAAAAATGATCTAATCTTGTTAGTATCATGATTTAGGTTTTTCAAAACTTACCCAAATTCAATCAAGATTTTGTACCTCAAACAGTCAAGCATTTCAAGACTATGAGTTCATATTTGTGGGACTAAAGTGGGGTTGTGTGACACTATGAGTTCAATGCTTAAAATGATATAGATGCAAAAAGATACATTTTAATCTAAATGGGTGCACAAGACATGAACACACATACAACTAAGGCCTTGGCATGAGGCTTAAGCACAAGCAAAAGTATACACTCAAACCTACTTGAAACAAATGCCTTTGCAAGCAAAACACACAATTGCCTTAGCAAGTACGAATAATTAGTCACGGAACAACTAGCACAATAGCAAAAGCAAGACACACCAACTACACTCTACAACAACAAGTACATAACATACAATCTGTGTGGTGATGTTTTTCCGATATGCTTTTGCTTCTTGGTTATAGGTTCTTTTTGTCTCATCTTTCCTAGTTTTTCTTTCTTGTTTTCCACTTCCTTCCTCCCCCTCTTCTACTCTTCGCCTTCTTCTCCTCTTGGCCTCTTCTACTCTTCACCTTCTTCTCCTCTTGGCCTCTTCTATTCTTCCGCTATTTCCTCTCTTCCCCCTCTTCTCCTCTTCCTGTCTTCGCTTGCTTCCCCATCATCTCCCGCTTCCCCCTCTTCGCTCCCTTCCTCCTCTCCGCCCTCTTTTCTTCCCTCTTCGCCCTCTTTGTCGTCTTTTCCTTCTTCGCACGCCTCGGAGCCCTATTCTTATTCTTTGTTTTTTTTTTCCGGCTTTCTTCTCGCCCTCTTCGTCTTCGCGCCTATAGCCGCCCTCTTTGCCTCCCGCACCGTGGCCCTTCGCCCTTTACTCGATTTGTTGCACTCTTGGCCTTTTTCGCAGGCTTCACCCTACTCTTTGCTTCGAGCGCCGTCTTCGCCCCCGGTGCCTTTTTCACGCACTTAGCTGCCCTTGTTGCCTTTTATGCGCGCTTCGGCCCCCCTATTTGCCTCTTGCGCCCTGTTTGCCTCCGGTGCTTTCTTTGCGCGCTTTGCCAAGCCTCTTCGCACGCTTGGCCAAGCCTCTTTGAGCCAAACCGCCATCTTTGTACGCTAAGCCGCCCTCTTCGCGCGCTTTGCTCCATCTTTGACCTAGTCGCCTTTTGCTTCAGTTCCCTCTTCGCCTTCTCTCCTTCTACTCATCATCGCTAATGCAGGGCTTTTAATTTGAGGTATTGTTCTCTAACCAACACTTGTTTGGTCATCCCTTTGTGCCATCGTCCAATTGCTATGTCGCGTTTTCTTTGTTGTTGTTGTTGTCTTTTTTGTCCCCTCATCTTTCTTCTCGCCCCTTCTCCGTAAAGAAACCCTAAGACTTCATTTTTTCTAATCCCTTTTCTCATTCCCTCATTTTGTCATCTCTTGTCTCCTTATTCAATTGTCTGAGTGTTGTGTCCTTTTTTGCTCTTTTTTTTATGTCAATTGTTTACATTTTTGTCATTTGAACAATTTTTGCTTATTAATGCGTGTGTTGCTATAACAATTTTGTCATTTGTATAATTCTTGTCTGTATGTGTGCATAGGTTTGGACTAAAAGCACCATGGAGCTTCTACCGCTTGTGTTGGAGGACATGATTTGAAAAAAGTATTCACCATTCGTGTTGGTGAGCACTATTTCACCATGGCGGAATACGTGAAGAAGACAACTGACGAATTCTTGGTGGTTGTCGAGGTGAGTACCCCTTCACATCAACCTAGTTTGTGAAATGAATGCTTTCAAGTGTTGCAAATCAAACCATGTAATTGAATGGAACAATGTTTTACACAATAAGAAAAAATGTCGAACCATTGATTAACAAGTTGCAAATCTCTTTGAGTGGCATTCGTAGAGGAACTCTCGAAGGCTGGAGTATATTGAAAAAGGCGACAAAATCTTGGGCCTGAGTTTGGTTGCAAGCGACAGCAAACGTGGTTTCGTCGATATAAAATGCTCCCTCATCGAACTACATGAGTTGCAGACCAAATTGACTGGATTTGTACTTGTAGCTGACTTGCAATCTGCAAAACAAACGGGAATACCCGATGTGGCCATAGCCTCACCACCACCGCCAACGGGTAGGGCCGTCAACACCTCCGGCCAACTTGGTGCGGCTTTTGGCGCCCAAGATCCTACCTTCAACCAAGTGGAGTCCGACTCTATGGATGCAAATGCCCTGGAGGACGAAGCCTTGCATGAGGCAGATTTGCTTGAGTCTCATAGTAGTGCGGCCGAGGAGCTCGCGTTGAATGAGACACCGTTGGATGAGTCTGATAGTAGTGCCTCCGAGGTGCCCAATAACGATGCCTCCGAGGTGCCCAACAACGATGTGTACACCGTAAGAATCTAACAACCCTTACAGTTTAAGGAGCCCATGCATTCACTCTTTCTCTTTCGTACGCATGATCTAATTGTATTTTGTTATTCCACGAGAGGTGGCCAGGTTCCACGAAAGCACCACGGTCGTCTGCAGCCAGCAACGTTGACGATAGCGGACTTGCAGCCCCACTTTCACCGCATGGGATGGAGGGCTTCTGAAAAGCTGAAGGTTTCTTACACGATTCTCAAGAAAGCACTCAGATATCTTGGCATCAAACGATGGCCGGGAGTACAAGTAAAACGGCCTATATCTCCTTGCAAATCGCAAGTTGTATTCTTGATTGAGACGCTTCTCCTCTTTTTCTAGAGAGGCTGATGCCTTCATCACCTCTCAAGTTTGTCCATGACCGAGTGTGCAACTCTTGGATCCTTGCTTAAGCTAACATTTAAGTAACATTCTTTAAACATCTTGGGCTGTCGTTCATGATCTCTTATTCCTTCAAGTATTTCTTGTGTAGGATAAAATTTGTTAAACATATATCGGTACAAAGCTTTTGTTCTTGGAAGCTCTATGTATCTTTACCTTTGATTAGGCCACATTGCCACATTGTAAATTGCATGTTGTGTCTAAACCTTATAAATAAAATGAGTAAACTTGAGCGTGCTTATAGGGAGTCATCATTAGCATGTTTTTCATAGTTTGTCTTGGATATGTTTTCAGGTTAGAAACATGGAAAGCGCAATTATCGCACT
This sequence comes from Bryum argenteum, assembly GCA_037043015.1. Lineage (NCBI taxonomy): Eukaryota > Viridiplantae > Streptophyta > Bryopsida > Bryales > Bryaceae > Bryum > Bryum argenteum. Next base: position 20,470,045 of record CM073322.1, on the reverse strand, counting down.
CGAATATGCAATCTCCACAAAAAGGTACGGACGAACGATAAGAAGGAACATGAAGAAAGTTGTGAAGGGGTTGAAGCGGAAAGAAGATCTTGTTCGCCGTGGTAAACCCGCACAAGTCAAAAAAGTACTGGTAAGTGATTTTCCTATGGTTCATACTCTCACAGTCTCACTAAGAGGTGCTAGGTGATTTGTTATAAAACTATCATTCTACACATCTCACAAAGTTTACAACCTTAGCATGTGTTACCTTACTTGTGCAGGCTTTTAAACTACCAAGCAAAAGAGTAAACCGCTTGGTCTTTAAAATAGATTGTGTACGATGGGTACCACCACAACGTGGCCATTGCTCATCCGATCCATATGTGGGCAACCGGCGACTGCGGCGTGGCGACATTGCTGTGAGAGAGTGAGGAATTCAAGATTCTAAGTGATTGGAGTTTTAGAGTTGTTTTTGAGATTACAATTTCAGATTTTGGGGTGGTAGATGTTTAAACTCTTCATACTCATGTTTGCAATTCCCCATTTTCTTGTGATATGATTTCAAATATGAAGTTTCTTCTCCTTTGTATATGTTTAAATTTATGTGATACATCTCTTGATTTAATGTATACAAGTATTATTGGATACTTTGTGTACTTAGTACTTGGTGTAGTATTCTTGAAGTGGTTTCGCATTTAATAAGAAGAATTTGAGAATTCTTTGTATACTTAGAATACTACCTCTCGGAAATGACTTGACTGCACATTCATTGAACATGTTTATGGCGTTTTGGGTTTACAAAGGTAGGAATTGACTGTATTGGACTTTAGGGCGTATAGAAGTAGAATTTGATATTATCGAGCAAATTAGAAGACGTATAGAAGTAGAATTTGATATTATCGGAGCATATAGAGGTAGAAGACGTATTAAAGATAGAAGAATATGTAAAGGTAGATGTTTACAGGAGCTATACAGAAGAGAATCTACACTACTAAATTTTATTTTTCATATCCAGCGCCACACTATACATACCTATAGTATGTTTCAATAGAATAACAAAAGGCTTGGACTTTCTGACAACTTGGCTAGAACACTACGGAAGGTGAGGATAAAAGCTAGTAATTCAAGGCTTTAAAAACCCATATGATTGATTATGAGAACAATCACAACATATTTGCAAAGAGGGGGATGAAAGTACAAAAGCACCTCTAAATGACAACACTTGTGAACAAATTCAACATGATATTGAGAAAATTGGCATGTCGTTAAATAAGAGCTAACATGTCACTTCTTCTTTTTACTTTTGAATGCGTCATGGGATGCTTTTCCTTCTCCTCTTTACAAATAATATGTCATTATTCCTTACACTAGAGATAATTTACTCATGTGTTCTCCTCTATAGAAATTCTCCTATTTCTATTGCTATGTCATGTTTTGGGCACTTTCACGGAGAACTTCACTTGTGCTCAAAAGAAATGTTGGCTTACTACCCAATAACTAATTTGCTTGCGAAAATTGCTACATGTCAACTTCTCCTTGGTTTATAGAATACACTTGTCTTTATATTTGAGACTTATGTGATGATGTTTATGAGTAATATCTCCAATGTTTTGTTTGTTGAAAAGAAATTGATTATGAATAACAACTTAGAAGTCAAATCTATGTTTTTCTTAAATAGATAATGTGATGTCACAAGAGTCTCTAAGTTTCTTGTAATGAAGCACAAGCAGATAGATAGATAAGAACTCCAATCTTCAATTGAAGATTGGCGTGAATACAATGTTTGTTCGTAATGTCATTACCTCGATGGCCTTACCTCGATGGCCATAGGACAAAGAGGTAAAAGAAGCACAAGCGCTCTTAGGCACTTTCTCAAACGTTCTCAAGAATGACAATACTTAATGCTTATTGGTCCATACAATGGCTTGAGAAATTGTTTATGAAAAAGATTCTCCTTAGTTTCTATTTTGATGTCCGTAGAAAATAGATAATACACTTAAATGGATATCTTAGAAATACAAATGATAGCCACTTGACGGAACTTTTTCTCTATGTATCATTATTTTTAGATGTTTTTGTAGTTCAAACATGGCATTCTTCAGAAGTTTCAAGTGGATTATAAAATGGTCGTTTGGGATGGTTGAACAAGCCTTGTAAAATACTTTATATGCAACATGGAAAATGTAATTATATTTTGGGGATTATTGTCATTATAGTCTTGGAACCCTTCTTTACCTTTATCTTACATAGTTACATTAACTTAAAGGATAAAACTTGAGACTACTCTACCCATCATGATCAATAAAGGTTATATGAGGCTCATATCATGTATTTCAAGAATAAGTATGTATTGCTATACAATAAGATAGGAGACTTAGATATAAAATGATAATAATTTCAATTTCATGGAAATTGGTGTATCTTAAAAGGTAGAAGCTTTTATAAGCGATTACTCTTACATTTCAGCAATGGTTACTAAAAAGAACGGGTACATTTTGTATAACGTTTTTGTATATAGGAGAATATAGTGTCAGGTACAACCTTGTTATATATCTTATTTTTTAGTAACAATAGCAAGATGTATTTGGGTGATAGTGTGGTTGGGGTACCCAAAAAGGTTGTCCAATGAACAATTGCACTCTATGTTGGTGTGCCAAACATATCCATCTTAAAACTGTAATACCATAAGACTTCATTAAATGTATAATGCACTCGTGTCTCCCGGACACCTCCAATCAACATCCTCAGACATCCCTCCGATCTCTAAAAAATGATCTCTAAAAGTTGTATTTTATTACCGCCCCCATTACGGAGGCCGCGGCCGTATTCTATGATGTTACCATATATTACCGCCCTGACTACCACGGCCACCGTCGTTTTTTATCATGGCCCTTACTATGACCACCACCTTTTACCGCCCCGACCGTGACCACCACCTTTTACCGCCCCGACCGTGACCACCACCTTTTACTGCCCCGACCGTGACCACCCCCCTTTTACCGCCCCGATCACCAATGGCCTTTGTTGTTTTCTATAATGTCATCACATACCATGGCCCCAACCGTGACCACCGCCTTTTACCGCCCCGATCCCAATGGCCTCCATCATTTTCTATCATGTCATCATATCATGGGATTCATGGCCCCAACCGTAACCACCACCTTTCACTTGCCCAAGCACCGTGGCCACCATCCTTATTTGTCATGTTTTGTATATAGTATCACCGCCGTAATCACCTTACTATCATATGTGGTAATATGCCTTAGTCGTTAGGGTGGTGTACCCATCTAGCTCCGGGGAAAGTAATAGTATGAGCATAGAGCGTACTTTTTGGACTTTTTTGTGAATTTCTTCGCTCGCTTTTCGAATATTTTTAGGAACATAAGGATCTTATTACCACTGATTTTGGTCCAAAGATGTTTATTTTTAGCCAGAAGAATACCCCATTATTGTGGAATAAGCTTCCACTGGCAAATAATTTATTTTACATATGTGAAATTGGGGCTGACGTCATCATTTAATAGAAAGGATGATTTAAATAATGAGGATTTATTAAGGTTTAAGTTAACTTTACTTTTATCAAATTAACAAAGTTTTTTTTTGTCTTCATGTTTAGGGCGTAATTAGGGTTGACGTCATCATTTAATTAGAGTTACCTCGCTACAATTATTTAAATGGCCAAGTTTATATAATTCAATTTTGATTCAAAGAAGTTGTATTATCGTGTCGTCGTATAAGATGGACGGAAAGACATTGCGTTCGCATAGCGGAGGTCCGGGTTCGATCCCCATCATGCTCGTTTGAGCGTCGCGCTGCGCAGAAGGGTGCTATCCTGAGCTATAAGGGTGTCAATAAGGGCCCTTACTCACATTGACAAGTCCGGATTAGGTGACACTCATAAACTTCTATGTAGTCATACTTCTTAAAAAAATATGAGTCGGAGATGATTAAATGGAGAGCGTCGTAAGAGAAAACAAATATACGTACGAAAAATTAAATATTGTTCTATTGAATTTGAATTGAAAATTGTTGAGCAGTGGTCATGTAGATGAAACAAAAATGAATAGAAATTATGGAAATATACTATGGTAGAACACCTCATGGAGAAGAGGCGCTAGCGATGCGTTAGAAGAAACAAACAATACTAATCTCAATTACAATTCAAGGAGAACCGGCATCGAGACTCTCATCGCACTGATCAGCCTCGATATCCAAGAATCTAAGTATTGTAGAGCGGTAATGCTCACGCAGGTCATCTGAAAGGATTGGAGATGGTGCACAAATGAACTCTTGTGCTATATGCTCGGCATATGAAGGTAACGCAAACGAAGTAGGCGGACTGAGGTAGACATTGCCGTTTCGCTACAATCGATCTGCGAGTCCTATTATTCTAAACAAGAAAAAAATGTCAATACTTTTACTCCTTCCGTAAACATGTGACCCTTTTATCCTCTTGAATGAAGTCTTCTATATTCTTTAAAACTTGGTTACATATCACTTTTTTCCTGATCTTAAGCCCATTTTGCACGGTTGTAGGTACTAAATTCCACGGTCATCAGGTAGGAATATTCAAATAATTTGTAGAATATACCCTTTTAAATTGAGATTGAAATTTATTTTTAGAAATTTATTTTGTAAAAACAATTTCTCACTGCTAAAAAAACAGAAATTGTACCCTCTACGCTCTACGCTCTATGCTCATGCTATAGCAACACTCATCGAACTCCATCGAACAATTCTCGGTAGTAATATTTGTGAGTTTGAAAAAAGTTTTCACGAGTGTTGGGCAAGGATATCATGTACCTAGGAATGTACTGGATTCAAGATATTCTAGCTTCTTATACTTCCAAATATTTGATATCTACATTTGATATCTTGTTCAATAGTATCCCTCCAATCTCTAGAAAATGACCTCTGAAAGTGGTATTTTATTACAGCCCCGACTACCGTGGTGGCAGTCGTATTCTATAAGGGTTTCACATATCACCGCCCAACCACTATGGCGGCGGTCATATTATATAATCACATAACACATATCACCACCTCGGTCACTATGGTCTCCAGCCGCCCTTGTATACTATGATGCTATCACATATCACCACCCCGACTACTTGTGGCGGCTGTTGTATTCTATGATGTTATGACAGATCACTCCCCCGACCACCGTGGCGGCCGTTGTATTCTATGATGTTATGACAAATTACTACTCGGACTACCGTGGCGGCCATCATATTCTATAATCTTATGACTTATCACTGCCCGAACCTCCATGGCGGCTGTAGTATTCTATGATGTTATCACATATTACTACCCCGACCATAGTGGCCACTATTGATTTCTCTCACATATCATGGCCCCTAATGTGATCATCACTTTTTACGAAAGCTAATCGTGAAAATTCTCGCAACTACATGAAAGAATTTTCATGATTAATCGAAATAAAGTCTATGCAATTAGATGCCCATGAAAAAAAGTTGTTTCTACTAAAATGCATTTCTTCAATTAGATTCAAATTTTCTTTGATAGGTAATGTATTTTTTTAGTTTCACCACGCCATCAAGTGGTTTCGTCAAAAGCAGACTCCGTGTATAATTGGATTTTAATTTACTTTTTTGTTGCAAGTTGATTCATGGCTATAATAACCTCCGGACATATAGACATGACTTACCATTTCTGAACTTGATTGTCCCTATTCTGGACTGACTTCTTTCTGTAGTGTAAACAATACAAATGCTATCATACCCCCAAATGAAGCAATCTGGTTCCTCAAATATCAATCATCCACTTATTCTTTCTTTTTCAACAAATTATCCCAAAAACAGCAAAGTTATGTACCATGCAAAGTTATCAAATGTTTTCTGCCTGCTTGCAACTCAATACAAAATTGATCCATGATCTATGTATGCAAAGAGGTAGAAATTTGCAATTTTGGGGTTTTGAGCTCTGGTTGGTGCAAGGATTTTTTGGAATGAGAGTTTAGGAAGAACGTCAGTATGTTTTGGATTTTTCTAGTGCACATGATTATTTCATAAGATGAACATTGCTATGTTCATAACGAAGGTTTTAGAAAGAATCAAATGCAATGAATTTTATGCTTTGGATGATTTGGTCACAAGTCATTAAGTATGGCATCATGAGACATGTAAGATTTGGCAAAACCAGATAACTTAGGCGAGGATTTAGTCAAGCAATTAACAGAAACTAACATAGAAAATAATCTAGAGTTACAGGGCAACTTGCAGTTTGAAGAAGATTTACAAGCACAAGCCTGTTTTTGGGTTAATGAGTAGTTTCACTTTGAATTACTAGCCACAGAGCTTCCTTGTCTAAAAGTTGCTTCAACTTCTCTTTGCTTGTAACTTTATCACTATCAATCACCCCGAAAGAGATTTGCAAGAATATGTAAGATTTGGTTACCGGCCATTGAATGTTGCAATTTGTATGTTCTACCAATTTTTGTACGGATTATTGGATATGACATCTTGAAAATTAGAAAATATGACCACTAGAAGTGAGAGAATGAAGTTTTCACTAAGTTATCATATGTTGACCCTTATTCACCCATGGGTCTGAAACGGGCAGCCCAAAATTGGATCAAAACATCATTTAGACTTGGGAATGATGAAAAGTACAAATTTTGAAGTTGGGCTTCATGAATGAACCTATCAATGATTAGTTTGCGACCTCCTACAAGGTTATATGCGACCCCAATCTATATACCACAATGCTTTCAGAGCAAAATATCACTCATACAAAATTGTGATTTGAAGTGTAAATTTTCACTTTTTGAATGCATCATAAGAAGGTATCTAGTTTGACATCAAAATATAAGTGAAAAGTTGAATAGAGTGAGAGCTACAAAGAGCCAATTCTGTTAGAAAAAACTCCTTGGGCTTCCTTGGCTTTTTCAGAGTTAAAGAATATGTCATATTGAAATCAAAATATTCGGCTAGCAGCCATTGGATAAAACCAAAATAACTACTTAGTATTGGTCTCTAGCCTTAAAATCTAGCAATGTCAAATCTAAAGAATTTGGTCACTAGCCAATGAATCATGATGTGACTAAATGAAGGTTTCAGGGTTTTCATACTAGATAGGGGAACTAACATGGCTAGATTTAAAAGATCTGGCTACCGGCTACATTAGTTACTACGTGTTTGATGACATATTATAGCAAGATTTATAAGAATTGGCTACCGGCCACATTGGATCTGACAAAAGGAGCTTCAAAGATTTGCTTTCCGTTATAGCATATCACGTATTGAAATATATAAAATTTGGCTACATGCCAATCTAGGTGACAAAAGAAGTTTATAAATATTTGACCACTAGGTTTAAGATATGGCGTACTAAGATATATAAGATTTGGCCATGGACACCTCAACGTGAAATAATGAAGTTTCCGATATCCAGGTACTAGTCATTAGGATACGACATAATAAAATCTATAAGATTTGGTCACAGACCACATTAGATGTGACAAAAAAATCTTTTTGATTCAATTAAGAAGATATAATATAACATAATCAATAGGATTGGTTATTGGCTAGCCTAGATGTAGGATATGGCAAATAAAACTCCTATGTGTTTTAGTTGCTAATCAAAGGATGTGACTAAAAAGAGTATCCCAAATTTGGCGGTCAACCATTAGGTAAAACATCGAGATGTTTGTAGAACATGCTTTTTATAAAACGCGACCCACAAAAGTTTTGCAATTATTAAATAAGACAAAACTTCCTCCCAAGATCTGGCCACTAGTTACTAAATATGACACAATAACGTTTCTAAGCTTTAGTCAACTTTGCGAAATAAAATTTGTCAATAAAGTTCTAAACTAACAAGTTTGAGATTTGTGAGTCAAGTTTTGTCATATGATTCTACTTTGCAAAAGGTTGGCGTTCCAATCTTGTACATAAATAAGAGTTGCAAAAAATATGCTAAGTAGTCTTCAAGGGTTAGTTAGTTCAAAAGGTTTCTCTTGTAGGGTATCAAGACTTAATTGTATAAATGCCTAAAAATTCTATACACTGTACTTGTTTGCACTTGAAATCAATAAAATTCTTATCCTCCTTTCAAAGCACATACCTTTGTGTCTGGTCAGTTGATTTAATATTCCGGCATGAATGAAAAATCCATTGGCAACCCAAGATGTCATAAGTTTTCATGTGTTCTATGTTGACTCGATGTATGATCGGTTATTTACCAGATCTTGTATGGCTATCAAGACGTTATCGGAACGTCGGCACCCGTTGTACATGTACGGGAATGCACCCGTGTCCCTCGACATATCCGATCAATGCATTGTCATCCCTCCAACATCCCTCGGATCTCTAGAAACGACCTCTAAAAGTCTTATTTTATCACCACCTCCACCACTGTGGCCGCGGCCACATTCTATAATGTTACGGCATATTACTGCCCCAAGCACGGAGGCCGCTGCCACATTCTAAAATTTTACGTCATATTACCGCCCCGACCACTGTGGCCGTTGTCTTATCCTATGACGTTACCGCATATTTCGGCCCCAACCACCTTGGCCACCATTGTTTTCTATCATGTTATCACGTATCATGGCCCCGACCATGGCTACCACCTTTTATGGCCCCGACCATGACTACCACCTTTTACGGCCCCGACCATGACTACCACTATTTAGTGGCCCGATCGTGACTACCACTATTTAGTGGTCCGACTGTGACTATCACTATTTACCGCCCCGACCGTGACTATCACCTTTTACCGCCCCGACCACCGTAGCCACCATCGTTTTCTATCACGTTATGTCATATCACACCCTTGACTGTGACGACCACTTTTACCGACCCGAGCCCCGTGGCTACCATTGTTTTCTCATGTTATTGTATGACCGTAGCACGGCCTCGAGCACCGTCATCACTTACCAGCAAATGTGGTAATATGCCACGGTGGGCGGGGTGGTGGACCCATCCGGCTCCATCAAACAATCCCCGGTAGTAATGATCATGAGTTTGAAGAAACTTTTCACCAATATTGGGCAAGGATGTCACATCAATAGCAATGTACCAAGTTCAAGATATCCTCAACTTACAAATATTTGATGTCTACATTTGATATCTTGTTCAATATCTTCCAACACTTGTTTCTACCTCCAACCAATCCAATACTAAGAACCTCGGGACAATCAAAATAGGAGTTAAATAGGATTTCTTTGCACATACTTTAGATTTTTAGTTTTTTATTTTTTAATTCTCAATGAATCAATGAGATCGGAAGGGTTCATGAATATGAATTTAACAAATCAGTTGTGGTGGTGGCATTGTAGGCTGCCTTGCATGTTCTTTTTCATGGTGACCAAACAAGTCGAGCATGAATACCAAGGAGAGGCCTGTCTTGAGAACCTGAAGATTAAAATGAAATAAGGTTGAAGTACCCATAACCACCAACATAAGAAAATTCGCCCATTTGTAAATGGTCTATTTATAGTGGGTAATTTTTTTTGGGTGGCAAGATAGTTTTTAGGAAGGTTTGTAATTTTTTTATATTTTTTTGTAAAACACATGAATTAATACAAATTTTCAAACAGTAAAGTACTGCAGGACCCGTAATCAACCTATAGGGTATGCAAAAACCACCTTAGCTGGTACAAATTTCCATTCATGATTCGACCCAAAACCACCAGCTTTTTGATTGTTTTGATTGGTCAGTTTGAATTGAGTGTTCTGACAATGCTAGTTCAGGCTAGGTGCGGTTATTGGGAGACCTACATGTTGAGAGTGGGGGTGCTGGTGGTTATGGGTACTTCAACCATAGGACAGAGATCACTTTAGGGTGGCTCTGTATGTCAGTAGCACCTTCAACAGCAAAATAAATAAATTAAATAAATAAATAAATATATTATATATAAATATATATAAAAATAAAACATCTCGGACCTCTGCACCTGGATAAAAGGAGCACTTTAGAATGCATGACTCAATTCCACAGGGAAATTCTGCACAGGAAGTCCACGATTGGCATTTTGTAAAACGTTACATAGCATAAAGTAAGTGCCACATTATCATTTGTACAATTTGCTTTGATTCAAAAGTGAGGATACAACCATCTCTTAGTAGTAAGATCATACATTTTTGTCTTGACTTTATTTACAATTTTATATAGACTATGAAGTACACAGACCATGAAGTACACATATTCAACACCTCAAATGGTTGGGCAGTAGATCATTGGCACGATCCAATTGTTCTCGCGCACTTTGGAGCTCTTGCATCCACCTCTTCTCCGTCTCCAATCCTCGTTTGTCGAGCGCCACAAACTTTGTTCCTATCTCATCCCAAGCAAAAGCTGTGTATTCCAACACTTGCATATGAGCCTCCCACTTGTCCTCCCTCAACTCCATGTCGCCCCGTCGCATTCCCTCAACACTTGCACACATCAACGAATTGCACGGCCGCTGTGATTCCTCATTGGGGTTTTCACATGCTCGGGCGGCGTAGAGAGGAATGATGTCTCGATGTGCCTCCAACACATGTCCACAAGCTGGGCATGCCGTTGTTTCATAACCGAACCAAGAGTTGATGCATGGCCAACAATAGATGTGGCCACATGCACCTGCAACAGGATCAATTGGGGCCTTCATGCAAATGACGCAGTCCAATTCATCTCAACGTGCTACCTCTCCGCAAGCGCTGAAGCTCATTGGTGACAATGTACCTTCAATGGTTGCAGCTTATACAACTTCGGTACACGTCGATACTCAACTGCAAGAAGATTCTAGGCTATTGCAACAAAAAGGGGCCACTAGCTAGCACTCGATGTGTGGTCACCTCGGACGAATGTGGGCGAGGCCTTGGAATATGAATCAGAGATGAGGGAGTGTTGGGCTTATATAGTTGTGGCTATGTAGCCTCGATGGTGACTTGAGATGTTTTGCAAGAGCCTCGCTAGGTAATCCGTACTCTCACGTCTATGCACCTCGGTGGTGACTAAAAATGTTGAGCTTTTGCGATGTTTCTTGAATACTCGAACGTTATGATCTTGCAATCTATGAGGCCTCGTGACTCAAAATTTGACCCATAGGATCTCGCAATCTGTGAGGCCTCATTACTCAAAATTTGACCCGCATGATATACAACATATCTACAACAAAATTTTACGCTTGCCGTTTGAAATACTCACCTTTGTTTTTATTTATGATGCGTTTTTTTGGAAATTGGTATTTTTTTAGATTTAAAATTTGTTTGATAGGTTTTGTATTTTTTACCACACAATCTATGTTGTTTCGCGACCCCATGAAGTTGTTTCGTCAATAGCAGACTCCCTTTAGAATTGGATATCAATTTTTTTTGTTGCAAGTTGATCATGGCTTATTTATTTTTTTATTTACCTTTCAGTTTACTTATTTATTTACTTACTTACTTGCGTTTTGCCATACAAACATGTTCAGGTATTTGTTCTTTCTGGAACTTTACTGGTGATTCCATTTTGGCATCAGAGACAGTGTGATCCAATAATAACCTTCGGACATATAGTCATGACTCACCATTTCTTAAACAAATTTGATGGGTGATCTGTGTATGCAAAGAGGTAGAAATTTGCAGTTTTGGGTTTTTGAGCTTCGGTAAGTGCAAGGATTTTTAGGTGTTAGAGTTTAGGAAGAATGTCTATGTTTTCAGAAACATTTCAGAAACATTTATATGAACATTGTTGTGTTCATTCAAAGGTTCCAGGAAGAATCAAATGCAATGGAATTTATGCTTTGGATGATTTGGTCACAAGTCATTAAATATGGCATTATGAGATATGTAAGATTTGGCAAGACTACAAAACTTAGGCGAGGATTTAGTCAGGCAATTAACATGAAATGACCTAGAGTTACAGGGCAACTTGCAGTTAGAAGAAGATCTACATGCACAAGTCCGTATTTGAGTTAATCACTAGTTTCTCTTAGAATTACTAGCAACAGAGCTTCCCCTGTGTGAAAGTTGCTTCAACTCTCTTCGCTTGTAACTTTATCACTATCAATCACCCTTGAGAGGGATTTGCAAGAGCATGTAAGATTTGGTCACCGGCCATTGGATGTGACAATCTGTAAGTTTCTAAATTTTGTACCAATCATTGGATATGACATCTTGAAAATTAGAAAATATGACCACTCGAAGTGAGAGAATGAATTTTTCACTAAGTTATCACATGTTGACCCTTAAACGCCCATGAGTCTGAAACGGGCAGCCCCAAATTGGATCACAACATCTTTTGAAATTGGGCATAGTGAATAGTGCACTTTTGAACTTGGGCATCATGAATGAACCAATTAATGATGAGCTTGCAACCTCGTGCAAGGTTAGGTACAACTCCAACCTCCCTACTTCAATCCTTTCAAAGCACAAAATTACTCATACAAATTGTAATTTGAATCGTAAATCTTCACATTTGGAATGCATCATAAGAAGGTGACCAGTTCGACATCATATTATAAGTGTAAAGTTGAATACAAAGCTAAATAGCATATTTATAAGATCTATAAGATTTATAAGATCTGGCCACTAGCCATGCTAGTATGTCTTTGATGACATAAAATAGCATGATTTATAAGAATTGGCTACCAACCACACATAATGTGACAGAAGAAGCTTCAAAGATTTGCTTAACATTGTAGCATATCACATATTGAAATACGTAAGATTTGGCTACATGCCAATCTAGGTGACAAAAAAAAGGTTTTTTATAATTGACCACTAGGTTTAAGATATGGCATAGTAAAATATATAAGATTTGGCCACTAGTTACTAAATATGACACAATAACATTATTTTCCAACATTTGGTCAACTTTGCGAAGTAAAATTTCTCAATAAATTCTAAACTAACCAACAAGTTTGAGATTTGTGATTCAAGTTTTCAAATATGTAGGTTCCCGTCATCATATGATTCCACTTTGCAAAAGGTTTGCGTTTCAATCTTGTACATAATAATAATTGCAAAAGAATTGCTAAGTAGTCTTCAAGGGTTAGTTCAAAATGTTTCTCTTGTAGGGTATCGAGACCTAAATAAATTGTAGATATGCCTAAATATTCTATGCAGTGTACTTTTTTGCACTAAAAATCACAAAACTCTTGACCTCCTTTCAATGAACATACTTGTATACAAATGTTGTGATTTTTGAATTTCAAGTTTAGATTCCAAGATTTTGGGGTTTTTATGTGACATAGACCTCTATAGGCTTAGGTAACGTTGAACCTCCTTGTTGCATGTTTTACAACTAACACTCACAACGAAATATCTCATGGAAGATGTAATTTTGAAAACTTATTTTCTAAAATTAGAAGTTGGGTATACTTCAAATGGATTTGTCTTTCAAGGCACTTTGTTTTTATGCCAGACTTAAGGTTTGTGATTGATTATTTTCACAAAATTTGAAAGTAGGAAGTAAAAAAGGGCAAGGTTTCAAATGCTCGCTACTAGACTTGTATGTCAGATTCAGATTCGGCATAAATTAATTAAACACAAATTTATGCTTTAAATTTATTGCCTAAAATTTATGGAAGCTTTCATCAAAGTTTGTTGGTATTTGAAATTCATAAGATGACTATGCTGGATTCTGATTGAACAATGTCTTTGAATTAAGTAATAGTACAAAGACTTTAAATCTCTTATGTATCTTAAGGAACGTAACAATCATCGAATGGATGAGGATTGCACCAAGGAAGTTAGGCAGCCCCATTTCAACTAATCACGTAGGGTTTGTTAACTCGAGAGTGACACTAAGAGTAATGACTTGGAGTTCACCTAAAGGTTCAAGAAAGTGGATTATGTTTTTTGTTGTTTTAGGGAGCCTAAATGAAGGGGTTAGAATTAATATTTTTGCTTATGATTTTTACCAAATGTTTCCTATACTACAAGGTGTGTGAAAATTTGCAAAGTCAAATTTCAAACAAATATTTTTTTGATGCAGATTTTACTTTTGAAGCCCAAATAGGGCAACAATTTTTTTATTTTATTTTTTCCATTAGTTTCATTATTTTTTGTTTTCTTTTTTTTCCATTTGAATCTCTCTTTTTTTCTTTTTTTTTCTTTTTTTATAAAAAATATGGTTATAATAAAAAAATCCAAGTTCGGGCTCTTGTCAATTTTACTAAGGCAACCTTCAAAATTTAGAAGAGCAAGCAGGCTCAAAGTTTGCAAAAAACTTGACACATCAACTTAGAATGTTATGATCTCACAAGTCGCAAAGAGCCAATCCCTGAAAATTCGACATGATATTAGTGCAATTAGTCATTCTGAACATCTTATGGTTAACCCCTAAACTTCCTTGGTGCTTTTTGGGAGCTTGAAACCTCAAAAGTGCAATTTCCTACCTCTATGTACTCCGAGGGGTGTGAATCAAATTATTTTCTTCCTTTTGAACTTCCAACGGTAAGATCTTGGTAAACTCTTTGAATTAGATCACTTTAAGATTTCAAGGATTTCAGTAGTCACTTAGTAATCAACATATTTCAGAAATAAATAAATAAATAAATATTAAAATATATAAAATTTATAATATATATAAAAAGTTTTACTACACACATAGTGCAATATAGAGAGCACCCTGTAAAACATTAAGGCAAAAATATTACTTTCAACACCTTCATCTAGCCTACCAGAAATTGCAAAAACCCATTTTGAGCTTCAATGGAGGTTAGGGGTTGAAAATCTCAAATAAGTAAAAATTACTAAATCATACCTTAAATTGCACAAAGTTGTCAAAAATCGCAATTTTTGGTTTTGAAGGCTCAAAAACACGCTTGGACCTTTGACATTGTGGTGGCACTAACTTATAAGAGTTAGATTTATTAAGATTCATCAATATGCGATCTTCTTTTTTTTTCTAAAAGTTTTGAAATGTAAAAGTATGCCTAAAAATATATGAAAGTAAAGGGTCTAGCCTCAGGAGTAGAATTGGGGGCCCCTACTAGTGCAATAATACTGAGAAGTTCTAACTCCAATAACTAGGTCCTAAAATGGTCCAATAACTCTACTTGGAAGTATTGATAAAGAAACCAATGGGCATAGTATGTATCATAACATAATCTCATAAATTGACTCGGAACAAGAAGACAATTCAAAACTCAAGGATAATGTCGAAATCCGGAAAAGCCATAGTATAAGACCTATAGTAAGGTCCTCAATAATGGCTAAGGCTTCAACAAGGGAAATCCACAGTGAACATAACACCTCAAGCAATTTTTGTGCATGAGGAAAGAAATTAGAAATATAGTGCAAATCAAATCATCAATTTTAGACTCGTCTACAATTAGTTATGGATTTGTGAAGGTGGATTTATAGGTGCTCCTAAAATGGTGCCTTAAATAAGCACCCTATAATGTTTGCTCCTAGTACATGATAATGTTGGACCAGAAAGCTATCATGTATCTCTTAGTGAAGATTATTAGCTCCATTGTTTCATTGATGTGAAGATTACTAGCCCCGTTGTTTCATTGCCCCATTGTTTCATTGTTGTGAAGATTACTAGCTACATTGTTTCATTGTTGTGAAGATTACTATAGCTCCATTGTTGAAACTACTCCATTTTAGAGTGATGTCAAAATCCTAAAAAACTGTAAACTAGATTGCCGAATTCATTATTTTATTATTTATTATTTATTATTTTAATTCTGCAAAAGTCCACCAAATCTGACATCCGCGTATACTATACTGAGATGGTTTGGAATTAAATATGAACTTCGGCTATTTGGAAAGCTCTCAAGCTAAAGAGTAATAAAGTGTTCATTTGCTTAACTTGGAGAAGAGTCATAAAGGTCTAGAGATTGAATACTTCCATGCTTGATGCATTCAATTTCATTCCAAACCTAAAAAAGGAATGTGATAATATTCTTCTACAGTATCAAAGAGAAGCTCGAATCAAAAAAGGGGGAGAGGAGAATCAACCACACAGTCAAAGCCAAAATTCTTACAAATCGCAACTTTGTGACACGAAAACGAAACTACGGTCGAGTAAGTAGGTTCATTACCCCCAGAAGAGCTCAAATGCTGACAGCGGAAAGGTAATAGATTGAAAAGGAATCTTAAAAACAGGCTTTTTACAAAAAGGAAAGGAATCGACAATGGTGTTGATCAAACATGCTAAAGAATGGAGCATTGATCGAAGCCTACTTGGGTGATAACTGTGGGGATTTGGGAGAATGGAGTCCCATGATGGTAGCTCGAGAAGGTTTCAAAGCGGCAGTGGGATTCAATGCTTTGGGCACCTTGGCCACGCTCCACGCCGTGCCCACCAGATGCCCTGCACTCCCCAGCGCTTCCCCAGTAGCTCGTCCCGCGTCCTCACCATGCCTGCATACCACGTTTCTCTCTTCTCATTAGTGGCCCTCTTTTTGACACCGTTATTAGTGGATTGTTGAATTGTCAGTTGGAAATGAAGGTGGAATGTCAAGGAATGCGTGAGTTTACTTGTGTGCCACGACGGTCGTTGCTGCGTTTGATCCTGTTCGTAAGACGTCTTTCGAGGCTTGCTCCACCGCATCAAACATTTTCCCTGCACAAGCCGCCTCATCTCCCATCAACAACCATCTCTGATTCATGTGTGGATAACAGACGGTGGCGGATCATGAGTTAAGATTAGCATTCACACAAGGTGTACAAACTTAAGGCTGACTCTGAGCAAGTTGAAAATGCTGAGTGAATGCATGTGTTGGTGGATTGAGACGAATCGAATGATTGCAATAAATTTTCTCTTGACGCGATTTCGAGAGTTGATAGTTGTAGGTTGCCGACTCACTGAAAGTGTCAGTATTGGGAGCCGCTCAATTGAGCGTTTTGAGTGGAAAGAGACGAGTGATTTGGGAGAGATCTAGGAGGAGATGAGGACTCACAGAATGAGACCATAGAAGCCAACGCCACTTCTCCAGGACCGGTCTTGAAAAATGCTCGTCCGACTCTGGACCTGGCGATGGCGTTCGGAATAAGTCCTACGGTGGACACGACACCTGACAGGACGCTCTTGGCGAAGTTGTCCGTCGCTTTCGTCATGCCCTTCACTCTGCAAGCAAGCGAATAACCCCATCGTCACATTCTGCAACATGTGATAACTCGCGGTGACATTCTTTCCGACATTTACCTCTCCAGATTCCGCAGCGTGGAAGGCCGAAGGTTCGTGGGTTTGCTAGGATTGGACTTCTGTATCCTGGTGAGAGCACCGTTCTCCAGCTTGGCGACAGTGGAGTCTCGCACCCAGAAGATGCCCCGAATGATCTGGCCCGTGCCGGACGCTATCCCTTTGGCCATTCGGTTGCCGTAGTCGTCCACATTGGGCGCCATCTCTGTCCAGAACACTCTCTGATTCGCCTCTGTGATCTGCATTACTTGGATCGTTAGATGAAGGCTACGAGATTGGAACTCTGGGGTAGTCGTTTCGAGCAAGATGTTTTTGTACCTGCTTGCCATCGCCGACTACCATTGCTGCGGGAACGACCGCTGCACCCCGAGCATCCTGCAAAGCACCATCGTGCTCGGCAGCCTCCTTCTGCTTGTCGCCGTGGACAAGAGTCGGTAACGAGAAGAAGCTGTAATACTCCAGCACTTTGTCTAGCGTCTCTAGTGCCTGCTCCTGCCCTGGAGCTGAAAATGTAACTCCGTAATGCATATTCTCCCCACTTGACGCTGGCTGCAAGTCGTCAACACAAACATGTTGCTACATGAGAGAGTTGCATCACTGAAACATTCGAGAACTAGCCCATTTCAACAGAGAATTGTTTTACTGTCAGGCACAATACTAATTGAATCAAAGAGTGGAAAACCCTAATGATCGGTGTAAAGAATTAGGGTAATGCAAGGGGTAATCTGACTTCAGCCAAGAGAGAGAGGGAGACGATACCTCGGAGGAGCGCGCCACGATGGGGATGGAGAAGACGTAGTGGATGGGGTCGAGCTTGACGACCTGTTCATCACTCATAAGTGGCCATTGCAGGTTACTGCCCACGCGCACGAGCGCCACAATTCCTTCATTCTGCTGCTTGATGCGCACCACCGTGAAGTTGCCAGTGCCCAGCAGCACGCTCTCTTCCTCGTCCACCAGGTGCACGATGGTGCCCGCTATGGAGACCAGCACCTCCTCAGAGCCACCAGTCTGAGTAGTCGATGGACCACCGCTCTGAGTCGTCGGAGCGTATTGCATAACATAGGGATTGTTGCTTGTCCCACCACCAGCATTCATCGGACCCTGACTGGGACCCTGAACCGGCGGGTACAGCGATGGAGCACCTCTCGGAGCATACTGCGATGGAGCACCAGTCTGCGACGGTGCGCCCTCGGAGGTGACGAAGGGGCTTTGTGGCCGACCGCTGAAGCTGGCTTGATTGACGTAAGGGTTTGGATCGCCCGGTCCCCCCATAGCTGCTCCGCTCTCAAATGCTGGTGCCAACCAGAAAGCAACAAAGCTGGTGCCGAATAGCAACTTACAAAACTTACAGACTCTGAGGAGCTAGTGACCCAATTGAGCAGTTAAATGAGGTGAAGAGGCGGATGCAAGCTACCGACAGCGGAGGAGAGCATGCGCGTACGAAAGCCTCGGCGACTAAGCAAAGAGGGTGAGTGATTGGAAAGAGGATCTGTTGGGGCCTACTGGCACCGACCGAGTCAGTGGAGTCGTGCAGTCGGAGATTGGAGCAATGCAATACTCTAGTAAGAAATGGTAGCATTGGGTTTCGAGGAGGAATCGGAACAATCAACAATGTGGGCTTCGATCTGCCTTGTCGTTTTGTCACAATTGCAGGATCTGATCCAATCGGTGCTGCACTGTCCGAAGCTGCGGGGCGCCTTCGGACCTCGGGTGCTGCCATGTGGTTTGCAAGCGATGTGCCACATGGATACTGTTGCCACCGTCGTACTCCCCCCATTGTTCCTGAGCATCAATTAGTGTGGGTGCCAGATCTTTAGGACAAATAGTCTTTGATGTGACGGTGTCGCAACCTTTAGTGTGAAGAGCAAGGTAGTGTTTTAGGGTCGCTTCACACTATGGCCGTCCAAGTCGAGAGGCCGTGGGATTGAGAGTCCAAACTTTGTTGAGAGTTCAAAGAAATTTACTGAAAATAGCCAATAAAATATTGTAATTGGGGCCTTCGGTCGGGCATAGTGTGAAGGCTCCAAAGGCCAAGCCCAAAGTCCAAACCCATATCACTTGATTCCTTGTCCAAGGCATCCTTTTGATCTAACGGCCAAGATCTTGTCAGTTTTTGATTTTTTTATGAATAAAATGTGATTGCCTCTCGACCATAGTTTGAGTTTTGCAAAATGCAAGACCCAAACAAATGCCGAGAGGCCGTCACCTTGGTCAAAAAGTGTTGCCACATAGGCCATTTGGAGAGCGACGGCCGGTGGACTTTGGCTTCTAGTGTGAAGGCTCGAGAGGCCGAAACTATGGTTTCCTACAATTTCAGTGGTTGAATCGATGGCCTCTTGACCTTCGGCCATAGTGTGAAGTGGCCCTTGGTGTACCCAATCCTATGTCCAAACATTTGCTTCAATGCCTGGATTCTGGCATTTGGAAGTAAGGGGTATTATAAGTACAGGATTTAGAATGTTTTAACCCCTAAAGGTTTGAGAAACCCGATCATGCTTTTCAATATCTTGGGCAGTCTAGAATTCTAGATGAAGGGGTAAAAATAAATGATATTGCCTACGATTTTTATTGGATATTTCCTATACTATAAGGTGTGTGTGTGTGTGTGTGTGTGTGTGTGTGTGTGTGTGTGTGTGTGTGTGTGTGTGTGTGTGAAATTCTCAATGCAGATTTTTTAATCAAACCCAAATAGGGTGGTAATTTTATTTTATTTTTAGTGTTTTTTTGAAAAAAATTTGGAAATTTGTGTATGATAGTATTACTTCTCAAATTTTCAAAATAATCCAAGTTTATTCTCTTACCAATTTTACAATGGCAGCCTTCAAAAGTTACAAGAGTAAGCTTCAAAGTTTGCAAGAAAAGTTGACATGTCAACTTTGTACATAATGATCTCACAATTGGTAAAGATTCAACGATTGGAATTCGACTTGATCTCCATGCAAGTAGTCATTTTGAAGTTCTTCCAGTTGGAAATACCAAGAAAGGAAAAAAAATAAAAATAAAATTGAATCATACCTCAACTTGTACAAAGTGTTCAAAAATTGCAATTTTTGGTTATGAAGGCTCAAAAACAAGCTTGGACCTTTACGGGTTAAAATTCTTCTTATGAGGTAATCTAGAGAAAGAGAGTGAAGTTTTCTAGTGGGTCGCTGCTTCTAAGTGGAGTGTGCACAAATATAACTTTCTACATGTGTGTAGTTATTAACCCCTGAGCGCCCCCTCCAAAACGCCCGAAAATCAAGGTGTGCAGACCGTGCCCTTGGGCAATGGTAAGCTTGGGGTATCACTTTTTGGACACACTAATTAGCTTATTATTATTGAAAGCCTCCAAAGTTTGTCTAATTTATTCATTTTAATCAAGTAAAAAGACCCTAAAATAGAAAATAAAATATCATGCACCTCACTGAAATCAAAGTATATATGCCTATAGATTTTTTTTTAGATTTTTTATTTTTTTTGGATCCATTCATAGATGAGGGAAAAAGTGTTGAATTTGGGGATTTGCAGGCATTATAGTGCACAATGAATTAATTTTTTTATAATTAAATAAATTATTTTGTATTCTATACAAGAAGATGTAGGTCATATTCAAAAATTATATTAAAATAAAAATGGTTGATATTCCATTTGCTTGATTCTATGGATTTTAGGTTATTGGGACATGACTTACTTTTTCAACTAAAAAATCAAATAAAATTACTTCAAAATATTTTTTTTAATTTTTAATTTTTTTTCTTGATACATTATAAGTATAGACAACTAAAACCACATCTAATGTAGTCTTATTGTATTACAGTTTAAAAATGGATATGTTTGTCACACCAGCATAGAGTGCAATTGTTCATGGGACAACCTTTTTGGGTACCCCAACCAGACCATCACCCCCAAGCTTATTGGGTGCCAATTCTACAGAAATTGATTATTTTCAATTTCACCATTGAGAAACATGAAGAACAGGGATGCGAAGGTGTGGGAAAAATTGGGATGGATTTCATCGCACGGATTTGGTTTCTATAATGGTCAAACAATGGTTGACTTCTGACTGGCAGAATTCCTGGCCGACACATTTAGTCCGCAGGGGCGCTCAGGGGTTAATACTACTTGACATTGAAATGCTAGATGGTGTGTCAACCTTTGCTTGCAAATTTTGTAAGTACTTGCGACAAACTATTATTATTTCATAATTGTTATGAACAAACTGTTCTTTAGACGAAGTTTGATACAATAGGGTCTCTCTTCTCCGGTGTTCATATATATATTTTTTGAGTAACCAAGGTTTCTTAGTCATCGTTCGACTCAGGACTGAACAATTTTAGATTACTTGCAGGGCCTACACAAAGACGTAGAATTCTCACAATTGCGTTGCATGGGATGTATTGAAACAGGCAAAAATGGTACAAAACGCGAGTAAGATCTTGTGCAGTGGCCCGGACCATGTACAAATTGCTTGATAGCCGCGGCCTTGATAACTCGACCTTGGATAGCTGCATCTCTTGTCTGTATAGAGGCATGCATACCTTTCAGAGCCATAAAAAAAAAGGGCAGATAATAAGTTGCCTCAAAGTATGATCTCGTCTGCGTAAGTTGGGCCGTCACAATCGGACGAAAGCTCATCCATGATTACCCATTCATCAGTCACTCGATTGAATTCCTATTCATGAACACAAACAGAGTTACTATAAGTCCATCGTAAAAGTGTAATCAAAGCAAGTCTAATACGTAATGGCTACAGTCACCGCACAATCGAAAGTGTTACAGTAATTCTACGAAGAGAAGATTCATAAGAGATAGGAGAGAGAGTTCTTATACGTACAGTTCTTAGTATGCGCAAATTAGGCAAGGATGCAAAAGCTGGACCCTCCATAGGATCAGCCCTCCAGACACTGCTCTCGGGCTCTCTATATAGTGGCTCAATTTCAACAAGCGTCAAATTCTGCACAAGATAAAACAGCATAAGATCATCACTGAGACTAAACAATGAGCTGAATGAGAAGGAGCATCGTGAAAGGGAGGCGCAGTACCTCGGCAGAAAGTTTGTCTCTGTCCCCTCGATCTACACTCCCAAAATCAACATGTAAGTAAAGGTCAGGAATCTCTTCAAAGGAAAAAAAGGCGACGAGGTTGAGAATCTCATATCAGATATATGTAGAAGATGGAAGATGGCCCTGCTTACCTATGTTTCGACTAACAACGAGGCCAACTCCTGCACATGACAATTATGTCGAAGTCAGCATAATCTTCAGACCGTGCACAATCTTCTGTGGATGATATCCGTTTACATAATAAAGAAATGGTAATTACAACTTCCAAGCCAAAAAAAGATTGTACAAGGAATTTACCCCGCAGCCGATCATCTTGATGCTGAGCTTTAGCAGCATCAGAGAGGGGGTACTCAACAACATCGCCGTTTTGGGCCTCTGAGCCCCACACGCTTTCACCATTCTCAGGAGCATAGTCTGAACCTGATCTTGCTGCTGCAGAACTACGTGCATCTCCTTTCCTTGATCTGTCATTGCCACCATGAATGAATATGAGAGCGCAGATAGACAGGTAAAACTCCAGGAGTGCGACGAAACTGTTTCCAAGGTAGGATTAAGATAGAAAGGTCTTAAAACTAACTTCCTCTTGAAGGGCTTGAACTCAGCCCACGTTTCCCACACTTCCGAAGCGGCTCTTCCTCCATAAGTGCTGCCGCGGCCCTTGAGACCTTGCTCACCAGTCTCATCATACACAGCTCTCAATATTGGATCAATAAGCACCTGGGCAAGAGATACACAGAATCAAATTGCCATTCTCAACGATTGTTGCGGAAAAGGAAACAATAAGTGTTGCTACCCTGGCAACGTAGCAGCTTCCGGAGCAAGATACGTAGCTGACTGCCTTCGCACTTTAAGGGCAAGCAACACTGAGTCGACCCCCCCTACTCAAAAGGGTAGAGAGAGAAAGTGGACAAAGAACAAAGAATCATACTTCACCATGCAAGGAGACCAGGTTGTTCAACACAGAATCCAAGGAATGGCGGAACGTCTCCCTAAGGCCCTAACCTGTTCAAAGAGTATGCTCTATATACTGGATAGATTTGATACAGATGTACGATGTATCGCTCTTAGTCACAAAATCTGCCTTTCCAATTTACGAACACGGCCCTAATTTCCAGACGAAAAGCCGTAGGCACTCCGCTAAATACTGGAAAACATCCATTCAGGCGTAATGCAATTCTTTGATTGCACATTTTTAACCAAGTGCGCCTCCTCGCCTCATCGTGGAAATTTCCACTTCCGCAAAATAACTTGAATTCGTACACAATTGCAGGAAAAACCCCTATCTTCTCGAGATCCCTATCTGGCTCGGCCATATCCTATCTGCATCGACGAAATTTGCCAGATAGCATCTGCTACAAATCCCTATCTACTCCACATTGCAAGCCAGAATGCGAGATAGGAAGTGAAAATTGAGAAAAAGAGCGCTTGAGGTACCTCGTAAGCGCCGCTGAGCTCGACGAAGCGCGCCTGAGCGTCGGGGTGCGAACTCACATCCGGGTGGTAGTCCTTGGCCAAATTGCGGTACGCCGATTTGAGCTGCGCCGGAGTGGCCGCCTTGTCCACCTTGAGAACCTCGTACAACTGTGTGTGCGCTGCTCGAATGCCCGTCGGCCTCGCCATCGCCACGGCCATCGCCATTGCACCCCAAGCCTCCCGGGCGCTTGCTCGATAGCTCGCGAGGAAGCCAAGGTTTATGAAACAAGTGTGATGGAAATACCGATACCCGGACCTGGTTTGTTCATAACCGGATAGGCACCGAGCAGCAATCACGGGATTGCTCATGGTTCACCTCCACGTGGAATTCCCCCGGAAATATCACAATATCCTTGTGACGATTACCCATATTGGCATCTTCTTTGTCAAACCCAACGGTTTTTAACACATTGTGCTTGTTGCCACCGAACTTCCGGAGAACATGAAAATCAAAAATGTACCTCCATTCTGTTTGTCAGCAGTTTCTGTAAGATTTAGCGTGTCATGTGGGTGTCGAGTAATGGGGTGTGCTTGCATCCTACTTTGTTCATTGAAATTCATCCTGTGAATTGGACTTCTGATTTGAGGAGTATGGGTCATCCAGAAGCGAATTATCTTACTGAGATGGCGTTTAGTTCTCCTTACACCGACAACAAGGAAAAAATGAGAAGCTTTGCGCAAAACGCCTTCAATCTTGCAGATCTGTTTACAGAACACTGACAACTCGATGATGCTAAACAATTTTATTGTCACTTGTATATGCTCAGCACTAGTTTTCGTCACAATGTTGAAGGTCGTATAGATGATGAATCCTGATGCAGGTAAGGGGTATCGTATATCGTCTCTAAGATTACTGCTCAATAGTGCAACCAAAGGATCATCATATACATTGGTGACTATCCAGGCCTAAAGGTTAGAGTTGCTCGTAATGGAGCAACTCGTCAATAAAATATTGACCCCAAGGGCGCTGCGACCTCTGTCACAAGCAGAAGGCGATTATGAATCATTTCCTATGAAGATGCTAGTCTACGTCTTAGCTTTGTTGCGGCTTTCGTCGTCTTGCTGCTTGGCATACAACGTGGTGTACACACGCTGCGTGCGAACGATGAGGATGGAGTTGAGGGCAACGCCAAGCATGCATACTCCCGTCATGATGAAGAGCGTCTCTCGAAAACAGACAGCTCCTTCGCACTTCAAAGCATCCAGGTCTGGTGGAACTAAAGGGCCTTGTTGCTTCTGCGCCTCTCGGTCATACAAAGTTCCCGCAATGAGCCCGGAGAATATGAGAGACCCCACGGGCGTCGCGATGGACAGGAAGTTGTAGAGCATGCCGAAATTCTTAAGCCCGAAGAGCTCAGATGCCGTGGCTGGGACTATGGCCCAGTGCGCTCCGTAACCCATCCCCACCAATAGTGAGCCTGCGTACAACGCGCCCGGCAAAGCCCACGCTAATGAAAAGTGGCCTATCGCCATCACTGTCTGTGCTGCTGCTAGTAAAATCGGCCTGGGTAATGCATGCTCCCTGCAGAATCACATCACAACTTCAGAAACCTCTACGAAAACGATTCATATCTGATATGGCAGGGGAGGATTAGAATGATAAATCGGACCTGGCAATCACTTCGGAGACATAGCCACCGATAATGCGACCGAGGAAGTTCCAGATGCTGATCAAGGCAACGAAGATGTGGGGATCTTTGTAGCCGAGAGACTGCGAGATCTGGCCCAAGTTGTCGATCACCATAAGCCCAGAGCCAGCGCCGCAAGAAAGGGCGAAGAACAGCAGCCAGAAGTCGGCTTTGATGAGAGCCTCCTTCAAGGTAAAATCCTCCCCACGACGAGGGCCCTTGCGTTTCCGTTTCAACTTTACGGCGCCTTCCGCGACGGCACGGTACAAGCGGGAGCTAGCACGGGCTAGTCGATCGCGTCTCACAGGCTCCGGCCACGCCTCCTTCTCGTCTTCCAGTTCACTGAAGAGCAGGGCATCTTCTTTGAAACGAGACGACTGTTCTCTTTTCCAGGGATCCACCCGGAGCTTCTCATTGCCGCTGCTTCCAGCACGGTCCTCGGCCCGCACAGCGGATTCAATCTCCGCCTCCTCCAGAAGAGGAGCTCTTAACTGACTGACTTCGTCTTGGAAGCTTATGTCCGAGGCCGGGGCCTGTTTGATGTGGGGGATGACGAGGGCCAAAGGCAGGGCGAGAAGAACCAGCAATCCTCCGGCGAAAACGCGATCCAAGGTAGAACGATCAGCATCGGAGCTCCTGTCTTGCACAATCGTGGTGCCCAAAAGATATGCGGCCAGGAGTAAACAAATGACGTATAGGAAATTGAACTTCTTTTCCTGAACGCCAGCATCTTCGGCGTCGGACGGCAGGGGTCGAATCACAAACATGGCCACGAGTGCCACCATTGTCGGACCCACAGCCACCATGAAAATGAAGGACGCTTGGTCCGGAGCATACAACGCTGTGTAGATGCATGTAAAAATGGCGCCGCCCAGTCCGCCAAACCCTTTCAAGATGCCCACCACGGGACCTCTGTAATACGAGAAATTGCGCACTGAAGACACGAGCGCCGCCGTGTTGAAGTACGTTTCTCCGTTCGTTCCTACCAATATGAGCACGCACACCTAATTCCGACAGCCCCACCCATCAACTTGGCAACGATCCAAAGCTCCATTCACAACACGCTCTTACAATGGAAGAGTGATGTAGGTGCATTCACAGCAAAGGCGGCACTCACCAGGGCGAAATGCGGCTGGGCGACTTTGTGGACGACAATGAGCCAAAGCCAGCCATATCCAACGAAGTTTTGAACGATGCCGACAAGGATGAGCGCCCAAGTGGGCAGCCAGTCGCACAGGAAACCGGCCACCAATCCCACGCTGTCGCCGATGTCTTTAGCGACCCCGAGCCGATTGATTTGCTTCTGATTGTAGTCCAACGAAGTCTTAATTATCGGCGACAAGCTTCCAAACACGTACCCGATTCCCGAGCACGACTGCAGCCATATCGACGCCACCAAAACCAGCCATCGATTGGTCCATTCCATCTCTCCGACGTAAATTCCACCCCAAATGCAGCACTGCTAGAGAAGATCCAGAAGCCGAGGAAGGCTTCGCGTTCAAAATTGTCTTCTTTTCGCTCCCATCAACACTCAGAATGCAGAAAACGAGAATGAAACGTGGCGGAAGGCGAAAAATTTACGTTCAGTTTCAGCTCCTGCAACTCGCTTTGCGTGGCGGTAAGCATCTCTCGCTGCAGCAACACCTCTCGAAATTTGAGCACACAAATGGCGGATCAAAAACACAATCTGCAGCCCACACACAGTGGTGAAACTCTAACCTACAGCATTTAGAACGAGATCTGATAACCAATTGCAAACCCTAGCGTCTCTGCGCTCAAGCTACATGGGTAACAGAACATCGCAGAGTAACGCCACTACTTCAAATTTAACACCGAAACAAGCAGCGAGCAGATCGGAAGAGTGAGTCACACGAGCGACGTTTGCGCTTACTCACAGCCTTCGTTGTCGCTACTTCGCGGTTACGGCACCACCAGCATTCCACTGAGTGAGTGACTGCATATCCTGACTGAGCCACCGCCTGCCGTAGATGGCAGCGTACCCTAACGTAGCAATGCTAGATTCGTTTGTAGGCAGCAGGTACAAAATCACTGAAAACAATAATTTACAGGTAACCCACGGACTAACGAAACTTCTCGACGAGTCGGGCTGGCATCGACGACGCCGGCGTGTATGGCGGAGCGTTGGGCTGGGCAGGTTCCGCTGATGAGGACAAGCCAACTGATCTCATCCAGAAACATCTCGTGCCCCCTTTTGTCACATCCAGCACATGATTCCTTCTTCCTCAAAGGACAAAGTGCCAGACGTAAGCAGTGGGTGAAAAGGAGCGATGCGACAGCAAGCTCTGTCACAGAGGACCTCAACACGAGGGCATAATGTAGATAACTGCAATTTTTCGAGGTGGGGTGCCAGTGTGGGTTTAAGGTTAGGGTTTCAATTTGTGAGGCGCAGGCTTGTCGCATGGCTTGTTGAAGATTTGTGGGCAATGCAGGACTGTTAGCCTCTTGCCCAGTTGGTGGATTCGCCCACAGGTTCTGTCCTTCAAGCGATTGATAATCGCACGATGTAATTGTGCAGCTGTTGAAATGTGCAGTGTTGAGATTGGCATATTCTCCGCAGCTACGTTGATGAAAGCAGTGATGCAAACGTGCGCAGTGAGCAACGCTTTTGCGGACAATAGCGTGAGAGTCAAATCGGTTTGAATGGCACAGTTTGCAGGATGAACTCGTCACTGTCTGCTGTGAAACCGTCGAGTTCATGTGAAAACCGGATGACGTGATACCCGGGTTAATCTAAGACTTATACCCGGCATGGTGACGCCTGGGTGTCAAAACTTGAATGCACTGCATTACTAAAAAACGGATGAACTCAACTTATATTGTGAGTGGCGGCCCTCAAAAGTGCCCCACCCATCCTGCAAAACGGATGAACTCAACTTGTTTTGGGGTTGGAAGTTGAGGTTGACCTGCAAATTGGGGTCATTTTGAGGGGCCGAGCTCCAACTCCAAAACAAAAAAGGAGCCCACTAAAGAACAAACAAAGGACAAACTCCATATTCCTCTCCGATTTCCAAGGTGCCAATGAGATTCATCTTGCTTTCGTTTTTTCCTTGTTTTATCACCATGTATACAAGTCATGGGTGGGGCACCCGGCTTGCAAACCAACTCAACTCAACTTATTGTGAGGATGATCCACCCTCCCTTTTCTAGAATGGGTGGTGATGCCCTAACACCTCAAGTCTACTAGGCCGCTCAAATTTGCCAAAAGTCTCTAGACTCCAAAAACTACCTTCTTCTTATGCAAGGTGTAAATTTTCAAATTTTGACGTAGTTTTAGGTGTGTAACCGTAGAATCTAGTATCCAACTTGTATGTGTATATGTATGTGAAAACTCATGTTCAAATTCTTCATTAGTTGTGAGATCATACTATTCAAAGTTGGAGAAAAAGTGGTTTTTTCATCTTATTGTAGAACGGGTAACTAGTTTTTTGAGGGCTAAAAAAACTACTTTTGGTAGAAAAATTTGCTATGAGGCTCTTCAGGTTTTGTTTCTAGGTGAGTTTGGAATGTGTCTATGCAATTTTACCCTCATGAGATCTATGTAACCTAAAAAAATGCTTGAATTTTCACATGGAGGAAGAATAAAGGGTGATCTTTGACAGTAAAAATGACATGACTGTGAAGAATAATTAAATTGAAAATCCACATGGTGAGTTTATGCCTTATAACACTTATTTACAAATATAGGAAACATAACTTGAAAAGTGTGAAATCTCAACTTTTATGAATTTTTTATAGTTTCAATGAATTTATTGATTTGGGCAGATTTTGAAAATATAGTGCAGCTTGGGCAACTTTTGGGTGGTTTTAAATAGTGTTTTCAAACTTTGACCAAAATATCTCTTACAATATGAGGACTTTAAAGAACAAAGGGACTTTTCAAAAAAGTATGGAAAAATCTTCACAACATGCAAAAGATTTTAACTTCATGAAGCTAAACTTAGAAAAGCAGAGGCTGACCAAACCCTAGTCAACCACAATCTGACCTCATTCAACTTTAGGGGTTAATATGCTTCTCATGTTATTAGATGGAAGCTAAGTTTGAGATGATTCGAAGAGCCCCAAGTCAGCTCAAATGTGTACGAAGTATTTATTTACATCCTCAATTTCATTAAAATGGTGCTATGCCGCTAAAATGGCACACCTCAACAGTTTAAAAATCATGTGATATAACAGAATTTGAAGGTGATATCATGGAAAATGAGCGAATGTATATAAAGGAGTGATATTATTTTAAAAAATTGTGATATTACAAAATACATCATTCCATGTGAGCACATATGTAAGATTTGGTGTGACAAAATGGCACATGGCCTAGTGCCATTGTAACGGTATTGAGGTTTTACTTCTCCATTTTCACGTTTTGTAACCTCACCTCAAAAAGACCAAGAAAGCTTCACCTTGCCCTGATAAGGTAGACAATGCTAAAACCGTGCATTTAAGGACTATGCTATTGATGAAACTTGGAATCTGTGAATCAGTATTTTTCAATTATAAATGTGAAGAAATGGCTAAGATATCATATTTTTGTAATATTTTTAAGTGCTTATAAAATTAAATAGATTAATTAAAAGTGGCATATACCACATCACCTAAAACCGTTCACATGCTCCATGTGCATATGAGGTACATCCTTTAACATGAAATCTAGAAAGTAGGTAAGAATCTAGAGTGGGCGGTTTAAGGAGATGCACGGATTTAGCATTGTCTACCTTAATGAGTAAGTTTTTAAATTGATATAAAATTTTGTAGCTGTGGGATATTATAGAATACTAGTACGAAATATTCTTTAAAATAGTTCATATTTTGTATTGCCCAGATCGGGAGATCTGACAAAGGCTCTACTATAGAATATTAATGCAAAGTGATTTGACTGAGTCGAGGGAGTGGTACCCAAAAGTGGCACCCAAAAGTGGCACAAAGGGAGATCATGGGACTCTGAGCTGCCGATTGACCATGAGTGGCCTCTAGTACTACACTTCATCCATCATTGTGAACAGACCCAGTAGGAATCTGGCGCCTGGATTTGCAGACGATTTCCATGCCTAGCTACCAATCTTGCTGCCGCTTTGTTTACAATTTCTGAGCCATGCACCCAATGGGCCGATGCGACTCCCTCTCTGATTGTCCGTATCCTTGGTATTCGAGACATGAATCCATGAGTACATGAGTCATAGCTGATGAGCATCACTAGCTTTCTCTCGATGTATATATAAGTGCATGGTCCTCTCGATGTATATATAAGTGCATTAATTACCCTCGAATCTCATCGGCTCATCGATCGACCAAGTCTTTCTTCTGAATCCGCTTCAGCTCTCGCACTTCTCCCTCAGGTGCATGTCACTCTGCTCGCCGTGCAGTGATTCGCGTGATGATGGTTTCGCGATCCGTTGCTCCGTTTGGCTTGCGTGCATTCGTCAGTTTGTATAGATGTCCACATGCAGTTTTTTCGAATGACTGATTGGGTGATGAGTGCAGGATTGGTGGACTCTATCACGGCGAAGAGATTGCTCTGGGACTGGTGGTGGCAGTGGCGCTAGCTGCTGGCGGCAGGGCCCACGGCATCCAGCAGATACGATTTGAAGCAAGACCTGATATATTCCGACCTGCGCCACCAGCGAATCGAGCCCGTTCTAATTGTTTGCCGACCTAATCGTTAAGTCCGTCGTCTCACTTCTTTGGGGCACCGTCGTTCAGAAGAACTGCAACGGTGACAAGTGTACCCCAGTGTTCGACAATGGCGATGCTCAAGAAAAGATTTGTGGAAGTGCAACTCGAGCACACAGTATCCTATTGCTGGCGAAGCTCTGCATCAGATCCTCACCAGTTGCGGGGAGTACATTGACGGCGGAGCTCGCGTCTCCGGTACATTCGAGGAAGATGGGTTCACATTCGTCATCGCGCCTACTAGCAAGACCATGATTGCGAAGGAGGAGCCGGCCTCCGTAACTGGCGTGTACAGCCCATTGCAGGCCGATGCCGAAGCCGCCATTCAATACCTCCGAACGCTGGGCGGTGGTGACTGCGAACAAAAGAATTGTAATGGTGACAAGTGCACCACAATATGGGAGAAAGGCAGTGCCCGCGCCAGGCTTTGCGGAGAGTGCAACAAGAGCCTCGATCGATCAAGTGCCGGCGATGCTGTGCACAGGATATTGGCCCAGTGCCTGAGTCGTATTGACGGCAAGAATGTGTCGCCGGCCTGTTCTATGTCGAAAAATTCAATGAGTCCTCGATGATAAGTATGCCTACTCCAACAACATCCGGATGGAGAGTGATGAGTGAGATAATAGCTCCTCGGCGAGCCTGAGATGAAGTCGAACCAATGGCCTGTCGGTTCGCGTACCATAGCTGTTTTCTATATGTAAATGTCAACAAACCTGTCCGTCCCTGATTGCCATCACTTACTCGGTGACCTTCCGATTTGTCGGACATCCAAGCATAGGACCACGCAGTGTGCTAGTACATCTAATAATGCGTTCTACAGCAAATCCTGCTTGTTTGCGCGTACCTTTTTTCTACTTGTTCTACATCTAATATATAACGTCGGGATCTTAACTGTAGCACCTCTAGTGTGAAGCTGTCAAAGTATGCAGTGTCCAGTGTTGAATTCCACATTTCCATGCAACAGCAGTTTCTGCTGGGATGTTGCAGCTGAAGCAATCACGATTCTTCCAAATTCCGAGCTAGTATTGGAGTTGGAGGAGCCAGCCATCTTTCATACTGAATCCGTACTGCTTTCCAAGGTACTGGTCACGAAGGCTTCTCCCGTGTGCACTTTTGTCACCAGCAGAAACATGAGGCACAAATTCCCCTTGCCACTTTGTGAATACTACATTGTTACTGAAACTACAAATTATTTTGCAATAGAGAGACCGAGCACACCGACCCGAGCACACCGACAACGCTGATCTGCAGTAATATCTTTTCATTTTTATACAGATAGTCAAAGATCAATGCCAGCTGATGAATGGCGGTGAGTGGGCTCCTGATCGATCGAGTTAAGCAACGGTGAGGTCATCGGTGTAATGTAGGTGGATGGCAGGGAGCAAGTAATCAAGCTCCATGCCCGCAGCACCAAAGTCTTCAGACTCATCTTTCACGCCATTCTCCGTGAGCGTTTTCTCCATGTCCAGCGTGATGAACTTGCACTTCTCGTACTCCAGCACCACCTTCCACTCGTAGCTCGCCGCATGCTTGTTGTGCTCCATGTACCGGTACAATATCTCATTGATTGTCTCCTCGGATGGCACCTGCACATTAATCCAATCCAATCAATCAAGACTGTGCCATTAGACACTATCTTCTCAATGAGAACACGTTTGAGTTCATTATTCTGACCTCCATTTGGTAGACATGGTCGAGAAGAATGTTCTTGACCCGGATGAACTGAGTGCGTTGACTGAGGTAGCCGATGACGAACTTCTTGTCTACCCACCATGGATCATAGTCCATGTTGAAATCGGAGCGTGGAAGTGGGGGTGGGATGTGCGCGAATCTTCCCTACAATGGCAACTTTACTACAACTGAAATCAACCAGATTATTTAGTATGCTACTCTCGGCAGAAACAAAATGTGGATTCACACTAGCCACTTCCAGAATCCTATGAGCTTCTGATTCTCCTCTAACTTACTCTTTACTTCATGAATTTGCGTATCCTTGGCAGTTGAAGAGCAGCCCTGGAGAACGAGTTCACAAGGGATATATGAAGCTCGTCCACACCGGAATAATTGGACTTACGGTTCCCTTTTCAAGCATCAATCATGTATTCATCTGTTAGCTTCATATGTCCCTTGTGTATGACACAATAAAAGGAAGGCAAGATGGTGGATTAAGTAATACAAAGTGCACAATAAAAGAAGGCAAGAACAGAGTAAGCAAACTACTACAATTCATGTAACTTATGGCGAAAGGGAGCAGCAGAAAGAGTACAGACAAGCACCAAGCTCAGGTACACTTCAAAATCGAAACCGACACTTGGTACTCCGCCAATATATCGGGAATCGCATGCCAACATCCAAATGGCAGATGTGATATTGCCAATGAGGAAGTGGAGGGAGCATTTATGCACCTGAGGAGTGAAGTACGTGTTGATATGCATGACGGGATGAAACCACAAAAGAACCTCCACATCGATCTCTTTCTCATCAACATCAAATGTGCGTGGCTCAAACCAGTGACTGATGTCTTTGCCAGCTTCCATGATGATGGGCTGCACATCCAAGCCACAAAACCCAGTCATGCTTGAAGGCCCTGCGATAACCTGCAAGCTTAGTGCACATTCCAAAGCCGCTGACCTCACAAAGCAGGGGAGGGTTGTCAACAAAGAGAGGCGTGACATCGTACACTCGGCCGCTTATGGTCACCCAACAATCCGTCACCGAGCAATGAGTTCCCACTTCCGTTGCCGTGTACCATCTGCTCACAATCACCAAACATCCCACATATTCATCAATCTTGCACCTCATTGAGATGGAAACCCTAATTAGGGTTTCCACTTCCCGAGACAAGATGAGTTGCTTCGTAGGAGATTGCACTTGTTCATTTTCTCATACCAGCTCACATTACCTGTACTCTCTATTCTATGATGGATGATGTTATAGAACTATCAGTATTCCTTCTGGTTCCTTCTATCTATCAGAATTCGTTGCCTACGAAATGTGCTTCCAGTACATGAAGTTTGATAGAATCGATGACACTATCATTTCCCCAGCTTTGAAACTTGTGAGTGATCCTTACTTGCTGATAGGTTTTCTCGAACTGCTGACTTTCCGCAAATCTTCATAAGTAAATTTGAAGTCAAGCAAATCGGCCGCCATGCTATGAGACTACTGCTCAGAGAAACATCCGCATCAACAAAGAAAGGCTCTGAATTGCAGATATGCATCTTTCACCACATACTGCAGTAAAAAAGGAATGTTGTGCCTGCATTGTGCAAGGAACAGTCATTGCCATTGTGTGCAATCCAGGCTGATGAATCCTCACATGTTGCAATTCTAAACTCGGTTGCGCATGATCATTCACTTTGACGTCGAAGCAGATGCTCTGAAATGGTGCTCGTGAAAAGAACTTTTCAGGCTAAAATGATGTGATTCACTGCCAATGTGCACATTTGGGATGAAGTGTGTACCCATTGAGAGAATTCAGTACTTTTGTGTTCGGAATGTACAATCCCACAACAAAAGTGAAATGGAAATGGTGCCAATGCACTAAAGAATGAGTGATATGGACATCTCATGTAAAAGAATACAAGATTTAAAGTTTTCATCTTAAAGTTGTAAAAGTTGAAGTTTTAAGGCTTGATTTCAACTCTTTACTGTCAAAGTGCCCTCTTTTGATGCAAGCTGAAAGTTTTTTAACCCTTAAACGCCCAAGCAAGCCCGAGGGGCATGATTCCAACAGAATCTTCCCTGTGGCTCTCATTGTACTCAACATTTCACTTATATTTTGATGTCAAACTGGTCACCTTCTTCTGATGCATTCAAAAAGTGAAATTTCACAATTCAAATCACAATATGTATGAATGATATTGTGCTTTGAAAGGATTGTAGTAGGTAGGTTGGGGTTGTACATAACCTTGTTGGAGGTTGCAAGCTCATCATTGATTGGTCTATTCATGATGCCCAAGTTCAAAAAGTGCACTATTCATGATGCCCAAGTCCAAAAGATGCTGAAATCCAATTTTGGGCTGCCCATTTCAGACCCCATGGGCGTTTAAGGGTTAACAAACTTTGGAAATTGTAAGTGTGGAACCTAGTAGGGGTGTTTTACACTATGAACTATGAAGATTGACCATGACCTTTTAGGGTAAGTACACCTATTTTTGGACTATTCACCATACTTGGAGTACGTGATGACACGTGTGATATACTATTTTTCAGTGATTAGTAAATAGAATAGACAAGGTTTCTCTATTTTTGCAGTATTTTGACGCACTTACATATTTAACTACAAATTTTAGAAATGACTAATATGGGTACACCTATAGTCGTTCACCCTAATGCATGTACATATGAGGAACATACTATCCAAGGTAATCTTTGTTCCATCACGAGGAAATCTTCATTCAAGGCTCTCCGCTTAATGGGGGGTTGTCCAGATTTAGGTTCTCTCATCATAAAATCAGTGATTGGAGAGTGAAAATGCTCTTGACTCATTTGGCTTTACACTACCTTGGAAAAAGGAGAATGACCAGTAACTTTGTGGTTCCCAAAGTATACTAAATTCTTCATAGTGGATAATGTTTTCATGGTCGCTTTGATTATAGTTGAGTCCAAGCAAATGCTTCAACTCCACTACAATTAAGTAAACCATGAGGCTCAAAAATCATTGATTGGCTAGTGTTCATTGATTATAAGGGAGAGGAGGAAAAAGGGGAGGGACAAAAGAGACCGATGAGGATTTTTGTCAATACTAAGAGTGATCAAGCCATTTAAAATTTCATTTTCAATTTTTTCATAGACACAGCTCTTGACCAAGAGCCATGACCATGAATATGATTTAATTTTCTTGGTCACGGCTCTTGGTCCATAGTGTAAAGCGACCCTAAATAACTTGTACAAAATTATGTACACCAAATTGGAAAAACTGAAAATCCTCACCATTTCTAAACAACATAACGTCCAAAGTTGGAAAAGAAGTTAGTTTTTTCTTGTTGTCAAGAGGGATAGCACTATTTTGGAGCCCAAGAAATCTATTTTCAGAAGTAAATTTGAATTGAAAGTCTTTGAAATCATGTCCCTAAGCAAGTTAGGTACATGTTTATGTAATTCTTACCCTTGTATAATATATAAAACCTAGAAATTTGTACACCTATTGCAATCAAGAAACCTCTCATTACAAATTTGTTGACCATCATCTAATAAACACCCTCCTACCCAAAAAGACTCATGAAATTTTTCTTCTTAGCTCAAATAATTGCCTTGCAATGGCGCAATTGCACCAAAATTACAAAGAAAATAACTCAAAGGTAGATCTCAAGATGCACTAGAATGATTGTGCCAAAGTCTTTTAAACATCTTAGATTGAACTAAGCATTCTATCACAAAAACTAAAATTGAATTGAAATCCAAGCTAACAGCTAAAGTTGAATTCCAATTTTGAATGAAGGAGATACAACTTAGTCTCAAAGACCATGCATTTTTTCACATTTTTCAATATAAAAACATCATTGAAAATGTGATACCAAATTGAGGTTAACTATAAAACTTCAAACGAGGAAGTTGTTGGGCTTCATCCGAAGACCATTCTTGGTATAAATAAAATTCTCGAAATACTAAATATGATCCTAGATGATTGGGTTGCAATGGCAAAAAATGCCCCATGTTTTAAAACCCTAAAACAAATGCTGCATGCTCTAAGTTGGTACAAATGCATGGCCTTACAAATTAATATGAATGCATGTTGAGCACTATTGATTGCACTTTCTCTTGTCAAATCTCAATCATCCAAGTTGCTCACTCTTGGCATAAGCTACAAACTAAATATTAGTTTCTCTATTCTTGTTTACTATCTAAGTACTCCAAAATACAACACCATTCCTTCTTTTTACTTAGTGTTATTTTCAGCAAGAAACCCCCAAAGTGAAGAAAATAAGGTTACGTTCTCAAATGAACACAATTCTCTTCTCTAGCCCCTAAAGATCCATACAATCCAAAATGGATTTAGAGATTCCCAAAGGAAAAATATTTGGTCAAATTTGACTATTTTGATCTCACAAACGAAGAAAAATTCACGATCCAAATTTGATTCATGAGTATAATGCCAAGTTAACTTTGAGATCCTACATATGGATCTTTTAAATAGTTCTTAACCCCTAAACGTCCTTGGGGTGTTTTAGCCAAAAACTCATTTTCAAAAAAAGTGATATAGATGAAAATAAAGAGAAGCTATTCAGATCTCAATCGTACAAACTTGTAATAGACTTGTAGTAGATCATGTGGACCAAAGCTAGACTCATGGGACCTCATAGATTGCGAGATCATAACATATTAGTGCGCAAAACAGGCTACAAAATACCATCATTTCCACTTTGAAGTGAAAATACTACCAACATGAAATTTGCAATCAAAAAATCAGCAACTAGAAAGTTGTTCATCTTCATCTCAAAGACACTCTTATACCAAAAAAATTCATCAAAAAAAAATCTTGGCTCAAATAGTAGCCTTGTAGTCGTGAAAACTGCCAAAAATTTTACGAAGGAAAAATAGTCCAAAACTAAACCCCTCGCACTCAAATCCATGCCTTTTCTTCAATATATCCTCAATTGGGTCAAGGTTTCTACCACTAAAAATATACCATAATTGGAATCCATCCCAAAAAATAAAGTCAAAATCTAACGGTGGATGAAGGAGATCTAGCTCTTCAAAAATCATCCATTTTTTCACTTTTTTCATTGTAGAAACATCATTGCAAAGCCAATACCAAAGTTATCTAGATCAAAAAACTTCCAACTACAAAGTTGTTGGGATGCATCTAAATATCAAACCAATGGGAAAAAATTCATGAAAAACTATTTTAGATTTCACATAATTGGCTTGCAATGGTAAAAGATGCCAAATGTTTGAAAACCCAAAAACAAAAGCTGCCTTCACTAGAATCCATGCCATTTATTCATACTTTATTTTATGAGTCTGCAATTTCTACTACATGCACTAGACTTGATTTTTGACCTAACCCAAGTGATTTCGTAAAAAACAGAGTTTGGATGAAGAAGTTATGGCTCTTCAAAGTTTCTGCCCTTCATCTAAAATGTCCTTTTTTGACACTAGGGACGTTTAGGGGTTAAGATAAGGTTTATTGGTACTGAAGTAGAAAAAGGTCATTTTCAATAATCTAGACAATATTGCATCAAGGATCTCTAGGGGCTACGTATGCTATCAATGCTCCTTCCTTATAGGGTGAGCATCTTCAAAAGTTCATCAACTTCAAAGCAACACTTTTTGGATCAAAACGTGCCTCTCAGAATATGCTTTTTCAGCTTCAAAAAAATATGCTTCTGAAGTCAACTAATAAAATGAGCAATTTTGAGTGAAGGGCCTTGCATTCATGGAATCACTTAGGTGAAACCACCCATAAGCGGGCACCCAAGATTCTTTCATTCATAAAGATCTAACCTCCCTTGCATGTACCTCATGCAAACATAATTAGGGTGCCCGCCTCTAGGCTGTTGCTTCTAAAATTTGTATTTAATTATGTGTGTTTTTCTAAAAACCACAAAAATAGGGAAAGTGAGTTTTTTCCTATTCCTCATCCCTGAAAAATAGTAACCCACTCATTTCTCTTTCCAAGTATATAGATTCCCTCAATTTTCCTTAAGTGCACGACAATAAGTGGTTTTCGAATAAAATGGGGCTCCATGTTTTCACCTCAAATTAAGGGTTGTAAAATCTCGGTGCCATTTATTATAAAAGAGGTATTATTTACATCGAAGTTTGAAACTCCTTTCAAATGTAGCTCCATGTTGTAAGTTGCACTTATACACTTCCTTCAAGCAAATCAAATGATAAATAACTATTAAAGTTCCTCGATTTTTACCTTAATATCCTTTCCCTCAAATTTTGGAGTTACCAAAATTCTTGCTTATTTTCGAACCCAACAAGAAATATTGAAATATTGTTGAAGCTATAATATCACATAAACAAATGGGGAGCGCCTTTCATTGTTTGGTTTAACCCCTAAGAGCCATAACGTGGTCGGTTTCACATGCCGATTTTAGAAAAACTGGAACTTTGACTCAATGTATCTCAAGAGATTCATACAGTGAAATCTCATAAAAATCACTGGGTAATTAGACATTTGTAAACAAGATCCTACTGTTGGATTTTTAAAAATCAAATTTCAAATATGGTTGTTTGAAGGTTACATTTGAGCTTCTCCTTTAGGAGTTAAGTTATTTCAGGCACCACAGGCCTTGGCTTGGTGGTTGGGTACTAATCTCCATGTCGGCGTGGTGCTCACCACCATAGTCCACCCAATTATGGTGGGGAGTCCTTAGACCTTGTTGTATGGGTAACTCAAAGTCCTTTGGGGGAATACTATGTCAAGTATCTTCAAGGCACTAGAAACTAGCGTAGTTCTAGTGTCCACCCTCAAAAGGAGGAAGAAGGATTGTCCAAATTTTGCCTTGTCTAGTGGGCACCGGATTATTAACATTCTGAACATATGTATTTCAAGACTTCATTCACCCTGTCCCCTTAGAAAGGGACTGGAGTTTCTATCTATCTTCTATCTATCTTAAGTTATTCCTCAAGTACATAAATGAGTAAGAAAAATTCTATATATATAGCACCATGTTTATGCTTATTAGAGCATCCCCAATGGTTCCGCGCCATTGGGATGCCATTGGATAATGGCGAGAGACCTACTGTAGCGTACCACTAAATGGAGGGTGCGGGCTCCAATGGAGGCTCGCTATAGAGCCACCCCAAATAGCCTTGATTGGTTGGGGAGGGTGTGGTTGGGGAGGGTGGGCCTTGGGAGGGAGGCTTTGGCATTAACCCTTAAAAGTCCCTTGGGGATAGTATGTACGCTGTCGTATAATTAGGATTTGCTACCGACAAGAAACTCCAAACTGGAATCGTAATAGCTCACTAGAACCGCATCAATTCAAATGTCAACTTCTTCTTTGAACTCAAACCCATCAAAGGTGTGCATTCACTCCAAATACAACCAAAATACACCGTATTCTACTGGTCGCCACGGCACGCTCAGACCTTTAAGGGTTAATGATTTTTGCACTTTATTCCATATAAGTAGTGAAAAGTGGGAGATTGTGTTAAGAGGTGCTTTTTGACATTATTATTTCTCGTTGACTACACAATAGAGTGTGGAAAATGTCTCCCTCCAACGAGAGAAAACTTGGCGTGAGCAAGGCTCCAATAGAGTGCCACTCCAAGGTGGAGGGAGGGATGGCGTGGCCATTGGGGTAGTATTTTAGTGCGGGCCCGCCAATTAGAGTTGGCAAGGGCACTTCGCACGGCTAATGGGGATGCTCTCAGTCTCTCACCTTCTTCTTTTCCTTGAATTTTGGGGTACCAAATCTTCTACTAAATATATCTATGTGTCATAATAAACAAGTGAACTTTCAAAATTATAATAATATTAAAATGGGGGGAGGGGGAAGGGGGTGCCTTTATGAGCATGGTGTGCGTGTGGATACTCGGTGGTGTGATAGCCTGGGTATACCAAGGGTTCAGCAGCCCCAGCAAGGCGAAAACCCCAGCCCTGCTTTTGGGGCGGGGGGGTAGGGGCCTCCGGATCCCCTGCTGGGACTGCTGGAGGTGCTGGTGGCAAGGCAGGGCCTTACCTCCAGCAGGGGGCCTCCCTGCCCGGCTGGAGCCTCTGCCGACGCAGCGGGCACTTTTTAAATTTTTTTTAAATTTTTTTTTTATTTATTTTTTTTTCTCTTCTTTTTTTTTTCGAATTTGTAATTTTAAATTTTTAAATTTTTAAATTTTTTTGGGGGCTGGCTGCCCCTCTTTTTTGTAGCAGCCCCTGCTGGACCGGCCTACTGACGCAGGGTCACACCGGCCCAGCAGGGGTTCCAGCCCACCAGCAATGCTGGCTGGACTGGCTGGGCTGGTGGGGCTTGGTGTGCCCATGCTATGAGAGGACCAGATGGGGTGGTCCGGACACCTTTATAGAGTTTTGTCCTTACTAGACCAACTTTTGGGGTTGCATAAAATAGCCATTATTAACATATGCATGTTTAAGGTAGAATGACCTTAAACCGCACGGCCCCTCACAAGCGCAGGGTAGACCGCCCCTGTAGTTGCCCATGGCGTGGACCTTATTGCACGCACAGCAGTTGTGAAATCTGAGGGTGCACAGTGACTCGATATGGAATTGTGTAGGAAGGTGATTGGTTCATGGTTCATTAACTCTATTTTGCACGGTTTTAGCTACATGCGTGACCGCCACAAAGTACTGGTCTACCGGATAAAAAGGAGAGTCTACTGATCACTTTAAGGTCATGTACACTTTTGACTTCAAAAATTTGTAGTAAATTCAATTTTTGCTATTTAATTTTCAAAATTTCTGCATTCACTCTCCCTCCTGTTTTCTCATCCAAGAAAAATTACAAAGAGTACACACGAGGTCCACAACCATGCTGAATCTCTTCTTTGCGCGGTTTAAGGTCATTCTACCTTAACATATTCATTGTTGGGAGGTGAGCAAGAGTATAAGAGATTTTTCAAGGAAAAAGTTGAGCCTTAGGTTATCACTTATGCTTCTATCTGATGCAGTGTTGTCTTATCAGACAAAATTCCTTTTCATTTGTCAGACAAAATTTAGATGAGATGTACATTTGATCCATTGAAAATGTTTTAGATGTACACCTCATCTAAATTGTGTCTGACAAATGAATAGAAATTTTGTCTAATAAGACAACCTTGATCTATGTGGCTGTTTAGTAAAGAAAGAAAAAGCTCCTCAATCTTGGTCACCACATGATTGCTTGCTACAACACATTATTGTGCTTTGTATGCTCATTGTTTCATAAAATAATGTAAAAGAAAAATTAATGGTTATTTTGTCATATTATCACCTAAAGTTACCATATGTTTTATCATCATGAATGTTCCCTTTTATTTCAAAGTTGTATTTTGAGGAGCATACGTGTAGGATCTAGTACCTACCATGTATATGGACACCAAATCTTAGTCTCAAATTCCTCAACCCTCTTGGAGATCATGAAATTGGAAGCTCTATTTTTTTTAATTTTTTTTTTAATGTTTTTTCCTTTGTAGTACTATGAAAATTGATAGTCCGATATCACTGTTATTATGTGATTTATGTCCCGTGGGCATGCCATCAAGAGTAGACCAAACGGATAAGATATAAAAAAATTTTTAAAAAAATTAAAATTTAAAAAATCGGCAAAAGTGTGTCAAATCTAAGGGGCACATACGGTAGTTTCAAGCACGAGGGGACAAGAAGTCTAGAATGACATGACCAAGGTGACAACTTTTGCTTCATGTCCCTTAAATTTCTGCATTTGTCCGGAGGGACTCAATTTTCTTTCTTGTCCCCTTTTCACCACATCTTTTACTAGTGGAAGCACCTACAAACCTTAATTCAATGATTCATAACAAACAGAAAAAGATTCCAAAAGTGATGAATTGGCTTGATCTGATTTCCCACTTACATTTATTGCCCAAACATGCACAAAAATTGCTCACTGTGAATTTCACTATCTCCCAAAATCTCACTTATGCTCGTGAAATGCGGACCGCATTTCATGCCGGAAAATGCGGAGAAGAGGGTCCAGGGGCGGGGTCTTGGGAGTAGGGGTCTCAGGGGTCTGTAATTTATCCCATATTGTTTGTAACTGCTTGCATTCATGAGAACATACAAGAGGGCGAGGGTTGGGGGCTCACTCATGGATCAAAATGAAAATACTATGTGATATCACCCATGGGGTCCATGTGGCATCCCCTCAAGGGGGTCCATGTGGCAAATAAAAAGCTTCAAACTAATTAATTATGAAGGTCACTATGCAGCAACATCTCATCATCACTATCAAGTATCAATCTCGCATATCGAAATTCACACTGGTCATAGCAGTCCACCTTATTGATCAGAGACTTCGACCTCTCACCCAGACTCTCAGGCACCCTCACTTACAGGCGGACATGCATGTCGCTGTGAAAACCATCGTATTGAAATATTATGAATTCATATTTGTGATCATTGAAAACAGGAGCCTCTGGTCCGTTCTTCCAGGCTGCCGCGTCTCCATCCTGTCGTCCCACATGTTTCTGCTCATGACTAAAATGCACACGATGAAAGCCTTCGCGACGAGGACCTTAAAGAACGACAGTACTAAGAACCACAACTCGAAATGCTCGTCTGACTGTGATGCTTCTGAGCTTGTAAGGCAGCTTGTGAAATGTGATCGGCCAGCTGTGGCGGCCTTCTATTTTTTCTGGTTATTTGTTGGGCGCATCCGCTGTCCTGCGTAGCTAAGCCTTGGTTGCGAGGTTGTCCAGATGAACTCCATGCCGTGCCCCGAATTTGGAACAATTTGAGCGCCACCAGTTCAACTTTCCAGAGCTTGACGACCGGGACTCGGAAGGATTACGCTTCGTTCTAGCGAATGGCGCTTGTTGTGGAGCCGGAGCAGGAGCTGCAGTGGAGGTTGTTATAATTCTAGCGATGTTCTGTTTCGTTGGACTTGGAGCGGTGACTTTGTTCATTGGATAAGGTAAGTTCGATTTCGTTGAACGCTCCGTGTGATTCTGAGGAGATTAGCATTTTTTTTTTATTAAGATCATGATTTTTTGATTGGTGTGCCGGTGGTGGAGTTCTTGATTGGAGAAATACTTGGTTGAATTGGATGTGCGGTTGTGTGCTTTTTTCGGAAGATTAGTATTCTCGTGTCAAGATGTACTGGAGTTTAATTTCTTGCTTGGATAAGGTGATGTTTGGTTTGATTGGATTTGCGGTTCTATGCATTTCTTTGGGAGTACCTGTGCAAGAGAATTTCAGGAGTGGACGGAGGAGTACCTGTGCAGGAGAATTTCAGGAGTGGACGGAGGAGAACCTGCGCAGGGGAATTTCGGAACTGGACGGAGTGTTGCTGTGCAGGTTGTTGTTTTCTTGTTCACTGTGATTTAATTTTCAATTGCTGCAATTGCAAATAAGCTGCGATGCTTTGAAGGAGTAATTCGGTGCTTTGATTGCATTTAGTGTGATGTTTCGTTTTGTTTCTGACGAATTCTTTGACAATGTTGTTTGCGCTTCTTAGCACTGTTTGGTGTTGCTCACTTTTTAGTTGTCTCTGGCATTAGCATTTCCTTCTGTCTCGTCTATTATTTCGGAGGTTTGTCGTTTTTATGTAATTGACTCCTCAGTGGATTGATGTTTATGAGTGAGACAAAAAAACAGGAAAATGAAGCCGATACAGTGCGGTGCCTCCGAACCGGTTATAAAGTAAGTGTTGTATGTATACTAAATATGTATTGATATGTGTTTTGAATTTCAATATAGTTATGCTCATGAATTACAAACCGTTCTTCTGATATGGTATTGTGGTATTGAACAGGCATCAAAAGGTCATAAAGAAAGGGAAAAAATCAATTGATATTGGAGAGCCTCGACGTGTGAATCAAAAGAACATGACATCTCATGTTCAAATTGGAGGAGAAGTTGGAGAAAATGAATATGAAAAGCTCCGAGATTCCAACATGAGGAGAAATGCTATGGTCTTGAAGACTTTAGGACTACCGCCATTTGAGAGCTCACGCAAGGAGAGAACAACATCGAAGACAAATATTGAGACAACT
Source organism: Bryum argenteum (assembly GCA_037043015.1). Classification (NCBI taxonomy): domain Eukaryota; kingdom Viridiplantae; phylum Streptophyta; class Bryopsida; order Bryales; family Bryaceae; genus Bryum; species Bryum argenteum. Next base: position 20,425,521 of record CM073322.1, on the reverse strand, counting down.
GATGATGCACCCTCGGAGGAGGCTGATACTGAGACTTCACCATTTCAACGGCACATTGCTGGAGGTGCAAGCTACGACTCATGAGCTCAGCCTATTCATACTGCAGCTATTGCGGTGCAAGACAATCGGCTGGTGCAACTGAAAGCCACTTGCAAGTCCAAGGCTCCGGTGGAGCTGAAGGCCACTTACTGGTCCAGGACTCTACTAGAGCTGAAGGCCGCTTGCTGGTCCAGGGCTCTGGTGGAGCTGAAAGCCAAGGTAAGTTGTTCTCAAGTCACAGCTCAGATTCTCAAGTCAATGGACCAAGCATTTCTGATCGCCAACTTTCATACGAGAGAGTCTTTCACCCTCGCCCACGACACATGGCTGATAACAAACAACTCTGGGGTAAGCAATTCTTGAAGAAATACTATCCAAGGCAACATGAGAAACTGAATCTCATTCATGGAGATGTGAGGCACTGGTTCTCAAATACAAAAGATCCTTTGGTTGATGAATTTTTTAAGCATCCCTCCATCAAGACACGATGGTCCATTTCTGAAGAGGCTCTTAGATTTTGTCAAGGCAAGAGAACCAGAACTAGCTACTCTTGTGTTCATTGAGGAGAGTATAACCATGCGATGGAAGGTTGACGACATCATGAAGTACGCTTTTGAAATCAAGCATTACAAGAGGAAACGAAGTTGAGGTGAGTCTTCAGTACCAATTGATGTACCACTTCAGCCACACATTGCAATCCATTTGTTTTATCGTACTGAGTATATCAACAACGACTGCCGGCATGGAATCAAGGGTAGCCTTAAAATTGTACCACACGCACTTTGACTACTCTCCATGCTTTGGGTCACGGATCGATCATCCATTAAAATCTCTTCCGACTTCGAATTACTTTAACTTTCGATTTATGCTTAAGAGTAAAGATTCGATTAGTGATGATCTCATAAGCTTCCGGGTTCATGAGTATACCGTAACTCGGGCACCTTTCGCCTATTAGATAATATCTAAGTAAGTGCAAAGCCTCATTAGGGATGTGCACTCTAATTTTCCGGGAGTTTCGGGAGCTAATTTTAGCTTTCATTTCCATGCAATTGACTGAACAGTCGAAAGGGTTCGATGGCATATTTGTGGGCACAACGTCAGCTGCTTGTAGGATGGTGGAAAGAAGATGGTACTGACAATGAGTAACTGTTGTGTTTCGCTCTCTGATCTGCAGGAGTCCTTCTGGTATGAGCTTAACCACAACAACATGCTGGGGTGTTTCTGGTATGTGCTCAAAGTACTGAATTGTTGAAAAGAACCCCTCATTGTGTCCACCTGCAGGAATGCTTTCTTCTTGAGGAGTTCTTTGGGCTTGAATTCCGATACCAGTTCCATGCCTTAGAATATTTTGCAAGTGATGAAATGGTTCTGCTGAATTTGTCGGTCGGAGTCTCTGCCCCTACGGAATGCATGTAGCTCTGCGAGCTGGACGGGGAGTGTTTTGATGTGCTGAAAGCTAGAGTACGGATTGGCTGGGCTAGTGGCGTGATGGTGTGAATTTTTTGCACATATTGAGGGCCGTTGTATAGATATAGAGCTCAGAAATGGTAAGTGGATTGATCGGATCCTAAGAATGGGAGTGATAATAACGGGTAATCGCGTTGTTTATCCGGCAGTGATTGGAGTAGGGTTTGGGACGGAATTGCTATGGTGGATGGCAACGAGTTGACGCTGGTGACAGAGGTGAGATCTTGAATTGAAGCCTGGGACTGAGGAGCGTGGAAGCATGGGGTTGGAATAAGGAGGATGGCAGCAGCACAATATGAACAATGGCATGGAGCGTCTGGTCGCCACGCAAGTTATGCTTCGGTGTGCAAGCTCTTCACCGGTTCGGTTTTGGCAGCTCGGGATCCTGTGGAGTGCATGCGGCTCTCGTGTCTGTGAGAAGTATGTTTGTTTTTTTAGAAGTATGTCTTAGTTTACTTGTGTAGAGAGATAAAGGGATGTGTAGTGCAATATTCCTTGGACATATGACATTTTTCAATTTTTCAATTTTTCAATTTTTCAATTTTTCAATTTTTTCTCTACCATTTTAGTTCATTCTTTTGTGAAAGAACAGTGGCTGATCACCATGTTTTTCACAATGTTTTTCATGTACATTTCCCTTCATTGTTTTCCATTACATTTCCCTTCATTGTTTTCCATTACATATCCCTTCATTGATTTGCACTAAGTTTCCCTTCACTGTTTTGCACAAAGTTTCCCCTCATTGTTTTCTATTAAGTTTCCCTTCATCGTTTTCTAATAAGTTTCCCTTCATTGCATTACACTGAATTCCCCTTCATTGCTTTCTATAAAATTTCCCCATGTGTTGATTGTTATACGTGTCCTCGTTTTTCCCTGTCTCACCTTTCCCTGTGACACTAAATTTCCCTGTGTAATAGAAAAAGAACCCGTTCTCAAAGGGAATTTAAATACATTTTGCCTATAGGGAATCTGCAAAATGTTTCTTGTGTCGGACGGTGACCATGAAACGTATGGTAAGCAATGTAAATGCACCACGTGTGTGAAGGATTGGACAAACTCAAATCATGATAGAATGCATCTTCCTCAATCTGCAGATTGTGCAGCCATGACAAAATTTAGTGCAACCACATGTACTCTCACATTACATCCGCCATTCTTAGAGCTTGAGGAAGCCAAGTACGTTGCAGAACCAGATCGAGAACTCTTTCAGCTCGAACTACCTGGTGTACATCCTTGGTCAGCCTGAGGAATATGAAACATCCCGTAAGAGGATTTAGCATCACCAATTTTGAGACAAAGTTGTCATTTCGTTAGTAAGAAAACTGCTCAACGACGGACAATGAAAAGTATGACACGCAAGGATTCAGTATGGAAGATGGCTAGCTTCCTTGACCTCCAACGCTAACTGGGAATTTAGATGAATCGAGATTGCTTCAGATTAACATCACAGCAGAAACTGCTGTTGCATGGAAATCTGGAATTTAACACTGGACACTGCATATATACTTGACAGCTTCACAGTAGAGGTGCTGTAGTAAAGATCCCGACGTTATGTATTAGATGTACAACAAGTACAAAAAAGGTACACGCAAACAAGCAGGATCAGATGCGGAACGCGTTATTTAAATACTAGCACATGTGCAGCGCGTTACTCCCTCCGTGGTCCTATGCTTGGATGTCCGACAGATCGTAAGTTCACCGAGTAAGTGATAGCAATCTGGGACGGACAGGCTTGTTAACGATTACATCATGTAGAAAAACAGCTATGGTACGCGAACCAACAAGCGTTCGGTTCGACTTCAAATCAGGCGCGCCGAGGAGCTTTGACGGCGCTCGTACTTCACTCATGATCACTCACCATCCGGATGTTGTATTAGCTGCCAGTTCTGTAAGGTATTTCCTCCAGGACGACAGTGAGTCCGAAAGCGCCTTCCACATTGTTCTTGCCAGAGACAAGAACTTTGCCATTGACGTTCCTCACGCACTGGGCCAGCACCTCATTCAGAGCATCGCCTGCTCTGGCGCACGTCACGCTGTTGCCGCAAAGTCCGCAAAGCGAAGCGCGGGCATTGCCTGACTGCCATGCCACAAGGTGGTACACTGGTCACCAAAGCAATACCTCTGCTCGCAGTCACGGTTGCCCAGGTTTCGGACGTACTGCACGACGTTGTTCGCATCGCCCTGTGATGGGCTGTTCTCCCCAGTGGTGCAGGTCGGAAACAGGTCTTGCTTCAAATCGTATCTGCTGGACGCCGTGGCCCCTGCCGCCAGCAGCGCCAGTGCCACCACCAGTCCCAGTAGCAATCCCAACACACTCTTCGTCATGATGAAGTCCGCTTATCCTGCACCCATCAACCAATCAGTCATTCGTTAGAACTGCATGTGGGCATCTACACAAACTGACGAATGCACGCAAACCAAACCGAGCAATGCATCACAAAACGATCGTCATGCGAATTACTGCATGGCGAACAGAGTGACATGCACCTGAGGGAAAAGGGCAAGAAGGGCAAGAGCTGAAGCTGGTGCAGAAGAGAGACTTGGTCGATCGATCGATGAGCCGATGCGACGTGAGGAATGGGGGCAAGGGTGGTGCACACATATACACATCGAGGACCATGCACGTCCAAAAGAAAAAGCTAGTGATGCTCATTTGCCATGACTCATGTACTCATGGATTCATGTCTCGAATATCAAGGCGCCTGGAGTTGCAGCAAAACGATTTCCAGGCGCCAGATTCCTACTGGGTCTGTTCGCAATGATGAATGATGCATTCTTCCTACCAAGTTGATAAACTTGTGTTACCTTTGACACCTCAACATTTGTATATTCAAAACCTCGTGCTATTATTTTCACCAAGCACAATTTCACAATTCCAATATTGTATGGTTCAAAATATCTTAGAGAGAACATCATGGATTGTGTGGATACCGCACGTTGTATACTTGGAGTTGTGTAAAGAATACTTAGACATAATTTACACATTGGTTAGGAATAAATAGATGGAATCTACATGTTGTAAATTAAGGAATAGCTTTGGGGATATCTCCATGTTGTTGTTATGTTAAGAATTAAAGCTCTGTTGTCTTTTGGTGTTTTTGAGAAGAAAAAAAATGCTTTAGTAGTAATCTTATCGTAAAGAGCCTATAGCATCGACGCATTCTTGTTTTAACTATAGATCTTCTTGTTTGCATTTTGCAATATATACATGTGACAATGTGATTTTAGAAATTAGTTTGAGTATTTTCAACATGATAGTTGTAGTGTATCAAGTGATAAACTCATGGTTGACCGTTGACTATCTTCTTCTCAAAGTTAGAATTTAAATAAGCGTGATGATCTAAAATGGCTCAACGCTTTGTTATATTGAGAGGGAATATGCCCATCCTCATTAAAACACTTGTGAGACAAGTAGCTCCAATCTTGGATTCAAGCTTCACAAAATTGCTGCAGGAGTTTTACTTTTTCTTAATTCGTGTTGGCAACCATCAACACTCAATAAGTAGGAAAATACTCTAACGCTTCTTGGTGAGAAAAAGTGGTGTATGACTAGGTTTAATGAAATTGAGAAAAATATTCTTAGTTTCTACAACATAAAATTGTCCTTTCAATCCTAAAATGCCTTGCCTACATAAAATTTCATAGAGCCTGAGACAACTCTTGTTTTATACAATTTGTCCAATAAACATTGTGATTGGCATTAGTTTCATCAGAACATCATTCAATTCCCATGACATCAATGAATTTGATTGAATCAATCTATGGCCGTGTCTGAAATTTGTGAACAACTTCTTTTTCAAATTTTACTTTTAAGAAAACTAATTGCAGGATCTTGTTTATAGCTGTCTGATTAGTCTACCCCACGATTTTCATCAAATTTCACCACACGAACCAAAATTTCAATTTTTGCAAGAACAACAAAACAAACAAGGTGTCGATAGACACAAAGGGCCCTGTTAATTGTTATGTCTAAACTTTTTGACACAAAATAAAGTATTGAGACATTTCACTTAGCTAAGTTTCTCATGTATGAATTGGAATTGTGAGATTTTTTAAGGAAAAAATAGTACAAGATGAGTAATGTAGATAAAAGTTACAATAGGAAATTTTATACTTGAATTATGTGTACCATATGAACAACTAACACATTAGATAAGATGATAAGTTGGAAGAGAACATCAAAATTTTAGATGCAAATAAGTTGGTTTGTGGTCGGTCCAATATGCCTCTAGGGTCCCTGAATCGTACTGGGATGATGGTGTATTTGTCCAAATGTGATCTATATGTGAGTGATAATCACTTGTATTATCTAAAAAAGAAAGGGAGAGATTATGATCGGTCATGAAGTTTTTCAAAGTCATTGAATGCACATTTTCTATCAACATATTAACATTGAAATCTCCTAGAACAAATGTTGGAGAACCTACTGATAAAAGCTTAAATATATTCTCCAGGTTAAGTAAATAGTAATTGAGTTGCATCTTTGGAGGTTTGTAGGTTGCCACAACATTTATGGCTTGAGGTGTATTTGCATTGAATTGGGCCATAATAAATTCAGAACCCTTGTTCACATATGTGCTACTATTTGTTAATATCATATCTTTGTGAAAAAGAACAACAGTTCCATGGCCATCATAACATGTTAAGACATTAAATCTTTTCAATAGTAACTCATAAAGTTCGTAGTGATTGCAAAGACGAAACACGTGTTTCATTTAAACAAAGAACGTCGGATGCCATCAAATTTGGATCGGCAAACACATCCTTATAATGAAGTTTGAGGGATCGAGTGTTTAACGACTGAAGAATAATTCCATCACCCCTACTATGTTCAAGTGAAGGAAGAGCTATTTTATATTTTGCAACCGATCTCAGGCGACACATCTCATCAGCAACCAAATTATCAACATGAAAGTTCTTGGAACATATTGGAGACAACAGATATAAGTGATCCTTTGATCGAATCCTCGACAAGGCAGTATAAGTTAATCCATGTCTTACCACATCCTTTGGATCAAATGCCAATCGGTCAAGGCTCAAACCTTGTGCACGATGGATAGTCCGGGCTGTAGCGGGTTGGATTGGAAATTGAACCCGTGTTACAAGATGAAGAGGGTTCATACCTATTTGAATTTCTGCTGTCTTTTGTGTAATGGGAGTCCACTCGTTTTTGATATTCGAATGCCGGCGATATTCCTCGGCAAATTTTAATCTAGTTTCAACTCCAATGTGAGGCAATCCAAAATCAATCCAGACCAAGTTGTTTGGAATGGTCGTAAATTCTTTAAATATTCCATCAGCACCGTTAACAAGGCCATCATGCGTGACGTGGTTGCCAGCGCACAATTCTACCAACATATCCTTCTTAAGGGATATTTCAGCATGCAAACCGCCTGTAAGACTAGGTATGTTTGAAAGCTTATATGAAGGGGGACATGTCTCCGAAGGTACGTCCTTCGCAACAAATTTGTACACTTCGCCAAGAGTGTTATCAAACACATATTTATTGTGATTATTTGTTTTTATATTTGTATAAAATAAATGCGGAAACTTCATGTCATTTGGTGGTCGTCTATAACACAGTGCATTGATATACATAATGTCCTCCACAGTTTGTGTCGCAGTTCGAAAGCGATTGAGGATGCTCACAAATTGTAGGTCTTTCTGGCGTTCAACTTGAGCAAGTTCGTAGCATTCAACCCTCTCCTTCCAAAAATTTGGAGCTAAACCATCAAGTCCAACATTTAAGGATTTAAATATCCATCCATCACGTATGGGAGGCGCTTGATACAAGTCACCTGTAACAATCACATCAAGCCCACCCATAAAACAGTTATGAGCTCGCATAATAACCCTCATCCTACGATCAACCATCGCAAACATTCGACAACCAACCAAAGAGATTTCATCGATGACGATCAATCGAAGTTGGTCATATCTTTTTAGCAAAGTCTATCACGCCGCTCATCGCTTAAACCCCAAGATCCTCGAAGGGTTTTGTTTAGAGGAATTCCGAGAGCAGAGTGAATGGTTGAACCTCCAATATTAAAAGCAGCCTTTCCAGTGTAACCAAGCTTCAAAATCTTTTGTTTTAGAGGATCTGCTCCAGCATTGGTACGGTTGTAATATCGTAGAAGATACTGAATTATACAAATGAGCGTAAATGTCTTTCCCGTACCTGCTCCACCGGTCAAAAATATAAAAATAGCCTTTTCTGGATTCCTTTGCTTCCGATACATGATATCATCAAAAATCAAGCGTTGTTCCTTATTCAGCTGCCGCACCAGAGATGAAAATTCACTACTAGGTAGAAATCTGTCGGGACAAATAGGAACACTTCCTGGTACATTTTCATCATTCTTTTTATTTCTCTCCAGTGACAAATCATATGGTTCAACACCTTCCGTATTTGAGGGTATCGGAGACCCCAATCGCTTTGGAACCAATTTCACTACAGTTTCAGAGAAAGAAACATCAGCAAATGAATTTTCCGTATGCATTTTGCTGAACTCATTAACACGTTCTTGCAATGTTGTCCACTCTTCACCGTATTTGCTGTCATTATTGAATTTGTAAACAAATTTTTTACGGATTGGCAGAATGGTGTATTGTTGTTGATTAAATGCATCATGCCAAGTGGAATGGCCGTCTTTTAGAGATTCCTCCGACTTACGGAAAGGAGAAAATAACAGAAGTTGCTCTCTGTAATGATTTTCGGGATCTCGTTGCAAATTAAAATTCACCCATCTAACAATTTGTGGTACAACACGTTTTTTGAAACTATTAGGGTGGTATTCAGCTACAAACTCTGCTAAACAAGTAGCGTCCAGAGCAAGAGGTCTGTACATGTACTTGTCAATCAACGACTTGCAGAATATATCCGTTGAATCGGGAGGGAGTTGTTTCAATACAGCTGAGGGAAGTAAAACCTCGGCTCTCATATTATCCTCAGAAGTGTTGATAAATTGAAAACTACGCGTAGTGTGATAAAGAGGCAACGAGAGTGCCAGGAATACAGCTAGTTGTGCAGGCATTTGCTGAGCATTTAAAAATGAGCTTCCCATTTTTCTAACGCGTTCACTATCACTACTATTCTCATACTTGCATTTTTCTAGTGTTGCTTTCATCTCTGCAGTAACAGACTTATCAACCTTTGTCAAATATGAGGTGCGAGAATCGCGGCCGCATATGGATCTAAAACAAATTGTGCATCGTATTAGCTTGCCACAAAGGACCCACCAACCTTCCAAATACATTCGCATGCGAATATCGACAACATTCCGTTTGTAAATCCGTAGGTTTCTTCAATATACTACGAGTGCCATTATGTACATCTCCTCACTTAGTTCCAATTTTTCCAAAAACTCTGTATGGGTTATTTCTTCTCCGAGTTTCATTTTCACCAAACACTCAAAGATCCTCACAGAATTTTTGTTATGAATTCCCGCATCACAACTGTCTAATGGTAACAAGATACTTGTTTTTGTCATTGGAGCTTTGGGAAAATGAAACGACAAATCGCGTTACCTTTTTTTTTCGACATGATTGCTTATGGTGATGAATTTGAGAGCTACGTAGGCTCTCGTCGAGTATGTAGCGATCCGTTGTCAAGTGTTTGTCTATGAATTCTTCAATTTCTTCATTAGATTGTTTCCCATATGAAGGAGCATTTGTAATCCACAACAACCCGTGATCATGAGGATAACCTCCACTTTCAAAACTCGATCCACAAAAAAATAATCTTGACATCGACCAAACAATGAGTTGCATTTTCTCAAAAGTTTTCGGAACAATCTCATCCGTCTATCATAATATCGAGCACATGTAATAGGATCCATCCTCACAAGCTCTAGGATCTTTAAATCTACTCCATTCGATTGCACAAATTCATTTTCATCACCATAAGTCTTACGGAGTTCATTCAATGTAGTCACAGTTTCGCGATTTATTACCCCGACGTAAAAGTAACAAAAAATGTTGGCGGACCTAGTTGTCTGATCATAGCAAACAAATTCTTTCGCAAACGATCTAAGTAATCAGGGGATGTTCTTATTTGACTCAGTTCTCTATATCCCAAGTTTGATTTGAGTATGTTTTCGAGGTTCTTTGGATCGCAACTTGGCTGCCGCCGTTGGTCTTCGCCCCTTTAACACGTTTTTCGATATACGAATCAAGCGGAAGACAAAACAAAATGAATCAAGATTTTGATTGTCTTGAAAAATATATTACGTATATGATATGCAAATTTTCGATTGGCACTTGTTAGCTCTGCTTGAGCAATTTTCTGATAAGATGCATTGAAATCGGGACGTTGGTGACCCAAAAATAAAGTTGGAAAGTTATACTCCTCTGAATAAGGATCTCGGAACAAGCCCAAGGGCCGAGAATTTTCGCTCGGAGCAATTGCAATTGATTCATCGTCATCAACAATGTTTTCCGGTTCTAGAATATTTTGGACCAAGGTATCCGAGCCGACATCATTCGTAGTTTCTTCAAATCCATCAATCGAAATTGATTCATTTTTATTCTCCTCAAATGATTCGTTTGATATAATGATATTATCTGTTTCATTCTCCATAACTTTTTTCCAATCTTGATTTACAGTTATGCCTGCTTCCTTATATAACGGGGTTTCACAAAGATCAAGAAGCGCTTTCATCACAATATTCGGCCGCACGAAACCCGACAAATAAACAGATTTGTATTCTAACTTTTTCTTTTGAGATAAATGGCAATTGTGGATGAATCATGTGGGAGACGTGGTAGCATGCCTTGAACTAAATCCAAATTAGAAGGAACATTTACGACACTTCCCCGCATGCCATATTGTCCATACCCCTTCAAATCGATAAACGGGAGAAAGCTACACGTGGAGACACTAACGGTTCTTCAATATTGTTTAATGATCTCACAAATTCCATGTTTGGACGAGTTGTTAATATGTGATCCCTCATAGACATGTCCCATTTTTTGTCCATGGAAGACATTCTTCGACATTTTTGAGATAAAAATTGGTTCGCTACTGAGCTTGGGTTTGATACTTTGTAGGAAGTAAGTCAATAATATCATTGGTTGCATAGCAAACTTGAGAAAAAAACCAAAGTCTTCCACAAAAATAGCACCTATGTTTTGGAGTATCTTTGACATCAACAATATATTTCAAGACAAGTTTTTTTCATCGTCGCCGTCAAAATCATCAAATTTTGACTTTAAGGGTGAATACATCTTACATTAACGGATGCATGCGTGGAATCAACGTTTTTTTTTAACACCTTCAAGTGATTAAAAGTTGTTGACGTGAGGCAGAGACATCCAAGGAAATTTTTGTTTGAGATGCTCCATTATTACATTTGAGCGCATTTTCGAGTGCATTTCAAGTAACTCACTCAAAAACATGTCTACTCCTTCCGTCCATACAAACCTTTTCTTAGCATCCACTGTTTGATTAAACATGTCTTTCTCATTTGAATCTCGAATCTTATCTTGAAATTCATCTACACTTACATGTTCGACTTGATTGTGATCCGATTCAATCAAATATTTTGCATGTATTACATTGTTAATTTCCAAATGAGAAATGTTATTGATTTCCTCATTGTTGCTTTGATGGGTCGAACTAGTCAAAAGATTACCAACGTTATTTGTACAACCCTTGTCAATTTTTAAATTTTGTGTATTTTCTTTAAATATTAGCTTTCTTTTACGCAAAAGAAATCCCAAATGATTTTGTACTTGTTTAACATCCAACTTCAAATCTCGATATTGCTCCACAAATTTGGTTGCAATTTGTAAAGTCGTAGATGTCGAATGTAGATTATTTAGATACAATAACTTCGCATCTGAATCATTATTCCATTTAAATCTTTTGCGTTTTTCACCTACATTTAGAAACTTTGATGGTGAAGTACTTTTTTTTAACGAACTTGACTTATATTCGTCCATAGGTTTGTCACCACGGATACTAACTTGTTCATTTGACACGTGGTTGTAGGATATCACAGGTTCATAATGGTCATTCCCATATACAATTTGCAAAGTTTGGTTAGAAAAATTTTCTCCAAGTCTAGACATTATCCTTCCATTTCTTTTATTCCATACTAATATGCAGCATTTTAGGTACTGCGAGACCCAAAACAAAATTGTAAAATCACCCCACAAGCCACCATTCTTTGCAGACAATGCCATTTTATTTAAGTAATCGGTTTCTGAAGTTACTCGACCTTGATGTAAATCGTGCATAAATGAAGGCTGTAACTCACGACTCCTACACAAGAGAGCTTCCGGTGTTCCAATCAACAAACAATTTTGTAGATGGGCAACAGCATTTCGGCGGATTTGAAGTGATGATTCCCTGTAATTGAGTAAATAAGCAATAGCATCAAACAAACAGTCTCCGGGGTAGTAGTTGAATTCGTATACACATCTTAAACCAAATTTTGAAAGCTCTTGATCAATGATAAACATATTCGCGAACGGAGTAAAACCAAAAACTACTAAAGACTCGCTTCAATAGTAGCTGAATAGTCGAATATAACAGAAATTTGAAAACTTGGTATTATATGTGGAAATTCAATTCAATAATAATTAATACTTAAGGTCTTAAATTTCCTAAAATAGGTCATATTTGTTTCATAATTAACTAAAAATAGTAAAACTATGAAAATCAATATAAAATACACTTTTTATTAATAGTAGTTGGAAATTGTTATGATTGCCTAAAATCACCTATTATATGATAAAATGGAGAGAGGCCACCCGGTAACATATGAGGAACCTTAGTAGTTTCTCAAAATAGTAAGTTTTCTTACAATAAAAAAACCTTGCCTTGTTTGTGTTTAAAAGCTTATTGTGAAAAATCTATAAATCCAAACGAGGTTTCATAAATTGGATGCAGTTTCTAACGCACCCAACTTTTAGGATGTTAAAAAAAAAGTTCCAAAAAAAACTTTTTTTATTCGGATACAGGGGTACAGCTCCGCAAAATTAGGGATCGACCATAAAATGGTTGATTGGGCTCTTAGGGGTTAATTGACAATCTTATAAATTTGATCTGTAAATGAATTTTGAAATCTATAATTCACTCCTCAATTTCATTAGTATTTTTACATGGAAAATAAAAATCATTTTTGACCCATAAAAATTCACATACACACACCCAAAATTACCCTCCAACGCCCCAAAAATATCTACTACACACACTCTGAAAGTTTACTAGTTGATACTAATAATTTAACAAAAAAGGTTAATTCAAATAATTTGTGAAAGTTCAATAGTTGATACTAATGATCTAATGAAAAGGTTAATTCAAGTATTTTGTAAAAGTATAATAGTTGATACTAATGATCCAATGAAAAGGTTAAGTCAATAAATTTTATGCTGTTCTTACCAACTGTAGTATAGATAGGAAAAGATCCTTGAAACAAAAATATACAAAATATTTTTTTATTGCCGGGTAAAGTATAAAATACAGAATTTGAACACAAAGTCTATTAGATACAACAGTATATACGAAAACGATATACAAGTAGTATATGTCTTTCTACATACAAGGTGAAATACAGTAGAATACAGAAACTATATACGGAATCTATACTGGTATCTTAACAAACATCGTATTTCTACTCAAAGAGTACATTGATTTCGCCGACTTGAAAGCCATTAGTCTCGTCGTAGGTTTGTATCGACCTCCAAGTTGACAGAGCTTTTCGCGGCGTCCTCCACAAAATTATTGATCTGCCGGGTAGTGGTTTGGATGTTCTTGAAAATTCTATCAACTCGCTACTTGAATTCAAGGAGAACAATCCTTGCAAGCGAATCAAATTCAACTTGCAAGAATATTGTCTGATTTTTGTGTTGATTAAACTCATCAACTGAGTTTATCTCAACACTTAAAACCTTTTGAATGTTCTCTTTGCTCACCGTACACTCATATATCTCGTATGTTGCTGTAGTTATCTTGCAAGAAATCTTCAGAGTCGATGATGTCGTGACCATGGAGTGACAACTCGTGCAATAGGACCCGTGATCCCGCTTTGTAATGTTCGGCATGTGACACTTGTCACATGTTTCTTCATGTATGCTCGTGCCAATAGGCACGGTCAGCACCCCTTCAATCTACAATCATCATTAGAAATTGATTAGAAAATAGTAAACAAACAAGTATTTAACAATCAATTAATATTGAACAATCATCAAATTAAGTAGTCAGGAAATTCTATAATGTAAGATGATTTTCAGATTGTAAAAAAAAAAAAATATACCTGAAATGAATGAAAGTTTTTATGCTCCTTGGAATGGTGCTTGAAAACCTCTCCAAGCTCCGTCTCCACAATCGCATCCGGAACCGGCGTCACAATGATGCTTGAATAACAAGTGGCTAAGTAATTTTCACCTTGAGAGGCAGATGTCACATTTTTGATCAAAAATGTGGCCACCTCCCCACGCGTACACTTTTCAGCAAGGAAAGTGTATTCTGCGAAAAATTCCACATAAAAGACGAAAGAGTGGACACTCTCCTTGGAATCAGCCACTGTAAGTATGAAGTTCTTCTTGCTTCTTCCAATGACAGCCACAACAACCAATTCAAGAGTTCCCACTTCATTCAAACACTTCCGAGCAAGGAATTGTTTGATGGAGTGGGTGGGAAGGAAAGAAATGGGGATGTCAAAAGCATCAATAACTTCCACTGAAGTTATAGATCCTACTCTAAGAGAGTAAGAAGAGTCCCCGTGCTCGAACGTACCATGCTTATTATTCACACTAAAATTTGACACTCTCAAAAACAGCCCAGGAATGAGCTTCGAGGTGAATTTGTCAGCATATGAGTCCGCAGCAGTCAGGGTTATAGTGCAATATCCCTCACGATCTACCAAATCTACATGAATAAACTTATACCTACTGCCTGGAATGTCAAATGTACCGTACCTGTTCAAGACCTTTCCTTCGAAAGCACCATCCAACATTTTGGGTTGGATGTCAAACATCAACACCAACCTAGGACTTGGGGGCCTCTTCCCTTGCCCTTGTTATTCGCAACCATGGCCATTTTCTCACTCAAAAAACACAATTTATCAAAACAAATGACAAAAACAAACCAAAAAACAAACATAAAAATTTTTACACAAAGAACTCGCAAACTAGAACAAATTACAAAGACTAACCCGAGACTTGAATTGAAAATTACAAGTCAAGAGAAGATTCAAGACCACATTAACTTTCAAAACTCAAACTTTCAAGTTAGTACAATTTCAAAGAAGAACACAAGATTTCAGAACAAAAACCTAGAAGTTAGTACAATTTCAATACTAACATAAGATTTCAAGACAAAAACTTACAAGTTAGCACAATTTCAGCACTCACATAAAATTTCAGAACAAACACTTACAAGTCAGTACAAGATCAGCACTTACAAAGGAATTGAGAACTAAATCTTACAAGTGAAAACTAAACAAGAGGCTGCTCTCTCCTCCAAGCTAAAGGTACTTATACTCTCACTCTTACATCCACTTTTACCTCTGTAAAACTAATTTCAGATGGGTAAACAAAATCAACGGCAGTAAAATATCACAAATCATTATGACAAAGCAGCTACCATTGAGTACGTTTTACTTCATTTTGGTTTTAAAAAGACCATGGTACAAATACATAAAAATTACAAAGATGCATGCACACTCAAACAAGTACAGGGCAGCATTTATTGCTGACCCCTCTTCTAAAATACGTATCAAATTTCTCATTAACAAGATGTTAATTGCACTGATTCATTAATGTAAGCGTAGTAATTTTGTTGAAAAATATGTCTAGCTATTACCTGAATAGTCGAGCTACCAGCTCCTCGCTTTCCTTCTGCACAGATTGACTTACAATCTTCAGAAACCAAACAAGAATTTCTAGACGTGAGAAACGAGCAAATCAGAAAGTACACCCGCATTCAAGAGTGCCTATCATAGCGGCCAGGCGAGGGTTTCTGACGTCAACACTGTCAACAATGCTCGTCCTGGGTTCGAACGTACAGCTCTAGGGCGTACGTTATCTACAAGTAGTTGTACTTCAAAGATGTGGGATCTAGTAAAATAATAGATGTGAAAAACTTCCGGACCACATAGACAAACGGCCAAGCGAGAAGATAAAGAATCAACTCTTTGTTGCAAAAGCCGAGCTTCAGATCTTCAATGATTTGCAAATGTACCGACCTCTCGAGCTCCAGTTCTCGAACCGTCCTATGGGTTGAGCCCGTAACGTAATGCGAAGTCGGCGACGAGTAGTGGGATGTAAATCGTAACGGAACTAGTATCATAATCTTGCGGGCGTGGAACGCCGAAATCGCTCGTAAATTTCTTCCTCAATAAAGTATTACCTTCAGGAAGTCCGATCTTGCTTCTTTGCTCCGACAGCGTGCACTCAAAGCTCGCGCCACTTGCGACTTCAATTGCTCCACTTGATCGCAAGATAATTGTATATCGTGAATATAAGCCTCGGACTAGCGACCCCACTTTCATGCCCTAAAGGCTAACAGAATGCGAGACTCCATCTCAAATACGAAGGTTGTCTTACGTCGTCAAACTTGCGTTGATCTCTAAGCAAGTGCTCAAATCGTTCAAAGCAGATCTCGAGTTCCTTGCGATACTTGTCGGCCCGCAAACGAGCAAGTGAGCACCCAACTTCGGACATCTTGGCGGCCACAAAACCCAAGCGCATTATCGGTCGGCTTTCAGAGACGGTGCCCGAGACTAAAAACATACACCGGATAAAACTTGGCAATTTTTGAACTTTCCGAAAGTGAAAACTTCGACACACACTTTGTGCACTCGAGAGGGCATGCGCTCCTGCTCCGGTAGCGAGCTTGGTTTCCGTCATCTCCAACAATTTTGTCGTTCGCATCAACATCGAAATTAGATTATTAAAACATTCGGTATTACTAAATTAAGATCATCCCCATCGGTGGAATAACACCATTTCCCGGTCTCGAGGACGGCGAGATGTATACCGATCCCGAAGATTTGCGATATCTTCCATCATAGTCATACGCTCTCCATGCTCATAGAATTCTTGAAATCGACCATAGTTCATAGAAAGTTTAGAGAGTAGAAATCACGTAGTCTGTTTGTTTTCGTAAGAGAAATTAAGATTGGTGTCGGGTAAGTTAGAGTAGTCACATACCCTCGGACTTGTTCCATAAGTCGAATATTGTCCATGGCGAAACGGGTGAGCTCGGATTACGATCGATCCGTGCTCCGACAAGTTCGAGCTCTTCGCCAACCGCTTGTTTTCTTCGATGAGATACTCGCCCGCAGGAAGCTTTTGATTACCACCGCTTCTAATCTGCGAATTTTTCGTCTCTCGGCGAAGAATCATCTTACCACTGGGTATTCGATCACGTTGTTGTACCGTGACAAGAGAGTCAACATCAAGAAAGGAGACCGACTACTAGGCATGGAAAATCGTCCCGAGTAAGCGTAGTAATTTTTTTGAAAAATATGTCTAGCTATTACCTCGAATAGTCGAGCTACCAAAGAATGCAAAGAACAAAAGGAAAATACAAATTTGTGCAAAAGAAAATTGATTTACCGAGTTTGAAGTGGTCAATTTCACCCATATATCGCTTAGCCGCAACTTGTGCTGTTGTTCCCTTCTCAACGCGGTAGAGCGTAGCCTCCCACGCCCTAATCTACAAACACGAAATGATGACACAATCTTGAGCATTCATGACTGAAGGGAGCAGAGCATATCGGTCTTCAACACCGAGTCAAGACAAGAAGGCTCCTCACATACCTTATGAAGTAGGTTGCTTGCGTTGATTCCAGGAGTGGCAATCATAGAACCTAAGTTGTTGGCATCACCTTCCATTGGTATCATAGCCGACACATTGTGGCACTTCAAGTGGTTGATCTCTTCTGTTATCATGATTAAGGCATTCGAATTAAGAAATGAACATATATAGAATCTCGCATGGAAACCCGTCCGATATCCGAAGGCAAGGGAAGAATGTTCTCACCTTCAATTCTTTGGATTTCACGACGAGTGCGGTCACGTCTCGAGAAGAATCCTCATTAATATGAGCCTGAAGTCATCGGGATACACGGTTACAAACGGTATCCCCTCATGCTTCTCGATGGAATCACCACAAATGAAATACATGGCGAGATGCTTACATTGTTGTGAATAAACTTCGCTCGTTGCGCAAATTTGAGTGTGCTTTCACTGTCTCCAATGCGTTTCGCATGGAGAGCACATTAGTCGACTTTTGTACACGTAAGGTAGTAGATGAAGCCAACAATGTATCGAGAACAATGAACGAATTTTGAGCTTAGTGACCGTAAGTTGAGAAAATGGTCCGCGCTTTCTAGTAGAAACTCTTCATTGAGGTCTGAATTATGAAAGATACCTATTTGAGGGGTCGATTGTGGCTATAATCTGTTGTCTTAGAGTTACCTCCTAAAGAATCTCGCAGTGTCAAAACAACCATCGGAGAAGATCTCGAAATTTATGAGACCCCAATCCACCCGAATTGACACTGACATTATCTTGTTTGAGGGCCAAAGACAAGATAAATCTAGTATTAAAGAGATACTGGAGAAGAAAGGTGAGCTCGGAATCACGATAAGGCACATGCCGTTGTTTCCCATTGGCAACATCAACCATAATCATGATGACCAACTGCGAGATACACATTGAAATGAGGACATCTCCGGCAATAAGGAGCGATCCTATTCCACATGTCCATCACCGCATTGAAAGCTAGTGATTTACCCGAACTCGGGTAATAGACTTTTCAGAGCAAAGGGAATGATTTCGCACCGAGAGTCGAGAGAGACTTGTTGATGTTCGCGGCTTCTTTCAAACGATCACCTTGACCCCGAAGAGACTCATGCGTGAATGACAACATCCCCGATCGGTGCTGGGAGGCACTAACGAGAATCTAATTCGGCTACAACCTAAAAGGAAAGGCTACTCAGATTGTCAGTAGTCAATGAAACCGGACCTTTCGGATCCGGCAAGATCGACCAGGTTCAAGCGGCCAACCGGTGTTTGTCAAAGCCTCTTTTTCCCACTACACAGGCCCAAAACTAAGCGTCATTAAACAGAAATTTGTGTTAAAAATCTCAGATGGCTAGAGAAAAAATTTGCTCGTTGCATTAAGCCTAACGCTGACATACCTTGCTTTCAATAGTGCAGGCGAATACGCTGTGTGATCTACTACTCTCCCTATTCATGTTTGTCACCGCTACTTTCTGTTCTCGACTCCCGGAAGTGACGAACCACGAACGTCAGGATGCGCGCACACAAGCGAAGCAAATGAACGGTAAGAATTTCAAGATGGTGATTAATGAATCGAGCACAGGTCACTTACTTGGATTAGTAGCTGAACTACATCATGGACATTTTTGACTTCAACCTCCTTCCAATCACGTCGAGCAATCAAGATGCGCTTCAGAAGCATTTGACCATATGATCGTAGGAAGCTACTTTCCGAGCCTCTACCGACAAAGCTTGGGCGGGCAACAGGGATCACCACATCATGCTTAGCATGTCCATTTTAAGTTTCGTGGTTCACAGCCAGTGGCTCCTTGCTTACCTCCACATTCCGCTTCTTCGAATGTCTCCGGCAGCTTCTTCATGATGCCCCTGCACACCTTCTTGTTCGTCGGTGGCGAACTTGTCGTCACCTGCACCACACCAACCCAGCACACTTATGTGCCCATCCACACACACAGACACACACATCTACTCATTCAGAATCCGATGGTGCGGAACTGCTTGGCGAACTCCACGTCGTGCTTGACTTTCCGATCTGCCTCGATCGCACTTCGGGTCCGAGTCCACTGCGGTCCTGAAGTCCTTCAACTTGTTGCCTGCAATCACCACCCCAGCATATGATTCAAAATCCAAGCATATGAATCGCCATCCCAGCGCATGAATCACAATCCAAGGCATAAATCTAAACAAAAATGCGTCAAAGGGAGGAATCAAAACAGAAGTGAGTGAAAGGCAGGTATCAGAACAGAAACGGGTGTAAGGCAGGAATAGGTACTTGTGGACTTCTTGACCTTGACAAAGAATAATACCGACAAAGACGGTAGAAGTACTCAAAGAACCTTCTCAAGTCCTCCTCGGTGAATCCTCCGCTCGTCAGTCGGGGTGGGTTCCCGCTCCGGGAGATACAGATCGCCCGCCAAGCAAGTTGCATCGAGTAGGAAATATAGTAGTAAGTATTGGATGTCGAACAAGCGTTAAGAGGATCATAGTAGCACATTACTGAGACGGGTATAGATCAATGTTCAAAATGCATCGTCTCGAACAATGTTGTACTACACACAAAGCGATCTCAGAAGCGAGAAAGATTAGAGGACATACCGTAGCTCTAGGGTTGTCAAGCTCGGAAGTTGCTTGTTGATGCGCTTGAAGACGTGATAGTAAAGATCTCAAGCCTGGATGGTATTTCACACGTTAGGAAAATACGGTGCGTGGTGGGAAACTCACGAGAGAGTTCTTAGTGAAATGACCGGGAACAGAGAGTATGAGACAAATGTAGCTAAATTACCCGAGTCGGTTCCGCCTCCTTGCTCGTGCGTCGATACTTCATACAAAGATTCATTAGCCTCTGCAAGTTCACGACCAAAATTACGGGACGAATTGTTGTTCCTTCACGATCATCGGCCCCTCTCGTTCAAGTAGATTATGCAAAGGTTGCAAACAGTTGAACATTGCCTCAACATTCCTTTCTCCAAAATATAATCGTTGGCTTCCTCAAGAGCTTCATGCCACATCTCATGCCAAAGAATCGCAACACGTATCGACTCCTTGGAGACAAGTTGAGCTCGCACAAATTTAGGAGCACAATTAACGAGTGTATCACTTGCAATGAGAATCGTCACTAGCGCCGCATCTATCCACACGAAAGGGAGAAACTCTATCTACGAAAGAGCAATGCCTTCCAATAATATATTCTGTATGCATCAAGTGTACAACCGTGCTCTCAAAGAATTAACAAGCTCAATGACAACACTTTGCGAGCGCCAATAATCTATATTAGAAGTGGGGGTTGTGCTTACGTTGCAACAACAGCTGAAAGAAGTGGTGATCTTAACAATGGGAAACTACATAACATCCAAAGAAAATACCTGACAAGCTGAAGGAGATAGAACCTCACCAAGAAGAGCGTTTTCGTGACTATCCAGTTTGATACCCCCACTTATGGGCTGTTCGTGGAGCAGCTTCGATGCCCTGATAGTACTTGGCGCTCAATTTGCCCGCGTTCCAAACCTCAACGAAGGCAGCAAATAATTTGCGCGTTTCCTCCGAGCTCAAGTTGGAGAAGAATAGACCTTTCTCCTCCTTGACCACATTGCGAACTCAATGCTTTTTGCAAAGTAATCTTCCACTTTGAAATGTCGTCGACCGCAAACGATACGTGCTTGAGAAAGTCTGCGAGATGCCTACCGTATACCTCGATATCCAACATATGAGAGAAAGAGAGAGAGAGCGAGCAAGGTAGGGGCGACTACATTACAAGTGATAGTCCGATTTACCTTCAATCCAGGAGGTGCGGGCTCCATAGGGACAACCTTCGATTTAGGCTTGTGCTCGCAAAGCGTCAACAAATGAATGAATGATGAATAATGAAATTTGAGGGACCGTACACAAGAACATGGTAGATACGCTCACCTACTATTTAAGGATTCCCATACTAAGAGTCCAATTCGTGATCCCCAGGCGTCAAGCTAAAAGAAGGCTAAGACCTTACGTTTGAGTAATTTTTGGCCGCCTTGAGCAAACGCCTCTTCTTTTCGTAATCGCGCTTTGGTCTCGTCAGTCGAAGTCTCATCCTCACTAGAGCGCTTGCTCTTCCGTGCGCTCTCTTCTTTTCGCCCTTGGTCTTCCGGAGCTCACTCTCGAGACCTTCTCCTTCTCATGTTTGTGGGCCTTCCTCTCGGGAGTTTCGCCTTTGCTTTTTACGATCACTTCGCCTCCTCTCTCCGTCGCTCTTGTCCTCGTCTCAAAAGGCGACATCACCACATTTCAGACGTGAGTGCTCTTGACTTAAACGCCGGCATTGGGAACCGAGCTATAGGAAACCCTAAAACTCACCGATTCCGCCAAAAACCCTACAATCTCAAGGAATGATTGGCAAGCTACATCCCGCAATAAATAAAAAGGCGAACGAAAGGCAAGGTAGGCTGTGTACTACATATGCAAAGACTCCGGATATATGATATCAATAATCGACGACCGTGTAGTAATAAGGGTAATCGTGTCCTTTGAAGCATAGATAAACCCAGGATTGAATGAACTCGACACATAGTATACGGCAAGCTTGCCGGTATAAAACCAGGCGAGTTTCTGATGGTGTGGTTGTGATAAAGCGCTGAAAGACAAGGAAGCGTGACGGAAACAGGGAGCGAGCAAGGGACCAAGGAGGGTAATTCATTCACGAACGGAAAGCAAACGGGGCCCAATGAAGGGAGAAAGGGGTGGGTAATGGCGGCAAGACAAGAGAAAATTGCACACACCGAAGGAGAAATGGAGATGTTGGAGGGGAAAGGAGGAGAACGGCCGCGTCCAGCAGCGGAAGGCATGCGAGAGTGCGTGGGGGGATCGGAGGAGCGCGCAGCGCGGCCAGCAAGAAGAGCATCGTCGTCAACATGGAGCGAATGGCGGTGGCGGTGGCCGTGACGGTCAGGAGGATGATCGGGATCCTCCTCGCGACCCATTCGGCGTACGAAGCAACGCAAGGCCAGACGAAGTAGATTACAGCAAATACACTAGTCGGAGGGAGGACGAAACTGACAAGGGAATTGCAAGACTCACCGCAGGGACGACATGGAGGGTGAGAATACAGACTGAGAGCAATGTTAGAGACAATCCTGGGACACAAAGCCGGCCGGGTATACACACACTCCTTCGTGAGGCGCTCGGAAACTGCCATACCTTTCTTCCGTGAGGTTTCTACTTTCCAAGTGCCCAAGTGCCCAAGTGAAGCATCGATAAAACCCAGACACGGGACATGGTGACACTCCCCAACAAAGCAACAGCAACGACTAACACCCTCGTCACGACAGAGAAGAGAGGGGGAGCTCCGCAGCCCAACAACAACCTCCAACGGCAGGGTTGAGCTAGGGTTAGGTTAAGGTTACGTTGGGCCCATTTACACTCTGCAGTGTGAAAAGGGGATATTTAGTGAAGTGGTTAACCCCATTTCGCGACTCGATCCAATAGGCCCTTCCCAAAGGGACAGGGCCCAATAAATTAAAGTGTAGGATTTCTTTGAAGGCTCCATAACTCTCACTGAAGAGCAAGTTGGATAAGTTAAGGAGCATGGGGAAATATAATAATATTATAGAGGCCTGTCCTGACAAAGGGCTGACTCAGATGGAGTACATTATAATAATGAATATATTAAGCATCTCCACCCACGCCCGCCATATGTCACACGCTGAATAAAAAAAAATTTAAAACGTCGAGAAACTGTTTGAAACTTCACAAAATCCATTTGCTGCATAGAGCTTTTGCTTCTGTGTCAGTCACAAGTACGAAGCTTCTGGAAAATAGCTTTCAAGTAACTTCACTTGACTTGTACAAAACTTAAAGTTAACGCTTAAACGTCATATGCTTTCCTGATACCACACCCAAAATCTCTTTTAAACTCCATTTTTAGCATTTTTCTATTTTTAATTTGCTTGAGCTCTATTCTAAGAAAGTATAGATCTCTTTAAGGTACTCAGTTTGGAATTCTAAAAATTTCATTTGGTATGATGGAGTGTAAGTTATGAGCAAGATTCTCTAAAAAAAAAAACCCAACCCCTCGGGCTGGGTCTGACGTTTAAGGGTTAAGGAGCGGAGATGTTTCTCACCCTCTACTTGGGCTATTGAACTGTGTTCACCTACTCTCATTCTATAGAATCTCCTTGTATTCAAGTTGAATACAATTTGCAAAAACTGGATTCACTCATCTGTATAATTCTCATAAAAAGAGGGGTAAATCCAACTACATGTCTAGGATATTGGTTCTTAAGACTTGATATACACATACATATATCCCCAATTCCGTTAAAATGGCATTATTCCGGTAAAATGGCACACCTCAACTTTCTCAACCGTAGTTCAAAAACCATGTGATATAACAGAATTTTAAGGTGATATTAGGGAAAATGAGTGACAATGTATATAAAGAAGTGATATTACAAAAAAAAATTGTGATATTACAGAATATACCATTTTATATGAGCACAAATGTAAGATCTAGTGTGACAAAATGGCACATAGCATAGTGCCATTTTAACGGAATTGGGGTTATATATAATTTAGGTACTAGAACCTACGATTACAAACCTCCAAGTCTATTGTAAAACTTGTACACAATTCTCTCCGGCTCTTCTTACTTAGGTGTTATGATACTTTGCTCAATCTGATCATCTTCTTCAGTGCCTCTGCCACCATCTTCCATACACTCCTCTGCTAAGCTACGAGCCTACGACTACCAAATCGAGTTCTTTTTTTAAACGGGACTATGTGTGCTAGCTAGCAAGCAGGCTGTTGCTTCGGACAATCTTGAGACCTACATTTCATTGCTCTTGAATCACAGCAAGGTGATTAAACCACTTTGATACTCTCAATTAGATAGCTTGCGAGTAAGTAATTTCATCTAGAAAGCAAGACTTGCGAGCAACATCCAAGAAGAGGAGGCCACTCCCCGCCGGAGCTCCCGAGTCACCTCTCGGAACGAAGTATTAGCGCGATACGATGGGAGCAGTTAATTCAAAGTGGCAGGGACAAATCTAGACGAATCTTTGAGCTTTTGTCGCATACTGCGGTTACGCGGAGAATGGGGAGGGGTTGCTCGCAGCGCCCGCAGGAATGTGGCTCTGCTTGAATGATACCTTGCAAAAATGACACATGCGGTGATTGCAACAGTTTATGCGGCTACTTTTGAGAAGCGCCTTTACTGGGGGGATGTGAAATGTTACAAGATAGGACAGGAGGTGGGCAGTGTATATTTTAAAATTTCAACCATGCGCGCTATCATCAAATTTTCTCATAACGGAATGTGGAGGCTCTGTACGACACTATCAAAGGCCGATATACGATCTTAGATCATCACCTCTGAATAGGTGATCTTTTATGTTTTCCTGAAGATGACTTTCTGATTTAAATAACAGAGGATGGTTTTAGTAAGTAATTGTTTTGTTGTTCTACAATCACATTTGATTCTAAAAAACAAAACTGTAAGTTCTTTAATAGAATATTCCATCGAGAATCAAGACAAGTACATATATGTATAATATAAAGATCTGGATTTTTATTTATGTACTCATTTTTTTGGTAGAAGTGCTCAAGGTGAAGGTTGTCATCAACCGATAAGAGCAGAGGATGGAACCAACCTACAACGACAGCCTCTTTGGGTAACCGGACCACCATCCTGTACTCAGTAGTGTAAGGTAATCTCGCACCAGATCTAGAGTTTACACACAGCAACTCGGTCTACAAAGGAAAAACACAGATAGAGTATGTACAGTATATGAACAGTTATGTCCGATGCTCATCGAGTGGATGATGCAATCCGGGACAAACTTGTTCATGGTTATATAGAAAAAAAAAAAAAAACTATGCCGTATATACTAACTAGTATGAAACCGGCTGCTTTGGTTCATCTTCGTCGAGGATTTTACTCGCCCATCATGAGGATGTTCTTGCGGGCGCCTTCGAGTTCGACAGTGAATTCTTCCACCTCGGTCTTGCCGGAGACTACAGGCATTCCGTTGTCGCACTTGGTGCACTTGGGTACCATCTCAAGCAGAGCATGACCTGCTGAAGCGCACTTGATGCTCTTGTTGCAGTTTCCGCAAAGTCTCACGCGGGCATTGCCCCTCTGGTACACGGTTGTACATTTGTCACCGTTGCAGTTGTTCTGTTTGCACTCACTATTGCCGAGCGACTGGAGGTGCTCAATGACGTCGTTGGCTTCGTCCAGGCGCACACCGTGGTTGTCGGTGGTGCAAGTAACGTGGCTGCCGACATTGGAGCGCACAAGACCAATTTCGAACCCGTCGGCTTCGATAAAGCCGGAGACTCGATCGCCCCTTTCGCACCGGTTCATCACCTCGTTCACCGCATCGGCTACGGTGCTGTACTTGATGCTCCTGTCACAGTCCCCACAAATCTCCACAAGAGCGGTGCCCGTCTCGTACATGTTGGAGCATTTACGTGACTTATCTGAGCGGCAGTTCTCCGGTCTGTACATGTCATTGCCGCGCGACTTCAAATGATCGACGGCCTTCTTGGCATCGTGCTTCATCGGGCTGTCGCCGTTGGTGTTGCACCTCGGTTCTTGGCTGGTTCCCATGCGACCAGCCTTCTCGAGAACGAACCGGTACCCATCGGCTTCGCTTTCGCCAGCGACGCGAGCCTTGCCCTCCACATTCGCTACGCACTGGGCCAATACTTCATTCAGAGCTTCCCCGACGACAATGCACTTGGGGCCATCGTTGCACTTCCCACCGCAGATCTTGGCTTGTGCGTCGCCATCTCGATGCAGCACCGTGCATTGATCACGGTGGCATGTGGTCTGCTTGCATTTCTCCTCGCCGTGCTTCCGCAAGTGCTGAACGACTCTGTCAGCATCGCGCTGCGATGGAGCTTCGCCATTGGTCTTGCAGTTCACATCGTATTTGTTGAGTGTGCGCGGAGCCCCTTCGATGACAAAAGTGAACCCGTCGCGATCTTCAGATCCGGCGACACGCGCAGTCCCGCCCACATTAGCGACGCACTGAGCCAGCACATTGTTTAGAGCATCACCGGCATTACTGCACCTGGTGTCTCTGTTGCAGTCTCCGCAGATCTTGACCTGGGCGCCGCCCGCCCGGCACATAACGGTGCACCTGTCACCGCCGCAATTCGTCTGCCCGCAGTCGGACGAGCCCAAATTACGGATGTACTGAACACAACTGTTGGCATCGCCTTGCGATGGACTCGCGCCGTTAGTCCTGCAGCTTACCGCCGTGGCCCCTGTCGCCAGGAGCGCCAGTGCCATCACCAGTCCCAGCAGCAATCCCAACACACACTTCGCCATGATGAAGTCCACCGATCCTGCACCCGTCAACCAATCAGACATCGATACAACTGCATGTGGACATCAATACAAACTGACGAATACACGCAAACCAAACGAAGCAACGTATCACGAAAACGATCGTCACACGAATTACTGCATGACGTGCACCTGAAGGAAAAGAGCAAGAGCTGAAGCTGGTGCAGAAGAGAGTGGTCGATCGATAAGCCGATAAGAAGTGAGGAATGAGAGCAAGGGTGGTGCACTTATATACACATCGAAAACAATAAGAAATGGCTAGTGATGCTCATCAGCCATGACATATGTTCACAGGTTTCATGTCTCGAATATCAAGAATCCGGACGATGAGAATGGGGACGCACATCGACCCATTGCGGTGCATGGCCCAGAAATCTTAAACAATCCGGGATCAAGCATGGGGTACCTAGTACTACTAGTGCTCGCAGGTGATGCAGTGCAATACTCGGGACCATACATGGCCAATCGGCAGTGCGGAGTCCCATCTTCCTTTGTGACTCATTGCACTCCCACTCCCTAGACTCAGTCAAATCTCCGCATTAAATTTCTCTACTAGAGCCTCTATCAACATAGATTCATTGACGATAGGAGTCACTTCAAGATAGACAAAGAAATAATGATGCAAGTTAGTGAGGAAATTGTAGCATTATCTGATACCTCAGCACTTGCATGTTAAACAGCTTTAGGAAGCCCAATCAAACATTTAACATTCTTAATGTAGGTAACTATGTTGTTCCATATATCGAATGGGGTGGATTGCGTGGGATTCGCACGTGTTGTTGTGCAAAGAAAGGTCATGTGGTTTTTGCGCACACCTCTACCACAAGGACCCAAACTTTTGAAATGAACATGGTTCCATATATTATAAAGACAAGGTTGTGAAGTTGGTGGAATACGTGCACAGTGTAGTTGTGTAAAGGATGGCTTTGTGGCATTCATATGACATTGTGTGAAGAAGAGCACATTCTTGTTTTAAGAATGCATCTCTTCATTGTACTTGTACTAATCTTCTTACATGGGCACATGACAATCTACTCAAGTGAGCAAGCTTATTAATACTTGGCACCTTATATTTTACATACTTTCCACATTCATGACTGAAATCTTTGAACTTGGATAAGAACTTCATTTGTACAATAGCTATTTCTTTTTGTTGATATCAAAATGGAGTACCCAATCAATGATGATATTCTAAACTAGTGCAAATTTTCGTCGGATGTTCTATAATTTTGCACATGATACGTATATAGTGTATGTTTCACTTCTTAGTTTCAACTCATTTTGTTCCAGCTTCTATTTATATCTTGAGATAATATTAGTTTCATATATTGTTGCCAAATATATAAAAAAAAACTTGACATTTATGGTTACTTTCATCCAAATCTCTTTGTATTCCAATGAGGAATTCGAACCAAAAGAGAATACGTTAATGCTTGTACT
This sequence comes from Bryum argenteum, assembly GCA_037043015.1. Lineage (NCBI taxonomy): Eukaryota > Viridiplantae > Streptophyta > Bryopsida > Bryales > Bryaceae > Bryum > Bryum argenteum. The sequence continues at coordinate 20,397,491 of CM073322.1, read as the reverse complement.
TTTGAGTAGGTGATTTTTTCTTTGCCCCAACACCATAATAACATCTGAAAAGGTGCACATGAATCTTTGACATTGTACATTTACCTCTTGATAGTTTATAAGAACTCTATTCCAATATCTTGACATTTTTTACTCATTCTAATATCATTATTGATAAACAGCTGACTCAGAGGGCACTGTAAAGTACCCTAATTTAATGGAAGCGCACAGTGCAGTACGGTGCTTTTGGGGTATAGTGCATGTGTTCTTCTCGCATATGCCTTCTTGCTCAGATGAGCAGAAGCATCTCCACCCATGCTCGCCAAATGTCATCCAGTTTTTTACAAGTGTAAAGAAAAAGTACAAGGTTATCCTGCTCGATAATAGTGCAGTACCATAGAAGGTAAGGTGCTTAGAAATGGTTCAAAATTCAACACAAGGGAATCTTTTGTGAAGAACCTTCTCTGCATGGGAAAAGTAAGTAGAAGGATAGAGTATGTGGAATCAGCATTTTTGGACTCTTTTACAATCTGCAATAAAAAATGTAAAGTTTAGCTTATAGGTGTTTCTAAAATAGAGCCCTACAAATGGCAACTTAAAATGTTTGTTGTGTGTACATGGTATTATTGGTTTGCAAAGCCATTTTGAACCTAGAGTTCTATTTTTGGATCTGTTCCATTTTGGAGCACTTTACCGTAATAGTGTTAAATTGTGGTTTTCATGGAGAAACATTCCTGTGAACTTTCTAGCGTGCACCGTTTTTGATATACCTACAAATCCATCTTCAATTATGGAAAATCTTAGAAGAGCCCAATAATAATGACTTCAGTTGGTCCAATCTACCGCCATCTATATCGAGGCCACCCGAAGAGTTGATTTCACTTTAGATTGCCATATTGAAATTCACGCTATTATTGAGCAATCTACCTAAAGTTACTCATTGTTTTGTAACCTTCACAAAAAGCTTCGTCTTTAAGTTGTGTGCATCAGCAAAGTTACAGGTAACCAAGTGATACAAAAACTAGAATCCCAAAAATAGCAAGGAATATTTTAAAAATAAAAGCCTTGGAGCACATAGATGTTTCGTGAACCAATGAGCATGTGATTTAAATTTAACCCCTAAAGGTCTGAGTGTGCCGTGGCGACCAGTAGAATACGGTGTATTTTGGTTGTATTTGGAGTGCATGCACACCTTTAATGGGTTTGAGTTCAAAGAAGAAGTTGACATTTGAATTAATTCAGTTCTAGTGAGCTATTACTATTCGAGTTTAGAGTTTCTTGTTGGTAGCAAATCCTAATCATACAACAGCGTACATACTATCCCCAAGGGACTTTTATGGGTTAAGAATGAGCTAGAATCTTCCTCATGGGAAAATCAGCCTACTGCACGCCAATTCTGGTACCGCATGGAATATGAGCAGGGTCCCTTGCACAAGAGAGAGTGCTCAATAATGGCTCAAATTTCAAAATGGGAAACTCGTAATGAAGTTAACAACACACACGGGCATGGGCAAAGTGGAACGGGATAATCGTAGTGGATTCATCATTTTTGGACTCTTCTATAATCTACTATGAATTTTTGAAAGCAGTCTTATAGGTGTTTCTGAAAACCCTAATTTAGCACCCTATAATGTTTGCTATGAGTACATGCTATTGTTGGGTGAAGGGGCTATTATATGATGTACCATTGTGTGAAGGAGCCTACTGCACCATTACAACAACACGAAAGTCCTATCCTTCCCACGTACATAAGCTCATGCCTGTATACAAGCTATTTCCTCTGGCTTCCAAAAATCTCTTTCTTAAAAAGAAATGAAATTCAAGATTCAATTCCTGTATTGTTATGTAGGTGTGGCTTTTCATTAGCTAATTGATAACGCAGAACAAAATTCCCCAACGTCGGTGTAAAATGGTTCTAAAGAGAAGTGAATGTATCTAGTCAATAACCACAAAACTGCACTCGTAACAGTACCTGGCACTGCTAGTGCCCAACAATTTTAGGATCTACTTTGGAAGTATGGATGAAGAGACATAGTCGTGGGCTTCTTGCTCAGGTAAACCATGCTCATCTGCAAGCCCACGCACAATCACATTCCGATATGAGGCCGATGGAGTTTGAAGCGCAACCTCGCCATTCCTAAATGACTCCATATGAGACTCTGAGCACCTGTAGCCAACAACACCATCCCAACCATCAGAAAGTTCTCCAACATGCTCATATGAATGAAATCTGAAACCATCTAACTGTCTGCACACTTCACGATAAGAAGCATATTTATCACAGATTCAAACTATGTGTCTTAGTTAGCTCTTTAAATTCCAAGCAAGATTGCCTACAATTTCAAAAGCGTTAAGCGTTCGAAGCTATGATGCATACAATATTGGCTTTCTAAACGTTGTTGAGTCATGAGCAAGATAGCGTTGAGAGTGTTACGTGAAGGTCAAGATTGGAAGACCGTCTTTTTCCCCGAGAAGTAACAGATTTCCATACCAAGCACCCTGCAATGCAGAACAGTATTTGAGTTTCGGCAATAGTGCATGAAGAATGGACTCAATAGAAACTGAGCCTATCGCAATGCATGTATGAGTCTGAGAAGCCATGCAAAATTCGTTCTTCTAACAGCACAATAGTTTCCAGTATAGGATCGTCGAATTCTCCCACAAGCACTTTACTTCTAGAGAGACAACATGAGAGTGGTAAATGCACAAAGCTAAGGAATCCAACGGAATGTGGAACATTCTAAGATGGAGATGCTTTTAAGAATTAGAAGCTCCATGTCTGCACAACTAGTTCCCCAAGAACCTGAACGATTGCCGAGATGCAAATTATATTTTGATTCAGCAGTTTTAGGTTACAAGACTCATGTTCAGTAGAAATCGAAATTAACGTCACCTTCAGAAGTTCCAACTTATGGTGAGGCTCCTTCTTCAAAAGATTGATAAGCTTGCTCATCTTCCAGGTCTTGGCCGGTGTGCCTGGATTTTCTTGATTCATAACGTCATTGAATTGTTCCGATCTGAAACATATCAAACATTCAAAAAAACTGATGAATTTCAAACTCCCTATAGAATACGGCTGCAACATGGATTGTGGAAGTATTATAACTCTTATACTCATACTTACTTCTTATGAAGGCTACAACATGGTGATCATATTAACCATACTCAGAAATAAAAGAGTGCATGTTCTCAGAACTAGTATTGTTGGATCAATTGGTGTCAAAAGCATGCAAGCTTACTTGATTTTGTAAATGCGCACATGCGTGTGCACATCAGGTTCTGGAACAGGGTCAAGGAATGCCACCCCACCGTGGCCCCACATTCTGGTGAATTTGTGTCCAAAGAACAGGCGGTTCGGAATGGTACGCCACTCTGAAAGCTCAGGAGGTGTTGCATCTCTACACCCGTGACATGCCCGTGACATGCCTTCTATCTGCAACAAGTAAACAATCATATCAGGATTGAAAAAAGATCATCGCTCAAAAAGATTGAAGCACGCTTACAACTCGTCTTCATCACCAACTTACATAACAACTGAAGGGTGTAAAACAACGGAATATTCCAACGAGACTATAATAAAATAACCAGAGAGTGTGAATACCTGAAAGTGTTCTACATTCATGGCATTGGTATTTAATCTCACATGTATGAGTTTTCAAAGCTAAATAATATCCTTCCAAAAAAGTTGCAATCATAATATTCTGTGTTTCTTACAGAAATTCGAGTTTGCTATGTGATGTGCCCATTGTTGTTGGTAACTTCAACGACATTGAGTTTGTATCGAATGTTTCAATAGGCATGATATATGAAGATCTTTACACAATGCTCGGACATTTCAGAACTCGTATCTCATTGGATACAAGCACAATCAAGGTACTTTGGTTCGTCATAAACTCGCTCCAAGTACTTTGGTTTCAAGGCTATGTTGTCAAAAGTACATCTAGTATCTTGACAAGGATTTTGTACTCTTGATGAACAAGGAATGATATTTGAGTCCTTGAAGCTCTTCAGAACTTAAAGAACGACAAATCAAGCTTGTGCTTGGACTTGTTAATGTTTTGAAGCGTACCTGGCCTCCTTTGATGTAGCACATGAAGCGACGGCTATACATGTTGGATCCATAACAGGCATACCAGACATGGCTGAATTCCGGGCCATCATCCTCAATGCTCTCTCCTGCAATGTCATTCACAACTTGCCCATCTCCATCTTCATCTGTAGGTGTCATTCAATGACCACTAAGCTCGATCAGCATGATACCAAAAAGTAGTAAAGAAACTGTGATAAATCAAACAGGTAGTTAATGAATCAAAAACTGATGCACTCCAAAGAGAAATTATGAATGTGCTTAGGGTTGGGAATTAGATCCGGCATGCCAAGTGGCTACAAATTGGATAATACTAGCAAGAAAAGAGCTCTCAGCTCTCAACGAGGAATCCATGTTACCATCTAGACCTAGAGAAACTTAATAGCCTAAATCTCAACCTCGAACCGGCCAGCAATTCTAACAACTCGATTTCATCACACATCAAATGCGAGCATTGTTTTTCATCTTGCCACTGAAGCCTAAGTCACCACACCGAAGTGGACTTCAAGCATCCATGACTCTTGCAGACTGACTTCAAGTAACGTCCCAATAATAATCTCGACGTATTCAAAAACTGAGGTAATCTCTGACATTTACATGCAAAATCCACTGTAAAATGACATTATCGAATCAGTTCGTAAGCCTGAGCATGCACCTGAATCTGAATCCTCAATTGGATTAGTTCGACCATCGATTTCCTTGTACCCTAGATCCTTTACTTCAGGCTCATGGCCATTCTCTTCCTTGGACCCTAGATCCTTCACTTGAGGCGCATGGCCATTCTCCGGCACCTCATCCGTCGTTGTGCCATTGGAGCTTCCCTCCCGTTTTGCCATAATGCGTGTCAATCGAGCCTCACCACTTTCATAACCTATCCCTTACTTCCTGCAACATCTCATCAAGCCAAAAAAAACAACTCTTAACAGAGAATAACGAATCCTGCTTCGTACCAACTTACTGATTAATGGCCATGCACAGAAGTAGAAGAAGAAGAAGACGAGGCGAGTTTGAAGGCTCTGACGACAAGTTGACAACAAGTTGACAACAAGCTGCAGAAATAGATCGAAAAACCAGAGGAAGACTCGCATGTCAGGGTCGATTACAACGACAGCGACGTAAGTAACACAGATAGCAGTGAAAGCAGCTTCTGAATTGACAACCAGATTGTGATAGTTTAGATGCTATATACTTTCTGTTACATTACATCAACTGTTACGCATCACATCAAACACTCACGCCGAAGTTGTGAGTGTCCAGATGCAATGTAAGCTGACCCACAATGCCTAAAAGCAGCAAGGGCAGTCATCATATTGCATGACTGGTCAGCATGAAGTACAAATGTCAGGCCATCTGTGATTCTAAAACAGGAATCTCTGCTACATTTGTATACAATTATAAGTTGGTGATAGTTCACTTTCAATGAACAATGTGAGAAGTCAGACAGACTTCATCTCGTGTGTACTAATTAGGAGTAATTAGGGTTTAATTAGGGTAACTATTAAAGGTGGAGGCTTCCATCAAGGTACTGAGATAAGGTTACAATACCACCAGCGGAAGATCGAGCGTACTATCAATCCTCCAGAGTGATAAACTAGCTTATGTACACCAGCATTAGCTATATTCGCTCTTCTAAAGAATCTCGTACCACACGCAGTGACATGTACTCACACTAGATCAAAGAAAAAAACAAATGCAAATACATTCTAATGTAGGAATAACTAGAAAAGAGACTAACATTCCCAAAATCTTAGAAACCCGCACAATCAAAAGCTCTTGGATCTTCACACTCTAGGTTCCGTTGCAAACAAGAATGCAAACGAGTATCAATTCAGAGAAGAAGACAACAAAGTGGGTGAAGAGTTGTATACCTTGCTAGCAGCGGACATGCAAGCACCGCCCCAGCAGAGTAAGGTACGTCGTCACGCAAGCCACACGAGTCCTGGCCCGTTTGGCGATTGGATTTGATAGACTAGTTAATTGCAAAGCTGAGATTGCATGCAGGAATTGGTTGTGAAACGGTTTCCGTGACTTAGAGAATCGATCGTTTTCAAGAGTTGGTTGTGGAAAGCCGCCAGTGCCCGTTCGCAGGATGCTTCCGCGATCGATTTAAAAAGACCTTCACATTCCCTTACAAAGGAATGTAAGGGCACAGTCACAGAGGAACAGTCCCAGTGAGCAGTGGCAGTATTAATGCCACTACTGTACCAACTACCACACCAGATATTTCATAAATTTTCATGTAAAATGGGCACTAAGGTATGAACACCTATTTTTACGTACATTTACTGAATTCACTATACTTGAAGTGGTGGAATGAGTGCCTTCAAAATTTTCTGTGATTAGCAAGAACAAAAAGACTGAAATTTCCCTAATTTTTTCGATATTTTGAAGCACTTACAATAAATTTTAGAAGTGACCAATATAGGTTAACCTATAATTGGATACCCTACTGCATGTACACATGGGGTACATTGAGGGAAATTATAGGGTGATCAAATCTTCGTACGAGCAAGAACCTAGCATGTATGCTTATGAGGAGAGGGGCCGCCTTTAGGTTCTCCTACTGTATTTGGTAAAGAGTCCATGTAAAATAGGACACTATAGTATGCTTGTTTCTATTTAACCCTTAAACGCCCAAGCAAGCCCGAGGGGCTTGATTCCAACAGAATCTGCTATGTAGCTCTCATTGTAATCAACTTTTTACTTATATTTTGATGTCAAACTGGTCACCGTCTTGTGATGCATTCAAAAAGTGAAATTTTACAATTCAAATCACAATTTGTATGTATGATTTTATGGTTTGAAAGGATTGTGGTAGGTAGGTTGGGGCTGTACATAATCTTGTAAGAGGTTGCAAGCTCATCATTGATTGGTCCATTTATGGTGCCCAAGTTCAAAAAGTTCACTATTCATGATGCCCAAGTCCAAAAGATGTTGTGATCCAATTTTGGGCTACCCGTTTTAGACCCCATGGGCGTTTAAGGGTTAACCCCCGTATGTTCCATGTGTCAAAAAACGAAAAACGGCAATTTGGATGAAGGGCAGATACTCTGAAGAGCCAACTTCTTCATTCGGACTCCGTATTGGACAAAATCACTTGGGTTGGGTTAGATTAAGTCTAGTTTGTGTAGTAAAAATTGCAAACCCATACATTAAAGTATGAATAAAGGGCATGCATTTTAGTGAAGGTAGCTTTTGTTTTTGGGTATTCAAACATTTGACATGTGTTACCATTGCAAGCCAATTATATGAGATCAAAAATAGATTCACATGAATTTAATTTTCTAAAGTGTGATCTTTAGATGCATTCTAACAACTTTGTAGTTGGAAGATTTTTGATCTCTATAACTTTGGTATTGGATTGCAATGTTATTTCTATGATGGAAGGAAGTAAAATAATAAATGATGTTTGAAGAGCTATATCTCCTTCATCCAATGTTAGATTTAGACTTTATTTTTTGGGATAGATTTTGTTAATAGTGTAGTTTAGTCGTAAAAACTTTGACCTGACCAAAGATATATTAAAGATAAGGCATGGATTTAAGTGCAAGGGGTCTGTTTGGACTAATTTTCCTTCTTAAGATGTTTGGGAGTTTTCACCATTGCAAGGCTACTATTTGAGCCAAGATATTTTTTTGATGAAGTTTTCTTATACACTAGAGTCTTTGAGATGAAGATAAACAACTTACTAGTTAGTGATTCTTTAATTGCGAATTTCATGTTGGTAGTATTTCATTTCAAAGTGAAAATAATGGTACTTGGTAACTTGTTTTGAGCACTAAAACCTTACAATCTCACAGTCTATAAGATCCTATGAGTCAAGTTTTTCTCCACATTATTCACAACAAGTCTATCACAAGTTTGTACAATTGAGATCCGAATACCTTATCCTTCTTTTCATCTATGATAAGCTATTCAAGTTTATCCTTGATTTTTCTGCCAAAAACACCCCACAGAAGTCTAGGAATTAATGAAGAGTCTATGTTGACCCCTAAAGCTATTTTCAAAGATGATCCACTTTTTGGACATTCGGCAACTTACATGAAGGGGTTTAAAGTAATATTTTTGCCTAAGATTTTTACGGGGTGCTCCCTTTAGTGCAAGGTGAATGTGGTAAATTTTACAAAAGCCAAATTCCAATTTTAGAGCCTTCATCCACAATTTTATAGTTTCAAATGTAGAAAGGGCAAATTTAAAAAGTAATTTCTTTGAAATTGATTTTGAAATATGTTAATACCGGAAGTGACTTAAGTCAAAAAGTATACCAATTCTATAAGGGCAACCCTCAAAGTTTTCAAAAACAATCTTCACAGTGCTCACAAAAACTTAGGAGGGAAACCTTGGATGCTATGATACCTCAAATGGTAAACATCCAACAATAAAATTTTGGATCGGTAGACTTATGTACATGACCTTACGGTGGGAAGTTTTAAAAAAGAAAAAAGAAATTGGTTCATTCAAAAGGAAAAGAATTTGATTTACACTCCCGATTGAACATAGAGGTAGAAAATTGTTGTTTCAAGGTTTCAAACTCCCTAAATCATTCAAGCTCCCTAAAACACACAAGGAGTTGTAGGGGTTAAAGGAGATACTATTTATGACACACATTGGCCAAGACTTCAATTCCGTTAAAATGACACTGTGTCATGTGCCATTTTGTCACACCGAGTCTTACATATGTGCTCACATGGAATGTTGTATTATGTAATATCACAATTTTTTGATAATATCACTCCTTTCTATACAGTATCACTCATTTTCCATAATATCACCTTCAACTTTTGTTGTATCACATGGTTTTTGAACTAAGTTCAGAAAGTTTAGGTGTGCCATTTCAGCGGCATAACGCCATTTTAACGGAATTGGGGATCCAAGTGTTGTACATTCATTTGCTCAATATACGCATACATTTAGGGGTGAATTCTCAAAGCGCACGAGCAAAATCCATGTAAATAACGAATTAGAGTATTGAGTTGAAGGTACAATAAGTATGACTTCTTCTTGAATTTCAGAAGAATAGATGTACGAAGAATCAATCATGACCAATATCATACACACTCTATTTTGTTCTACTTTTGTTCAATAATTTTCCTACAATAGTTAACATACAAAAAATCAATCTAACATATAGTCTGCACATAAGTGAATTGCAACCTTATAAAGGTACGACACTTCCGCCCTAAAAATGCTCAAGTATGAAATCTTACTAATACATACTGTGTCAAAATTACACACTCATAGCATTCAAAAACAAGATCAAGATGGAGATAGACATGGTAGGTTCAACAAGCCTTACCTATTTTTCTCTAAGGATTAGCTACATTCATTCCAACACACCATGGTTGGAGACTATCACAATCATTGATGCTACCACAACATGAACAGAATTTCAAAGAATTAAACAATAGGCTCAAATTATCAAACTTATTAACCAAGTAATTTTAGTGGCAAACTTCTTACAAATCCACAATCTTATCTCTCTTATTTGCAACACTATTAATATTATGTTGTACGTGGATCGCCATTTTTCTCATAGTGTTGGGAGGTCACTATGTTTCGTTCAATGAAGCCAATATGCGGAATTGGGAGCATCACTCCATTCACAATCCATTCACTTAAGAATACCTACTCTTATCCTAAATGTTGAGGATGACAAGCATTCTGGACCATTCACTGCTCTTGGACCATTAGGCCTATCCTTTAAAAGACTTCACAGGCGGTCCAGAAAGAAGCTATGCGTTAAAACCTGCACATTTACTCAACAATGTCGATGTCCACATATGTAGGTGCATCTCACCGACATGTGATATATCCAGCACAGTTTGATTTACAGGAACCCAACCTCCTGGCAATCTCCTGAGATTCAGGAAGGGTTCGACTTGATGACTGAAGGAATTCAAATGTCTGAAGATGAACACTGCATTCTCGTAGCTTGTGTCCTCGGGATTTAACACAAGGTGCGATCCGATGTAAGAATAACTGGTACCCAAGAGATTTAAACCTCATACTACATTCTCGCAACGTTAACTAGTACTCAAGTCTTGGCGTTACACCTTGGCAAAGCTTACAGCAGATCACTACAAGTCTAAATTTAAGGCAGTGAAACTTTCAAGTTCTAGCCTACTGTGATGCTCCATTACCAGCCTCCCACGACTCATCATTTCGAGGAACAATTATTCCATAACCGCCGTGAGTTCGCTTGTAGAGGATGTTGATTTCACCTGCAAGTCATCCGATTACGTTAATGAAGCAAAACAAAGAAAATGGGAATATTGAGCTCAACACATCGCAACTGTTTCAGAACCATTTCGAAGACTTAAGCCTATCCACGGAGATGGAAAAGAAGCATACCGCTTTCAACATTGCGGAAGGCATAGAAGTCATGGCCGACATTGACCAATTGTTCAAGAGCTTCAAGAGGTTTCATTGGCCGCATTTCAAAGTACTTGGTACGAACAACCTGCATCAGATATTGCAAAAAGATTACGTTTCAAAATAAGCTCATGATACAGTATACTCGTAGTACACAAAGCCAAATAATCTAGAACTATCCAGCACCTTGTGATTTAGATTGTGCGCATTTGTTAGTAAAATATCTGCTCAAAAACAATTTTTATGCAGGCACTGCAGCTATTTCTAATAATAACAGTTTGAAGCCTGCAAGAATATTGATTACCTTTGAGAAGTCCAAAGGAAAGAACTGTCTCACGTAGACGAACTATCACGAGCAATCCGACCTCAGGGCACTAATCTCGCTAGTGACGAACTGCCTAAGCTTCTTTTGTATACAAAACACCATAATGTTGAGAGCATACCTCGTCGGGTAAGTCATCAGGTGTCTTCTCAAGGATGGGCTGAAGGTCTACAACTTCATCAGATAGAACTTCTGAAATGCGGGGTGAATGGCGCGACTTCGTGGGTCGCCCGTGGCCACCATCCTTCTCCTTGATCTTACGAAGCTTTCTAGAAATGACATCAGAAACCCTATCGATGCTAGCGTACATGCTTTCAGCCTCCTCCTCTGACCTAACAACACCATGCTTCTTGGTATATAGAGTGACCTGATAAGATGCACAATCCACATACATCAGCAACATCCATTATAAAGCTGAAGGCAGCCTGGAGTGCAGATCTCTCAAGTAGTACAGGCAAAATTGAGGCTTCACTGAAGCACATTCCATTCCTAGTTTATACAAGTCCACCTCAAACTAGTTCAAATTTTAACAGAACATCAGTAATGTGCTCCCGGAAACTGATATTGACAGATCCATCGATTGCCACAACTAATTCCTGATAGCGAAACTTAAACTAAGCATTAGATAGCTACAACCGATGTATCAAGGACCTCTGAACAACAATCAGAAAACCTAAAATGCTATTCAGAACTGTTCCAATTTGCATAATAGAAGAACGCTAGATTTTTCTGCGCGAAACGCTCGATAAATTGATGTCAGCAATGAACACGTCAATCGCGCAATCGGAAGTTGGAGAGGGGGAAAATGCAACCATCTCATTATGAATTCCTCACCTCACACCTCTGAAGCTTTCCACCACGGCCTACTTCGCCACCTCGAACTGACATGCGAACATCAACCTCCTTCACAAGAGCACTCTGGTTGTGCACGGCATTACCAACTTTCTCTTCCACGTATTGCTTGATAGCATCCGTTAACTGTCACCAAGGCACATCAAGTCAGAATCGCGACACATCCTGAAACCGATCAACGAAAAAGTAGGCCATATTTACCTCCATATTCTTGCCTTGGATGATGAGCCTCACGCTCGCAAGAGTTCCGCCCCAAGCCATGGAAACGCGGCCATTGGACGCTCCAATGCGAGCTTGGAAGCTCGAAAACTGACCCTGGAAAGAGGAATTCAAGCTGGAGACGGCGGCCGTCGGTTCGAGGCGTAAGAAGGCGGAGCTCAAGCTCGCCCGTGGACTCTGCGTCACCCTTGCGCTGCTGCTGCAGCACACAGTCGCCGCCTGGCCCGTAGCCAAAATCGTTGTCGCCATTGCCAAGAAATGCCTACACAAGAAAGACTGCCACAAACAACAACAATGAGCTCTACAATCCGATCAATGCAGTGAAGAAAGCGAGATAAGAGCTGGCAGGAGGAATACGGACCCGTTTTGGGCTCAGAAGAGGTCAATGGGAGCGGCGTGAAAGAGGCGACCGGATTGACGGAGGAAGTGCGAGGGATGGAGCGTAAATGCAAGCGATGGATCGATGCGAGCGCAAGTGGCGTGTGTCGCCGAAACCCCTGTTGGCTGCTTGGGTTGGGAAAGTGAGGGAGAGTGGCAAGTCTATCCATCCGGCTGCTGAGGTGGCTGCTGGGATTCTTCAGTTGGGTAGTGCTGCATGACTTACCGACCATTGCCAGAATCTCATCCGTTATCTCATCATATTCCGAATCCAGTGTGAGCCCTAATTCTCATGACTCATGGTGTTGCTCTTGCTCATTGTGTACGGTGGCCAATAATGGCTCAATTTTCAGCTTAACAGTGCAATTTTGTGTACGGAGAAGATTAGTAGAGAGCTATTGGAAGTGGAATCATTATTTTTGGATTTTTTTACGATGAGTTATGAATTTTTGAAATTGGAAATATAGGTGTTTCTAAAATGATGCCCTAAAGTGATACCTTATAATGTATGCATTAAGTACATGATGCTATTCTATTGAGAAACTAATACGTACCTACAAGTGACGATTTCTAGACCTTCATTGTGAGACATACTCCAGTTCAATCCACTCCGTTACATGTATGGTGTTCGTAAAGTATAAAATTAGGGGCAGGATTAGTATTTCATGCACCATGTATCTTTGTATAAACTACGCTTTATTTGTTTTCTAATTTTCTAGTTCTGATTTAGATAAGATGATTACTTCTTTCAATTGATTTCTTGTTGAGTTTCTGAATCGCTTAATCTACCAAACTGCTCAAGCGACTAATTCAAGTGTTAAAAAAAAGTAGAGTATCCAGAATGTCGTCTGAGACTCATCTGTGCTAAATGTGCAGAGCTCTCTACAAACTTAGATTTGCCTAGATTTCGTTTTTGTGCTCAAGATGTTTGGCTGTCACTGCATTACTGAAAGAAAATTGTAATCGTGAAGAAAATCGTAAACGATAAAAGAAACACTATTAGGAATGTGCGCGGAAGGTGACAGTAGCAATTTTAGCTTGTGTGACAGAATGTCAAAGTTGACATCCATATCAACCGAATGCCTTCAGAAATTTAGCAGTGCATTCTGCGAAGAACCACCCGTCACATATACAAATGAAGTTCTACTTGTCAATACACGCAACTTCTGCCTTACAAACACTTGTAATCCAGGTTAATGTGAGGAATTCAGAAGAGAATTAGTTTGCAGTTCATCTGATTCTAAACAATTCGCTCCAACTCCCTAGCATAGCCGAGAGTTTGATTGATCAACTGCAGAGAAGGAATCTCTTTGCAAGGTGCGAGCTCTTTGGCTTTCTGAAAGTACACCCTGGTGCCACGAATCTCCCAGTCTGGATGATCCTGCGAAATAGATCCCACGTTCCCGTGATCAGCTTCTTGATACCTTCTTCGAATTGCAAACTGAGCGCAAATCACTATTTCAAGTGGTAAATGATGCAGAAAGTATGAAGGCCATTAAAATTCAAAAAAGATCTAATCAGACACCTGCAAGTACTTACATCAAGAACATATGCCTGCAACTCCTGATCTGATGAAAACATCAAGATCTTCTTCGCATCTGCCAATGTCAAAGAATCATACGCCTTCTCGCTACAGCCTGCGATCTCGTCCCTGTGTATGAAAACAACCTGGCGTTACAACAAATTTCTCACAGAGAATGCCGTTGGTAATCTTAAGGAAAACTATTTCGTTTCTCACGCTGGGATCCCCGAAACCGTACGACCCATACGACAGTTCTAAACATAAATCGTTGAGAAACTGAAACGTGGAGTAAAACTCCATGCGCAAGATTCAAAACCTTCCGAATGAAAGGAAACGCTGCTGTTTGAAGAACTTCGAAGAAAAGACGTGCACTAAATCAATCTATCAACACTTGCATCTGACTGTTGGTAGGTAATGAGTTCACCGAACTTCAGTCCTCACAACCTCAAACTTAGGGTTAAGACCAAGAACATCATAATTGTGCAGAGTCTGAGCTTGATCAGGCTTGCAGATTACCACATATATTTCATATCTGTCCTAATCAAAAAATTCGTAAACAAAGGCATTAGGCTAGTCATACCTGACAGTCTTGGCAAGAAGATCCATGAAATAAACATAAGTTTCATGTGGAACAGCTTGACGTGCACTGAGAACACGGTTATATGCACCCTCCATGAATGACTGCTCTAGCTCTACGGCATGCTTTATGCATGTATGATCATGAGCTGCAGGTGGTAGAAGCTCGAGCTCTGTATGACCCGTCCACAACAGCCAAATACAATGAGTAGGAGACCACATCGACTAACTTCTGATTGAGCCGCTGTAACCACAAAAACCTAAAGCCGTTTGAATATACTGAACTCTAATGCTGCTGTTCTGCCTGGTAAAGGAACATGTACCTGTGTGAAACTCCGCAATTCTGTTTTGAACTAACAGTCGCAACAAGTTGAGACCTAGAATGGGGTACTCTTGCTCAGATGGAGGAATCAGTCCTCTGCAATTCGACAGAACGTTCTCATATACCTAGCTGATATGGAAGACAATACAACAGCAAGGGCAAAGAGATGCACACTTCAAATATTTAAGAGGACTTGGAGATGTTAAGGGTAGTGACCTAAAGCTGCGACCCAGAAAGAAGCATTTACAGGTCATAATCAAGCAAGACCTGTGCCATTGAAGCAACCATAACCTCGGCAAACCGCGAATTCTAATGTCAGTATGGAGAGGATGATCGAGCTGTCGAAACAGCACCTACGTCGATCAGTAATTCAGAACTACTTTGAGCCGGAGTTAATATCATGAAAGACACATTTCTGGTCCCGTAACATGCAACATCTGATGTAGTAGACCTTAAGTGCCCAAAGGGCCAATAATGGGCGCTTCCACATCGAATTGTTTCATTACATACATACAACACGTACCGGTGAAAGAGGAAAGCGTGACCGACACCATAAAATAAGAATTTCACATCTGACCTCCAAATGTTTATGGTGTAAGCATTTTGGCTTCAGCACGAAGAGGTCATCCCTAAAGGCGACTGAAATTACCGACCCTGTACCTGGTATCAGTGTAATACGACTTGAGCTGAAGAAAATGGCGCTCGAAAGCATCTTGATCCTCCATTTTAACACTGAGAACGACAGCATGTTCGAAGATATCCCCTGAAGAACATGCAGACATAAGTAAGAAAAATAAAAATCACGGCGGTACCTCACTTTAGAAGGTAAATGTCGAAGTATTAGTGTAAGAAATGTCAGAACCATAAAATGTCGTATGCTAACTACCTCTGCTTTCTTGCCTGTAGTGGGTATAATGCCAACTCTCTCTCTCAGTCACGTACTAAGGTTCATTTAGTTAAGAAGCTGAACTTAACCAATCGCTCAAAAAAATGTAAAATGTGGTGACTACGATCACAAAATGACGTTCTCGTCTCTGTACAACAATTAGGAAATGAAGTACTTTGCAGACTACTCGGGCTCCCGTTATCCTCGAATTACGAGCATTTGAACTGCATTCAATAATCATACAGCACATTAAACTGGAGAGCTGAGAAGCCATTTGTAGAAGCTACACGTACTTGCGAGAAGGAGCTCTTGCACAGCCGTTGGCGATGATTTAAACAATGGTGGAAGACCAGGCAACTCTGTCAACTTCACCTGCACGATCGAATAAAACATTTGAGAAAAGGTAACTTTCGCTCCCCGTCATCTCTGTGTCAGCTTCTTGATGAGAGCGCAATACACAAACCCTAATTCGCACCAGGAAACCCTAAACAATCACTCCACTCGAAGAGTCTGTCAGTTAGCAGGAGCCATATGTGTCGCGAAGAACCTTGATCTGGGAAAGGATGGTGTCGCTGGTATCAACATCGTTTTTGGCGTAGGCGTCCTTAAACTTCTGGAACAATCGGGTGACGTCCGCAATCTTTGCTTCCATGGTGAGACGTCGCAAACAAAAGACTCAAATCGAAGGATTCGATCGTTTACAACAAGTCTTAACTACGAGATCGCGTTCCAAGTAGAACAAGAATTAGACAATGGCACCGGCAAGCAATCACAAGCAATGCAGCAGCACAGCAGACTTGCATGCCCTGACCCTCACGCAAGCACGGTCGCAGTGGAACGGACGATCCCACGTTCTCCAACTCGTTCCACTGGAGTGTTGAGGTTTTCCTCTCTCGGTGAGAGGTAACGTGCTCAATAATTGTTGTAGTGCTTGCTATTCGATGAGTGGTCAAGGAAATCATTTTTGGAGAATGAGAAAACTTTGTGGGACATTGACCCTTCTCAATGTATATTTTTCGAACTTACTTACCTCAACTAGTTATGAAATCTAAGGGAAATCTAGGAGAACTTTCTGAAGTCATTAAGATAGATAGAAATATAGAAACTCTGGCCGGCGTAAATGAAATGTCCATTCGTAATGCTAATATCCCGATGGCCACCGAACAAGGGGAAATTGGAACAATACAACTTCCCCCTCTCGAGTGTGGACACGCTAGTCTCCAGTTAGTTACAAGTCCCTTCAGGATATTTGACATAGTATCCCTCCAAAAGACTTTGAGATATCCATACAACAAGGTTCAAGGACCTCCAAAAATAGTTGAGTAGACTATAGTCGTGAGCACCACAACGACATGGGGAATGGAACCCACCACCTCCTCATTGATGGGCCTAAGCTCTAACCACCAAGCCAAGGCTTGTGGTGCCTTTCACATACTACACTAGTAATTTCATGTTATTTGTCCACTACCAACACATAATGCATTGGAACTGAACCCTAATTGAGACTCTTTGGATTGTATAGAAGATAATATTTGAGTTTCTTAAAATATTAAGTTGTTAAAAAAACTATCTAAGGACATTGTAGCTCTCATAGATTGATTTCATAGGATTCTATAATAAAGAATATGTTGTTAGCTACAAAAAGATTATTTTAGATAAATGAGGAGGTTAGAAATCTTATTTTACTACATCTCTTATCACTACTTTCAACAAGAAAGTTGATTTGATGATGACTATGGTATTCATGGTTTACACTTGGGAAGGTATATATAATATCATAGTTTCAACCTTACAAAGTGAAGAGTTAAGTCATGTGACTATCACATTTGGGTAAATTTTTTGAACTTAAAATAATCATTTGATACCAATCTGCCAACGAAACTCTTAAAGCCGCAAATGCTTCGTAATTGACGCATTCCAAAATGCAAGCAAGTGAATGGTAAATGAGGCATTGCAACTTTGTGGATTGAGTTTTCTAATGTAAAACAAGTACCAAAATAATGATGCATGTATACATTGTAAGGTTTATTGTTTTGGTACGCGGGAATTCATTTGTTCATGAATATAATAAATATTTTAATTAGAAGTATGGAGTAATCAACAAGTGGCTTCTTAAGTTAGCATCTTAATAATCTAGGTCCAAGAAAGAAAAATTTCTATATGGTGATCCAAAAAAATGATGATATATGTATGTTACCCGCCTCGGCATCATGCAGATCATCATTCAAGACCCAAAATGGGAAGACCGGGAATTAAACGACCCACGGGGCTCGAGGCCAAGCAATGACTAGAGGACCACGAGGATCGAGAACAGGCGCAGGAGGAGTTAAGGCCGAAGAACAGCGCAAGAATTAGGTTTGATTATAAATAGAGGAGGATTTACACAATAGGTAGCTCTCTGTAGTGCATGAATGTAGTGATAGCCACAACGCAGATCGCGATCTCTCGTAACCTTGGGCATTCACAATTCAATGCAAGGGTGACTCACCCAATTCTTCTTCTACCTCCATCGTTGTTCTCACTCCCCCTCCCCTTCTTCCCTATTTCTAACTTCTACCTTCTAAGTCTTGCAATCGCCCGTGGCACCGCGGAAACCGTGTCGGGACATTGTGTCTCAACAGACGCTACGTGGTTGAGAAACCACCCTCGTGAATTCCCCTCCGGCGAACCTACATCGTGGAGAGCACACACACACACACACACACACACACACACACACACACACACACACACACACACACACACACACACACACACACACACACACACACACACACACACACACACACACACACACACACACACACACACACACACACACACACACACACACACACACACACACACACACACACACACACACACACACACACACACACACACACACACACACACACACACACACACACACACACACACACACACACACACACACACACACACACACACACACTGCGGCCGTGGAGTCGTACTCAGAAGAGAACACCGAAAAGTGTTGCAACCCTGGAACTCAGCCCGACAGAGTACTACCCCGAGCTCACTCGATTGACTTACCCTGGCCTAATCACTAAGTGATTACGGCCACCAGTCAACGACCGCCTCGACCTACCCAGACCCGAGGTTAACTGTGGCTGAAGTCCCCGAGCCCCGGTTCTTGCTCAGTTTGTTGACCCCTCCAGCCCCGTTCCTCACACCTCGGACACCTCCATACCTGTACCCCGACTAATATTTTGGCGACCATGCTGGGGATGGAGTGCTGAGGTAGAAAAAGAGAAAGAAAGAGATCTCCGGCCACGAGCCTGTAGGGAAGAAAAGATGCCCCCAAGAAGAAATGCCGCGGAAAGAGCCGTGGAAAATGCAGTTGCAAATATGGAAGAAATCGTGCAACAAGAAGACTAGACTAGAGAGTTGCTGCAATGGATGAAGCAACAGATGACGGATCTAGCTGCTCAAAATGAGGCCACGAGTGCTAAGCTAGAATTGCTCAGCCTTAAATATCAGGACATCCAAGGCAATGTAGCTCCAGAGGTTATTGCTTCCACGCCCAGGAGTGTGGAAGAACCAGCCGAAGCAGCAAGGTCTGCAACCATACCCAGGGGGAACAATGCCGCGGCCAGTGCGAGCACTTCGGGAATGCCCTCACCGGCACCAGTAGCAATATCCGCAGGGATACCTCCTGTGTCACACAACCCCGGAAGCCTTGACACCCAGGCCAAGTTACCCAAGATACCTTACCCCGTGTTTGACGAGTCTGGGGATCCGGACTGGCACATCAGGAGGTTTAAAGTGATAGCACGTACGAACGGCATTTTTCATGCCACGGACCTACAAAACATTTTTGGTACCACGCTCCAAGGAAATCATATTAACTGGTACATTGACTTCGAATCCGAACACAGCAATGCCAGTTGGGAAGATATGGAGCGTAGTTTTTTACATAAGTTTAGAAAACTCAAAACAAGTTCGGAAGTCCTCCGAGCATTGGGATCGATTACGCAATCTACAAACGAGCCGGTGGATAAGTTTTATGACAGATTTAAACAGTTGGCCGACAAACTTAGCCAACAGCCCGAGGAGGAATGCATCTGTGAATGGTTTAAAAAGGGCTTACTTCCATGGATACAGCAGGGTATTGTTATCCGTGGAGTAAAAACGCTGCCAGACATTCTCTCCGCGGCCAATGACATCAGCCGGGAACTCATGGCGCTGAAACAAAACACAGACACCCATACTACCATTACCCTCGGCACGACAAGATGCTCGGATGGCACCCCCGTTATGTGAGACCTGCGGAAAAACACACCATGGGAGATGTTGGTACTCTGCCAATGCCACCCCGTCCCAGGATCACAGGCGACCCAAGAACACCACGGCCTCGGTATACCCCGAGGAGATTAACGTGGATGCGTTTCAACCTGGGCGCTCTAACGCGTGCTGAGAATGCGGGGGTTTGGACCATCGGCGAAGCCAGTGTCCCATATTCAAACAGAAGTGGACCCAAAGTCGAAACAGTAGTCCCCCGGGGCATCCAAACACCAATCCTGCGGCCCATAGAAGAGGAGGGGTAACATTGACTGAAGTCCACGGACCAGAAACAAATGCGTCCATGATCTCAGCCGCCGCGGTGACTACCCGGTCAAAAGCAATTCCATCAAACCATGTGGTGGAGCACCGGAAGCCATTCCCGGAACATCACTGGGAACGACTACATAACATGAGGACGGATCTCTAGAGGGACCTGGAAACCACTCCTACAGATCAAGGGTGCGCCACGGATCACACCGTACAGCAAATTCTAGACACTACCAACGTAACCATCACCCTGGCAAAACTAGTACAAATCAGCCCTGAGTTACAACAATACCTACAAAGGGTTGTGGTAGTTGAAACAAAACCCGACCCCACGTTCGTGGAAGTTAACGCCGCCACGATAGACCCAGACGCTGCAGTAATCCACGTGCAATTAGGAGGACAGACACTAACCAATGTCCTCGTCGATGGGGGGTCCCGCGTGAATGTAATGAGCAACCACGTTCGACAGGCACTAGGACTACCACAACCCCGGAGTGCCCGCTTTATTTTACACATGGCTAATGACGCCCCCGTCACACCCTGGGAATTCTCACCATGGTGGGGATTACGATACACAGGGTATCAACACCAGCAACATTTGTGGTAATCGAGATGCCCCAAAACAACGGTTTTCCGGTAATTTTAGGAAGACCTTGGTTACGAGACATGCAGGCAATCCACGACTGGACCAAAAATCACATTCACATTCAATGCCACGGGAGAACCGTGGTTATACCCGTGGATAGTTGCCTAACTCGTGCCAAGATAAGTGAGATCCGGACTTCCACAGGGATCGATTGGCCAGAAGAATTCACAAACGAACAGGAGGCTCTAGTACTCCACGTTTACTCCAGCTTAATACCCGTGGCAGAGATTCATTTAGCCAGTTTAGTACAAGAAGAAAAATTAGATATTCCCGAGCATTTCACTCACGAGATAGCCGGGGACGTGGTGGTAAATGCTGTCCCTGCCAAGGAAGCATTGTGTCATGAGACCATCACAGGATGGACACACGGGGCCAAGGAGAGGGTGCAGCTGGTCAACCTCGAAACGACAGAAGAGCCCAAATACATCAAAATCAACACAGATGCGCCCCCAGCCATCAAGCAGGCGGCCATCGCCCTGTTCCACAAATACAAAGACATATTCGCCTGGAACCACGAGGACCTGAAGGGTATTCCCAATGTCCTGGCCGAACATACCATTGACCTCGTCCCCGGTGCAACCCCAGTGCAGCAACGACGATACAGGATAAACCCGAATTACGCCGCTCGGGTCAAAGCTGAATTGGACAAGCTTCTGCACGCCAAGTTCATTTCCGCGTGGATGCAGCACCTTGGCTCTCTCCCATGGTTATTATCCCCAAGAAAAACGGCACGTTGCGCATCTGCGTAGATTTCCGAAAACTCAACGCAGCAACAAAAAAGGATCACTATCCATTACCGTACATGGAGGAGATCATCGATGAGGTTGCCGGACATGAGATGTACTTGTTCCTCGATTGTTTCTCGGGATATTACCAAGTAGCCATGGCCAAGCAAGATAAAGGAAAGACAACTTTTTCCACGGAATGGGGACCTTATTAATTCGAGCGTATGCCATTTGGGGCCAAAAACGCACCCATGACATTCCAACGCGTTATGGAATTAATTTTCAGACCGTACCTTAAACAATTCTTCCGAATTTACCTGGACGATGGAACCGTCTACGGCAAAATGAAGGACCACGTCTCACACCTCAGGCAAATTTTCCACGCATGCAGAACCAACGGGGTAAGTCTCAACGCGGACAAATGCATGTTCCTGTACTTTGCCAGGGTCATCTTGGGGTACATTGTCTGCAAGCACGGCAAACTCCCCGACCCCGAGAAAATCAAGGACATCTTGGACATGACACCACCACTGAATCAAAAGGGTGTACAACAGCTCACGGGCTTAGCACAGTTCAACCGAATCTACATCGAAAAACTGGCACACATCACCGCCCCGATCACCGCACTGAACCATGCCAAGTATACGTACCCACGGGACTGGACGCCGGAGGCACAAGCAGCACTGGAGAAGATAAAAAATGCTTATTCAAACGCACCTATCCTCATTGCCCCAGACTGGTCTAAGCCGTTCCACGTCCACACAGATGCGTCCAACATTGCCGTGGGGGTGATGTTAGCACAGAACATAAATGACAAACACGATCAACCCGTGGCTTACGCTAGCCAACTACTCAACCAAGCCGAGCGAAATTACTCCACCACAGAACGCGAGGCCCTGGCAATGATTTACGCTGTCAAAAAGTTTAGACATTACCTTCTCGGGAAGAAATTCCGTTTCATTGTCGATCACCACAGCTTGTCATACCTTGTTAACCAAACCTTGGTCACGGGGAGGGTGGCCCGGTGGATCATGATACTACTCGAATACGACTTCGAGGTGGTATACGTCCCCGGGAAAAGACACATCATGGCCGACTACCTGTGCAGGGATACTAACACTACTGCGGAAGGAATAGACGACTCTTTCAACGAGGCATATGTGCAGGCTACTCAAATAGCCACAGACTCCGACGAACACAAGGCAGATTGGAGGGCCGATATCATCCGATATCTCACCACGGGCAATACCCCCGTGGGCATAACAGGAACCCGCAAGATTAGTTTTGTGCAGACAACACTGCCCTACACCGTGGTCCAAGCAAGGTTATACAAACGAGGACCAGATCAGGAAATCCGGTTGTGCGTACCCGCTAACCAGCAGCAGCAGATTATAGCGCACCTCCACGATGGACCCGCGGGAGGCCACTAGGGCCCCGACACCACGGTAAAATAGATCCTCTCCGCTAAATACTGGTGGCCAACGATCCACAAGGACGTCATTGCCTATGTCAAGAATTGCCACGCCTACCAAATATCCACGACAAACTTTCAGCACCAAGGTAGAGTACCAATGAAGGCAATACCACCCTTGGGACCATTTCAACGGTGGGGATTAGACTTCGTGGGTCCGATAAAACCAGTCACACGCCAAGGATACAAGTATATCCTCGTGGCCACGGATTATACCACGAAATGGGTCGAGGCCAAGCCTCTGCGCACTAACACCGCAGTCGTCACGGCCTCGTTCATCTACGAAAACATAATCACGAGGTTTGGATGCCCCCTGGAAATAGTATCAGATCAGGGTACACATTTTGAGAACACCGTCATCCAAGACCTCCTCGACAACCATGTTATCAAGCATCGAACCAGCACTGTTTATTATCCCCAGGGAAATGGACAAGCAGAATCGACAAACAAAATATTGATCAATATGTTGAAGAGATTCGCCCACGCTAACCAAGCAGATTGGGATGATTGCCTACCAGCTGCACTCTGGGCGTACCGCGTAGCCATCAAAACCGCCACAAACGCTAGCGCGTTTGAAATGGTTTATGGCACTCAGTCGTTACTACCCACGGAATACATTGTACCGACATTTCAAACATTACAGCCAAGGGATTACACTCCTCACAGAGTGCTCGCAGCCCGCATCGGAGATCTCCACCACCTTGAGGAACTTCGAGCATTGGCAACATCGCACATCCTCCACAAGCAAACACTGGCCACCCGCCACTTTCAAGGCATGCAGCCCCCACAATTGTTTCAGAAAGGTGACCAAGTACTCTGGTGCCCCCGCGATCCTAAACTCAAAAGACCTAAATTTGAGTCTATATGGCATGGCCCCTATACAGTACAATTAGCCCTGCCTAACAATACCGTCCTTCTCGTTAACAACACAAATTATGACCCCACGCCACGATAGTCAACGCTGCAAAACTAAAACAATACCATACTATAACGCCACAACTCACGACAGCCCTCAGTCTACAAGACATACACACAACATTGGCAGCCGAGGCACGTGACGGGGAAGAACACAGCGGGGATCCAGCAAACACGAGGACGCCTTCCACGGACACCGTGGACACACAACCCGAGGAAAAGAATTACCCCGGCATCAGGGAGTACCAGGCAGGAACCCGGGGGGACAAGCACGAGCAAGTAAACACAGACACCGAAAGACAGAAGCACATGGAAGCCTCGGCAGGAAACCACGTAGACAATCCATGGGCCCTAGCCGCACAAGGAGTCTCCCCCGCCTCGGCCATGATAATACCCATGCCATGCGCATACATCAGCCACATCCATGTCACCCATGGCAAAAACCCAGGGGGTCACAGTCTCGGGGAGTGGCCAATCAATGCCATAATTACCCCCCTGGATCCGCCCGAGGCATCATCACCTAAATCGACCCCCGAGGCATCATCACTCTATCTTTTAACAGGAGCCGCCGCCACGGACAGCTCTATCATTCCCACTCCTCTCCCCAAGCAGTCAGCGAGAGCTTACATACCGTGGGGATCCCCGGGGCACGACCTCATTCTCTCACCTCCTTCGTCACAATTCAGGGCTTTTTGTTTCTCGGCGATCCCACACACCTCGCCCATTTGTACCTCTGCTTTTTCCGGTGTCCAAACCTCGTTGCAGGTCGCAGCAGCTATGGCGCGCGGTGCTCCCCGGGATCCCAAACCCTTGGACATTCTCCGGCAGATCGCGGAGTGGAAGAAGTACCCAGACATGGAGTGGCTTACACAGGCGGAATTGTTGCGCTACGCCAATCACCTCCGCGAGAACATTGACCTCGGTCGCTGCCGCGCGTTCATCACCTCGATGCGGGAGAGGCAGCTGGAGGATCCCAGCAATAGGGACGTGGCCGGGGTCGTGGAAGGGGTCCTCGTACGATATTCCCCGAGGTACCTTTACCAATTTTTTGGATGGGACGGCACGGGGGTGACAAGCTGGTCGCAGCACAGCAGCAGTTTGCCGCAGCCTGACACCACGGTTTACACCCACAGGTACCCAGCACAGGGGGATGGCAGGTTCGATGTCTATGAGATTACACGCAACAACCCCAACATGCCCGACCCATGGTTTGGTAGGATCCGGGGAATACTCAGTCAGGTGTTCTTTAGAAACGACTGCAACACAGTACACCCGAACCAACAGGCATTGTGTGTCATGGCGGGTCGGGGAGAGAAGATCAATTGGGGCAAGCTCGTGGACGGCAACGCGGTGAGCCAGATCCAGCGGCACGTGCACAGCGATGCATACAAAAGCCCCATAGCCCCGTTTCTCACACAGTTCATCGGCCACTTTTTAGACTATCACAAGGCAAATCACCACCCGTGGACCATGGGCACATTCTTAGAGGTACAACGGGAGCTAGCGGAGGCCGCAAAACCAAGCACCACGCCGCCCCACAGAGGCAAGCGACCACGCACCGAGGAAGCCGGGGCCGCTGAAGGGGGTCCCATGGAGGTGGCCAGCACCACCACGGCCACACAGTTCGGTCCTCGCACCGCGGCATTCGAAGCACATAAGCGAACCATGGAGACCTGCATAGAGGACATCCACAATTTCCTCCACATCATAGAACAACAGCAGCAGACCGCGACGACCAAATACAATGAATGGGAAACTGGGCACAAACACCACACCGCCCAACTCGTGCAGACCACCTAGGCCGCGGCTCACAAAACCTTGGAGGCGTATAAGCTGGAAGTCCAGCTTCGCACGGAGCAGCTTCAAGGGCAGGTAACAACCCTGCAAAATTAGCTCAACACGAGGGATTTGGAATTACAGGCTGCCACGGAAAGATCCAAATCTTTCGAAGATCAGAGTGCCAGAGATCGCGAAAGGATTGAGCGGCTTGACCGCCAAACTACCAAACTCGTGGCGCAGTGTAAAGCACTCACCGAGGAACTAGCTCTCAAGTCCACGGCCCCGGCACCCAACACCTTGGACGTGGACTCGATACACCGACAGCGCCAGGAGGTGGACAATGCCCGTGAGAATTTTGAGGCAAACAAAATGGCGTGGACGAACCACGCGGCCAAAGTGATAGCCACCGCAGCATACTAGCTGTTGCGGTCCACACCACCCATGTTCGAGGAACCCCCTGCTTCGTTTCTCGATCAGTGCACCAGCGATGCACTCATCACCCTGGACCTGGAGAGCTCCGACAACAACTAGGGCAGCCAAGGGGAGCCCTTCCTCGGGGAGGATGAGGAGGAGACACATCCTTAGGACAAGCCGGAGTTGACACAACTCCGAACACGCACCCACGAGGAGGATTACGACGCGCAGGAGGAGGACACCCGCGCACAAGCCAAGAACAGGGACATGGACGCCGTCTCCGGGGAAGGAATGTACCATTCTCAACACAGATAGGGGAGGAGAGAGTAGATATACCCGAGGGGTTTACAGACCACGAGCAGACACCGCACCAATCACCACGGCCGCATGCCACGGTAAGCTCCCCGCAGTACCACCTCCCAGTTCTATCCCCCCCGGTACAATACGAGTCCCCGGTGAGACAAAACGCGGATGGCACTTACCCGTGGCCAAAGCGGGCCGAATCCCCCATGACACCCTCGAATCCTCTGCCGGTGTTTTCCCCATTGCGAACGCGGCCTTCCCCTCAGTCCTTGGCTCGACACAGGCAAGTCATCCTCCAACAGGAGGAACACGAGGGGTGGAACATCGAGGACGCGGACGAGGACGGAGATGAGGCCTCGAATTCAATGCACTTCGTATTGAAGTACTTCCACGAACACCCCCATCTAGCAGCACACTACACAGACCCCGATACACAAGGACGACAATGTCCGGCCTGTAACCGGACGTTAGGAGGAACGGTATTTGATGTATACACCCACGCACTCAATTTCCGCGGCAACCACGTTCTGATGCATCGAGCCGTGGCCGAGGCACTTTGGCGAATTCACAATGGGGAAGAACCCCCTCGCAGCAGTCGACAACTTCCCCGGGAGCAAGCTAGACCGAATAGGAGGTCTGCCCCCTCGAGCAGTTGACACAGCAATTCGGGGACGAATTGCACTCTGCGAAGGAGGGCAAAATGTTACCCGCCTCGGCACCGCGGGTATCATTACCGAAGACCAACAGCCCGGGGGAAGACCAGGAATTAAACAGCCACGGGGCTCGAGGCCGAAGCAATGACTAGAGGACCACGAGGATCGAGAACACGGGCGCAGGGAGTTAAGGCCGAAGAACAGCGCAAGAATTAGGTTTGATTATAAATAGAGGAGGATTTACACAATAGGTAGCTCTCTGTAGTGCATGAATGTAGTGATAGCCACAACGCAGGACTGCGATCTCTGTAACCTTGGGCATTCACAATTCAATGCAAGCAGGACTCAGTCCAATTCTTCTCTACCTCCATCGTTGTTCTCACTCCCCTCCCCTTCTTCCCTATTTCTAACTTCTACCTTCTAAGTCTTGCAATCGCCCGTGGCACCGTGGAAATCCGTGTCGGGACAATTGTGTCTCAGCGTACGCTACGTGGTTGAGGAAACCACCCCTCGTGAATTTCCCCTCCGGCGAACCTACATCGAGAGAGCACACACACACACACACACACACACACACACACACACACACACACACACACACACACACACACACACACACACACACACACACACACACACACACACACACACACACACACACACACACACACACACACACACACACACACACACACACACACACACACACACACACACACACACACACACACACACACACACACACACACACACACACACACACACACACACACACACACACACACACACACACACACACACACACACACACACACACACACACACACACACACACACACACACACACACACACACACACACACACACACACACACACACACACACACACACACACACACACACACACACACACACACACACACACACACACACACACACACACACACACACACACACGGAGTCGTGACTCGTAAGAGAACACCGAAAAGTGTTGCAAACCCCGAACTCACCGCAGAGTAGTACTACCCCGAGCTCACTCGATTGACTTACCCTGGCCTAATCACTAAGTGATTACGGCCACCAGTCAACGACCGCCTCGACCTACCCAGACCCGAGGTTAACTGTGGCTGAAGTCCCCGAGCCCCGGTTCTTGCTCAGTTTGTTGACCCCTCCAGCCCCGTTCCTCACACCTCGGACACCTCCATACCTGTACCTCGGCTAACAATGTATATGCACAATCAGCTACAAAATACATTCTTTTCTATGAATGGAAAGCCAATATGACATGATTGGATTAATTACGTGGGGATACCTCATTAGATACTAAAAGTACCATCACCAATTTAAAATATACACAAATCACATGCTAGTAAGAGTCGAATAGATAGTCCTATCTTGGTATTGAATGTACTTATGTAAATAGACACTTTGAATGAAATTACATAAATTATTGAATGTTAAGTGACTTCAACTTGTTATGTTGCGCAAGAAGATGAAATAAGTTAATACACCAACTATTATTGGCATCTTGTATTCTAAATTATGACAACGAATTTTTTTTTCGAATCCCATGACTGTAAGAAACCTGTGTTTTTATGATAATTTTTTGTGACGTGGAAAGGTTTTTATGTTAACATCGGTATCAAACGTAACATAAAGACCTTTGCTGCAACATCAAATCTAACATATAAACAAGCGCATGTCACAAAAAATGCATAAAAAATAACAGGGGTTTCCTCCAAGGCATGTTCAGTCATAGAGGTAGGCTAAATCATCTATTGTAGACGAAGGCCGAATCACTTGTTGCATGAAGAATGCATGTCAAAATCACCTATTGCATCTTGAAGGTAGGGCGAAACACCTATCGCGTCCTGAGAGTAGGTCTAATAACCCCTAAAAATCCAAGCATTTCCTCAACCCCCAAAACCAAAAAGTGCCATTTTTCACCTCTGTTGAGAAATGGGGAAATGGAAAAATTGTTTTTTCTAGTTTTAGAATTCGAACCGTAAGATCTTGTACCTAACAGTATACAAAAACGTGGGCAAAATTTCAACCGTTCGATGTTTGCTATTTGTGAAATCATTACAATCAAAGTTTGTCCAACAATTTATTTTTGCCGCTGTCCGAGAGTCATTTTCTAAATGGTGCCAAGAGCAACTTGATGATTGTTACTCCAAAAAAATTCCTCATTTTTTTCCATGTAGGTAATCAAATTGGGTACGCTCATGCGAAATTTTAGAGACTCATTCCACTTTTTGACCTCTAAGTACATTATTTTATGGCAAAAGGTTTAAAAAGAATTGTATAGTTAAACAAGCACCACATTTGATGTATTAAGTTTAAGAAAAATCTGAACAGTGAGTAGGTGCCTTTATGAGTATGTGAATTTTGAAAAAAAAAATCTTAGAAAATTCCAAAATCCCAAATTTTGGCAATTTTTGAAAGAAAAAATTGTAAATTTACTAGAAATTGTAAAGATTGTTTCCTGAAAGTTTTGGAGGTTGCCTTTGTAAAATTGGTAAATCTTTTGACTTTGGACACTTTGGAATTTGAATTTGGAATTTGGACAATTAATAATTTGGTAATGAACATATTTCCAAAAAAGAATACTTCAAAAAAGCTAAATTTAAACTGTCGGTTTGGACTTGAAACCTAAAATTTCTAAATGAAGGTTTTAATATTAGAATTTGGCTTTGCAAATTTTACCACATACACATAAGAGCATGGGGAGCACCCAATAAAAATCTTAGGCAAAAATATCAATTTATCTTCTTAAATTGGGTTGCCCGAAATCTCAAAAAACCAAACGGTTTTCCTCGATTTTTAGAGGATAACCTATCGCATCACAAAGTGGGGTAAAACACCTATCGCATCGCGAGGTAGGATAAATCACCTATCACATTGCGAGGGTAGGATAAATCGCGTATCGCGAAGGTCCAAACGAATCACCTAAATCACCTATCGCATCATGAGGATAGAGCACATCACCTATCACATAACAAGGGTCGGATGAATCACCTATCGCATTGTGTAGGTGTGGCGAATGACCTATTGTATCGTGGATGTAGGCCAAATTACTTGTCGTATTATGAAAGTAGGTCGAATGCCTGATCTCATCATAAAGATAGGCCAAGTTCCTCATCTCAGTGAAATTATGGGAAATCACGTGTTGCATCACCAAGGTAGGTCAAAACACTTGTTCGACCGTGGAGTTATTCAGGATGGCCGAATTATCTCTTGCATGATGGAGACATGTGAAATTATCTATCATGAATTTTAAATATTAAGCGGAATTAATTTTTGTATTTTGAAGATAGATTAAATTGCATGTCTTAGCTAACTTCATGTTCTAACTGTGAGGGAAGTATATAAGATTAAATAGTTGTATTTTCTTGAAAATAGGCCTATTACTTATTTCTATTGATTTTTTCACCTTAGATTTGAAATGGTAGGAAATGAGCTAATTTACCTTTCACCCTTGGTCTCTCCAATTGTCTCTTGCAATAATAAAAACAAGCCAAAACACTTGCTAGAAGTTAATATTTATTAATGCAACGTTTCTATTTAAGAACTTTAAGGCAAGACCTCTTGTTTTCATAGGCACAACTTGGTGATGTGATCGCTTCAATACTATGTGAAGAATTCCGAAATGAAAGAGAGCATCCTCAATTCTCCTTGAGAAGGTGCATTCAAATTAATGAAGGTTTATTTCAATTGAGTTGATGGACTAGTACAATATTATTTTTGATTTGATGATGAGTTTATTTCGACCTGTCATATGGTGCATATATGGGATGGCCAAATCACATGTATTGTTTTCGTGACTTGGTCGTTGATTATAGGAGAGAAGCCAACTTGCATGTTTTCACTTGATCTCAAGTATCATAACCCATAAAACACATGAAACACAACTCATGACTGACACTTGATGTAATTATTTTGGAATAATATACCAAAATACATCTAAACATCGATATATAAAATAGTGTATTCATGTTTGATGGTAATGTATACACGACACGAAGAGTTTCCGTAAGTGGTTTTTAAATAAGTATCAAGACTTGGTTATGATTAGAAACAACTAACATCAGATAAGGATAAGAGGAGACCAGGAATGAGGAACATGACATCATAAGCTGCGAACGAGGAGACAAGAGAATATGGGATGGAGAGTTGGGAAGGAAGGATGGAATTTGTGAAGTGTAGTTGGAGAATGTGGAACTGCCAACAAGGAAACAAAGGACTAGGGAATTGGAAACGAGGGAATGGAGACATGAGAGGGAACAAGGGATTGACAGACAAAGGATGTGAGACTGAGCACATAGGACAACAAAGTCCTTCAATTGGGAAAAAAAAAACTTTTCAGAATGAAAACTCATGTATACTATATATCCTTAATGACTCATACTAAACAACACTATATAAAGAGTTGCCTCTTTGTAAACAACACTCAATAAAGAGTTGCCTCTTTGTAAACAACACTGAATAAAGAGTTGCCTCATCAAGACGACAAGTTTTTAATTGTTGTGCATATAGCACAATAGTTGAAAAGAACTTGTGAAAATTCAAATTCAAATCTAAACAAAGTAGATTAACATTTTAAATATAGAAATACAAGTATATGAGATGCATAGGGTAATACAAATATATGAGATGCATAGATGATTTTTCTCCTGTAAGTGAAAAAATGACACATATGATTTATTATCAGAATTATTATTTGTTTTTTTTGTTTTTTTGAGATAACTTTGAAAGAAGATGAGGTTCTTGTAACATACAAAACTGGATCAACCCAAAAAAGTGAAGGACTGGAGGCAAGACCAGTTTAAAATTTGAAAAGGGCAAAATGGGAATAATGATCGCAATGAACTCTCAACATGATTGTTCCTACAAAATTTGAAATGAGGGCATTCAAATTAGTAACGAACATCTATAAATAAGGGGGATGGATGGGGGAGAGGCACTGTAGCAGCCCCTGGCCCGCCCACTGGCAGGGGGAGACGAGCTCGTGTAGCTTTGACGAATCTTCCGAGTCAAGCCCCGGTATAACGCCCTGTAGATAAGCAAACCCGGGAGGCCTGCCACGAGGGCTCGGAATCGGCGGAGTCGTGGCAGCCCGGCGCGGGAAGGGCGGCAGCGTACGAGTGTGAAAAGGTCTGGAGCGGCGGAAGCTTCGGCGCCAGACCAGGACCCTTCCTTGAGCCAGGACCCTTGAGAGCCAGGGCCGGCTTGTTGCTACAGTAATGCACTTGTGTCAGAGGGCAGGCAGGAGGCTGGTTGTTGTTGTTGTGGTGGTGGAGCAGGGTGCTTGGAGATTCTTGTGAGGGTCCGTGAAGGGAACTACCGGATTCTTCGCCTTTGAAAGGGATCATTTCAAACCCCATTGTAAGGCCAGGTCGGAGGGAGGTTTGAAGCGGGGACGGTGACCACGACGGCGACGACGACGACGACGACGCTCCCCTCTTTTCTGCTGTTGACGACGCTTTAAGGCAGGCAGGTCGATTTGGATTCCGCACCCGCGGCCCCCTGGACCCCTTTCTTCTCCTTCTTATTCTTTTGGTACTATTTTCGCGCCCGCCCGCCTACCCACCTCTCTTCGCTCGCTTGCTCTCTCTCCGCGAAGTTTTATCTTCCTCCGCCGCCGACTCACGATCCTCCGTCTGCCGCCCGCGTTAATTGCTTCCACTAGCCTTTTCTTGTTTTGTTTTCACACAATCTTCGGCTGGTGCTTCGACAGCCAGGTTAGTCTGCGTGTTTCGAGGTTTGTTTGTTAGTGAGACGACTGATTCAAGGTTGCGATTTTGTACGTTTCGTTCCGTGTTCTAGGTTTTTTTCGTTGAAAGGCGCTATTTGGATTGGTTTTGGATTGGTTCTGCATGAGGAAGAGAGGTTGGAAGTTTTTATGTTTATGATGGCTTAGGTCTTGTGATAGTTGAGCTCGGCGTTGCGTTGCTCGGTTGTCGTGTGAGTTAATTCATGTTTTGCGGTCTCTGTGCGTGATTTCTGAAAAAGGTTCGTGTTTGCATGCAGCTTACGGAGTGTTTCAGATTTTTTGCGTTGGTTTTGCAACACAAGGATTGAGTGGAACGATTTCGGAGTATTGGAGTTCAGGAAATTCTGAATTTCTGTAAGTGAGGTCGTTCTGATTGAATTTCTACTAGCAGTGGACGTTTCTTCAACTCGATCGAGAGAGGATACCGACTCTGTTTGACCTCTTCACATGAGCGATGGAGACGCCAATGGCCATTGACGTGGCAATCTTAGACCCGGACTTGTTGCAGCTACCGAATGACCTTCCATCGCCTTCTGGCAAACCATCTACCGAGAAACAACTTGAGGAGCTTTTTTCGCAATGGCTTTCCCTGCCCGACACGCAGCGAGTGGTACGTAGACGACGATCACTACTCTTCCTGACAGTTGGTGCTTTCCACCTGTGTCATGTCTCATCTTTTGTCTCATTTGTCTCCTCGGCTCAGCATCAACAGTTCTTTTAGGTGGTGGCGGTAACAGGCGTAGTAGCTTGTTTGTTGCCTACTACCCGACAGTGCTCAGTTACCTCTTCTATGCCCAGGGTGTCTAATTTACAGAATTAGGGGACAATCGGTGCTCGATATTTGTTGGCCTTCTTTGGCTTTCGTTCTTTTACTCTTCATTAAATTAGAACAGTGGAGGACATGACAATTTGTGTCCCTCTGTCTCCCAGTTCTCTTCTCTAAATTAGATCAGTGGAAGACTATCGACAAGTTATGTCTTTCTGTCTCCCACTTTCTTTTGTTTGTTCAGTTCACTTTTCTCTTCTTGCTTATAAGCCGGTTATGGGGTTTACGGCAGTCAGGCGCTGCCGCTTCTTTTCTTTTCTAGCAGGTTACTCTCTAATTTATCTATAGCTTAAAAAAAGAGTCTCTTGTTCCTCCTTCAGAAGTTTGACGTCGATGTGAGGAGGGAATTCAGGGCAAAGTTTTAAGCCTAAACTGTATACAGACTTTCGAATGTTTTTTTCGTATGTTCTAGTCTTTCTTCGTTTTTATCACTCTAATTTTCAAATTTTTCTACTTGCTGTCATCAGGTCATGGCTCTTCTTCAAGAAGCTCATTCAACAGAGACATTATCTGGAAGTCAAGCTATTCCTACCAATTATTCATCGTTATCCTTGCAAACTGCGGCTTTTAAAGAAGGATCGACTCCACCATTGTCACCTCGCGGCTCCCCTCTTTCACCGAGGTCGCAAAGGCGATTGAGTGGACACACCATCTCTGGCTCTCCCTTAAGGAAAAGCAGTGATACGAGTCGAGAAGTGATTCCTCAGGTATCTAACAGGTTGGCCATCGACACCGACATACAACCTTCTTTAACAGGAAGAAGTTGATTGTATGCTTCGGGTCATCCAGTAACGGATGATGGTCTTTGTTGTTCGGTGGAGTACTTTTGTTTGATTGCCTTTCGAAGCTCTGATTAAGTTATCCGAATTATTCTGCACATTCACGCTTTTGAGAAATTTTCTAGAAGCCTATTGTAGAAGGCGCGCAAACCTAATCTGGTCCCACGAAGTGTTTGCTGGTCAAAGTGCTCTTTTCCAAGTTCGTCTGTTCGTTCGTGTATTGATAGTGCCACTTGTTGTTCTGCAGTTCTATTTTCCGAGAGGACCACCTGCATCAGAAGAAGCATATAACGAATGTCTGAATCTGGTTCACCAGATATTTTCTGGTCATGACGATGGTCTACCACTTTCTGGTATGTTTTCAACCATAACATTCAAACGACAGGATTTAGTATTTTCTTATCATTCTTCTACTCTTAGTTCGGAATCTTTTGTGAAGGGTAGCACTGAGTTCATGTTCACTTGTTGTCTTTTGACTCCAGCATTCATGCCGGTGACGAAGGAGATCTGCAAGTTGCCATCCTTCTTCACAAGCGTGTTGTTCAAAAAGCTTGATGTCAACAACACTGGGCTGGTTACAAAGTCAGTATTCGCTCATTCTTTCAACGTTGATGTGCGATTGTAGCAAGCTTAGCCATCACTTCTCTTTTTTATTCATGGAAATTTTAAAAATAGAGGTATTGAGCGCTTTGCATGGTAGCTTATTCACTGTATATGCAAGTTGGTCAACTTCTAATAAGTCAACTGTCTGAGGTTATTAAACGGTATGTGGCGTTCGTGTGTTGCAGGGAAAGATTAATAGAGTACTGGCTTGATCAGAATATGCTGACAGCCGATGGTGCCACTCGCATATTTTCGGTTTTGAAGCAGCACGATAAGAATTATGTAACGCAGGTCGGACGTTTTCAATGTTTCAGAATCTACTGATTAACTGTTCATCAGTCCCACATATTATGGGCGCCTGAAATGCGATGTTAGAGAAGCTTATTTTATCTTTTGGATGTATATACTGATGCATGGGTTGTAATGTCATCAGGATGATTTCAGACCCGTGTTACGCGAGCTCTTGCTGACTCATCATGGTTTAGAGTTTCTGCATGATACTCCTGAGTTTCAAGATAGATACGGTATGGAACACCTTGCCAGAAGATTCTCGTGTTTTTTTTTTTTTTTTTTTTTTTTTTTTTTTTTTTTTTTTTTTAACTGTTTGACTATACTGTTGCTTTAGTTGTTAGAGACTTCTGTATTTTTGCCTTCACGCTGTTGCTCACCTTTTAGTGGTATGTTGTTTTTATGTCTTTTGCAGCTGAAACGGTGATATTTAGAATCTTTTATCATTGTAATAAGGCTGGCAACGGGCAGCTGCAGCTTAGAGAAATCAAGCGAAGTAATTTAGTTGCAGCCTTGCAACAAGTCGATGTGGAGGAGGACATTAATAAAGTGTTAAAGTGAGTGCCTAAATCGGGTCATCCAATGAATAGCCGTCGTCTGTAGCTTTCAAAATGTACAGTTCTGCAATGTATCACCTGAATTATGCACTATTGTATTATGTCTATATTCAGGTGTCTAACATAATGGTTTTGGTGGGCACAGGTATTTCTCTTACGAGCACTTCTACGTTGTTTACTGCAAATTCTGGGAGTTGGACTCCGATCACGATTTCCTGATTGACAAGGATGACCTACTGCGATATGGTAATCATGCACTGACGTATCGTATTGTGGAGCGCATATTTTCTCAGGTGTGCATTGAACTTACCTGGTCCTCCGTTGTTAATGTCACCGACCATTATCGATCATACGATATTATTTTTCTTCTGCTTTGTAGGACAGAAAGATCTTGAAACTCTTTCCAGTCACTCAATTTGCTGTCTCATAGCATCTTTTATCTCGTCTTTTAAGCGAATAACGTCGTTTACGTTTATATCGATAGGTGCCAAGAAGGTTCACAAGCAGAGTTGAAGGAAAGATGGGGTACGAGGACTTCGTTTGGTTTATCTTGTCCGAAGAAGATAAGACATCAGAGACCAGTCTTGATTATTGGTGAGTTTGCCAAGTGTAGCAATGTAGTTTCTCTCGGCTCAAAAGATGCATCAGTGATGTTTACTTTTCTTCATCTGTTCTGATGTCTGATCAATGTCGAAACAGGTTCAAGTGTGTGGACTTGGACTGTGATGGTGTGATTACTGCGAATGAGATGCTCTTTTTCTACGAAGAGCAGTTGCATCGAATGGAGTGCATGGCACAGGAGCCTGTTTTGTTCGAGGACATTGTTTGCCAAATGAGTGATATGATTCGTCCCAAGGTGACGTGCATGGATTTGAGTTGACTTCTTGCATGTTCAAGTTGTGTTTGTTGATAGAAGTGATTCGGTTGTGTCGCTCTGACAGAGGTGTTCCACATCTGTAGTCATGAAGATTGTTGGTTGTTACATATTTCATGTTTCAGTCATTCATTCTGGAAACTTCTCGACTTTGAGACTCACGTCATTATGCTTCCTGGAATGCAGAAGGATGGGCAACTTACTCTTCGGGACTTGAAGAATTGTAAGCTTTCTGGGAATTTTTTCAACATACTTTTCAACCTCAACAAATTTGTGGCATTTGAGACTCGAGATCCGTTTCTCATCAGACAGGTATTTTCTTAATAATGCTAGTTTTAAAAGTGAGTTGATTTATTATCAACCAGTCGGATGGACGTTACTACTTGCTCCGTTGAACATCTTCGGTCAATCATTTTTTGGTTCATCTGATATCCCAATGCTGAAAACATCTTCTTTTGATTTGATTTCAGGAGAGGGAAGATCCAACGTTAACCGAGTGGGACCGTTTTGCGCATACGGAGTACATCCGTTTGTCGATGGAGGAGGATGGTGAGGATGTTTCCAATGGGAGTGATGAAATGTTGGACGATGCTAATTTTGAGTTTTAGCTTCCTCTTCGTTTTTACACATCCAGATTGAAGCAAAGTGTTGTGTCGCGCTCTCCATAATATCCTTTCGCTTGTCATTGTGCAAGCCCAGGTGTCTACTGATCTGGATATTGAGCAATGAGCACCAACATGATACGCTACTGGACATGAAGTTCTCCGATTTTCTTCAATCGCAGCTCTGCAGTTATCGTGACTATTATTTTTCTCAAGCTGAAGCTGCACCTGTACAGGCTCCTCACTCTTTAGTATTTGAACGATTGGATACACTTCATAGGTAGGTAGGCTTTTTCCATGGATGTTGAATGACAACGGGGAAGGAATGTTGATAGCACTTGGTTGAAGCCAAGCCTTATCGCTGTACAGTACCCGGCAGTTACGATCATTTGTCTGTTTCCAGAACACACACTATATTTGCTGCTCCTGCAGATTAGCCATTCTTAGCATTGCATGTGCAGTTGAATCATGTTGGGAGAAATTGTGTCGACAATTGCCATGATCATTTATAGATGATACCCTTTTTGCTCCATGTCCTGGGTCTTTGAGTATTCTGCCTTCACATAGTGATGGAACCTGGTTTCATAAGAGGATGACGCTCTCTGTCATCAGATTCTGTTTGTACAGTTGTTACAAAGTACCGCTTTTGTCCTATTTGTTAATCCTCTGTTTTTTGCATTATTTTTTAAAGCATAATAGATGTCTGTTCAGCTTTGAAGATGTGAATTAGCCCGTTGCTTGCTTGTTTTTTTCTGGTGTGCATCTGCCTTCTAACTTTCAATAAGGTGCACAATTTCAATCATAAGTAGATATTACTCAATGCATCCTAGATCGGGACTAACTTGTGTCACAGGTGCTACCAAGATTTAAATTCGAATTATAACAGAATACAAACAAACATGGATTGTATTGATGCACATTTTATATACATGAAATTGATCAAACGTTATAAAAATGGCACACACTTACTTCTTTATTTCTATATTTAATTAAATAAAAAGAAAGTTCAACTCGTGCACTTGAACCTCATTTTCGACACCCTTACATTCAACACCTTGGTGGCGGATGATTTTCCTACTTTCTAAATTCAGAAGATTGGTGATTTATATGCCTTATTTTTGTGTCTGAAAAAGATAGTCATATGTCCAAAAGCTCAAAATGCTACTAAACATTTAAGATCAATAATGTGCAATATTTTAACCTGAACTTTTATTGAAAATGCAGTCATTTTTCTCTCCGGAACTTGTATTGAAAATGCAGTCATTTTTCCCTTCCTAGAAGTCAAATGAGGGGCGGTTCACACTGTGCCCATTAGTTAAGAAGTCAAGGAAATTCAATAATAAGATTGGTGCACAATATGCATATCATTCACACTATGCCCATTAGTTGAGAGATCAAGGAAATTCAATAATATGTTTGGTGCACACTATGCACATCAAGGAAATCCAATTATCTGATTGGTAGATAGCAACAGTTTGGCCTTCACACAAGAGCCCAAAGTCCAAAGGTGAAAGGTGCCCAAAGTGCCTACATTGCAACACTTCTTGACAACTTTGACGCCAACAGTTTGGCCTCTCAATGAAGAGTTTGGGTACGATGAAAATGGACACCTAAACTTTTGTTGAGAGGCCAAACTTTTTTTCAATAAAATTACTCAAAGGTCAATAATAATAAGTTTTGATGGACTTCTTTACTCCACCGCTCGGGCAAGAATGAGAGGAGTTTGGGCGACCACCTCTCGACTTGCATAGTGTGAACGGGACCTAAAAAGTAAGTAGAGAGAATTACCAAAAAGGACACCTTTGGAGATTCATGCTGTTTGCATCTTCTTGTGGAGAAATCTGCACACATTCTCACAGGCCCCCAGTTAAACAGTAATAACGTTAAAGCACGTGTAATGAGTGACACAGTATGTTTTTCTTTCTTGAAATAGAAGGCAGTGTCACAGCAGCCTTGTGACGCACAAAAGGCCACATCGTCCTCACTCGCTCTCCCGCTGGCTGCTTGGCTATGGCCGCTGCTACAATGCCGCAAGGAAACAAATTCCCCATTCAACACATTCCCCAGCTCCTTCCCTTTTATCGATCACCCCTGCAGCTCCTTGCTTCGATCACCCCTGCAGCTCCTTGCTTCGATCACCCCTGCAGCTCCTTGCTTCGATCACCCCAGCGTTTTTTCATCCCTGGCAGCTTGCCCACTTCCAACTCCCTACAGGAATTCATCTTCAACTCACTTCCAACTCTCTACTGGAATTTAACTTCAGCTCCTCTGCCAGGTGACTATATCACCCACTTCACTTCTCTTGCTTGCAACTTCTATAATCGTAGTTCTGGAGCAATTCAGCTGACTGCAGCATTTTTGGGTAGTACACGAGTAACGGTTCAACTGCATCTTTGAATGACGGAAGCGTACTGGCAGCAGGTTTGAGGTTGATCGCTCATGGTAGTGGAGAGCAGGCTGTTGAGTCCCAGCTCGTTCTTCAGCAAGTTGAGTTTCCCCTCGTCAAAGTTTCTTCCCGTGGTTCGGAAGCATCATCGCAGCGTGCATTGCGAATCAATGCAGCAGCAGAAGAAGAGTTTAATATGGTTCCGGAAAGGGTTGCGGCTTCATGACAATCCGGCCCTTCTGCGTGCCTGTCAAGGTATGCTCAGTGAGTGTCAAGGTTCAGGGTTTAGGGGTTTAGATTTATCATATGATGCGCTTAGGTTTTAGGGTTTTAGGAGCTTGCTGATTTAGTGCGACTTGTGTGCGTGAAGGTGCGAGCCATGTGTTCCCTGTCTTTGTGTTGGATCCATGGTTTCTGGCGCCCGATCCAACTATGCCCTCGCCTGGATCAAAGGTGGCCGGCGTGAACCGCATTCGTTTCTTACTGCAGTCATTGGAGAATCTGGATGCCAATCTTCGACTGCATGGCTCCCGTCTCCTTCTCTTGCATGGAAATCCCATTAATGTCATTCCAACTCTCTTAAGCAAGGTACATTCTTCATTCTATCATGAAACAGCTCTAGTTGTCGTATTAAGCTTGTGATGCTTAATTGCATCACGATAACATAAATGGTCATTTGAGATAATAAGTTCTTTGCATGTCGTAAACGAGCCATTATAAGACCAACTCATCACCTTCTGACTCGGATTAGTGTTGTAGGTAATATTGTTGAGCTAAATCATACTGAAAAGAGTGAAGTTACTTCAATATGAGCAAGTTTATGCAGATTCATTGAGGGAGAATGTTTTGAGGCCATTTTGTGACGTCTACGTCGTTGGCTTGGATTTACAGTGGCAGATCAACGAGCTGTGCTTTGAGTACGACACGGAGCCATACGCTCAAGATCGTGACGGTCAAATTAAGGTGCAGTCTCGCTCTTTCATGTGGTTAACTCTTCTTTCACGAATGGAAGCAAGCCATTGCGGATTCTGCCTCGATAGTCAGACTCATTTTGATTACTTGTCTGGGTTTTGCAGAAGCTAGCGCTTAAGAGCGGTGTTGAGGTTTTCGCCCCTGTTAGCCACACCTTATTCAATCCTGCTGAAACGATACTGAAGGTACCATTCTTCAGTAACACATGGGATGTTTGCTATTCTACACTCTACTTAAGAGGAATATTTCTTCTTAGTACTAAACTGGCTTGCTGGGACATCAGAATAATGGTACCACACCTATTACGTATCAATCCTTTTGCAAAGTGATCGGGACACCGCCAGCACCACTGGATGCTCCATTGCTGATACCAAGCCCCTCGGAAGAAATAAAGGACGTAGATCTTGTTGCGGTTCCAACTCTTGAAGACTTGGGCTACACAAATTTGGATGAGGTTTCTAAAACTTGTTTCCTGAGTAACTCTGTTTTAGCCACTGTACTTGGGTATCGGAAACCACTTTTTTGGACATCAGTTAGTGTTGAGGATCATCAATGCTCATGTTACAGGAGTTTTCTCCGCATCCAGGGGGCGAGACTGAAGCACTTCGAAGATTAGAAGAATCATTAGCTGACGAGGTAAGGATGTCCCTTCATATTCATGATCGCTTTCGTGACATGATATTCATCTTTTTCATGATTGTTTTGAGCGAGTGTTTTGGCCTTATGCAAATTGAGCTGTTGTGCAGAAATGGGTGTGCGATTTTGAGAAGCCGAAAGGGAACCCCACGCAATTTATTAAACCGGCCACCACTGTCTTGTCAGCGTACTTAAAGGTATGTTCGCTAGACCTTGTAAGGCGTGGATTGTAGAAAGCTCTCTTTTCATGACAATACTAATAGTGAGTGTCTTCTGCAGTTTGGTTGTCTATCATGTCGACTATTTTATCATCGGATACAAGATGTTTACTCGCGAAGCAAAAAGTACTCAAAGCCTCCCGTCTCTCTGGAAGGACAGGTAACCGGCGCACTTTAGATTTTGATGTTGGCTAGATTTTGTTATGGCCAGTGATTCACCTCTGTTTGTGCTGTCTGGCAGTTACTATGGCGTGAGTTTTTCTACACGGCTGGTTATGGAATCCCGAATTTTGATCGAATGGTTGGAAACCCCATATGTAAACAGGTTTAAATTCTAACTCAGCTTTTCGAGGTTGAATGTTTGTTCTCGTCTAGATCGATAACTCAGCTTGTTTGATATAATTCAGATACCATGGAAAGATGATGAAGAGCTTTTGTCAGCATGGCGAGATGGGCGAACAGGACATCCTTGGATTGATTCCGCCATGGTTCAGGTCTTCCCATTTTGGATGCTCATTGATTATACACCTATTTGTGAGTGAAGCATGTATCTGCTTTTGTGCTCAACGTCGTGAATATGTTCATGCAGTTGAGGAAGTGGGGATGGATGCATCACCTCGCTCGACACGCTGTGGCATGCTACTTAACTCGAGGAGATCTGGTTCGTAGTGCTTCTTCTGACCATCCTCCGATTTCGAATTTTGCACTTCTGTAGGCGCAAGTCCCATGTAGTTACTGTTCTTGCGGTTTTTTTTGGATATTAATCCTACATTGTTGACCGGTTAAGTCACTCTCCAGGTTCTCTAGTCCTTTCTCATTCCTATGCTGTCGTCCAGTTTGTGTATTGGGAGAGAGGCCGCGACGTGTTCGACAGACTTCTTATTGATTCCGACTGGTCCATCAACAATGGTAACTGGATGTGGCTATCTGCATCTGCTTTTTTCCATCAGGTTTGTTTACTTCATTCTGGTGTTTATAAGTCATCAAAAGAAGTGATCTACATCATTGCCAGCAGCATAACTGTGATTTTTGTCTGGATGCAGTATCACCGCATCTACTCTCCCGTTACATTTGGCAAGAAGTACGACCCCGAGGGTCTGTACGTGAAGCATTTTATTCCAGTTTTGAAAGGTGGGCGTGGCAATCCGAAGAGCTTTCCTATTTCATGAGTATTCAGTTGCTGACGTTGAAGGGTTGTGTGTGGACAGACATGCCGGCGAAATACATTTATGAACCA
This sequence comes from Bryum argenteum, assembly GCA_037043015.1. Lineage (NCBI taxonomy): Eukaryota > Viridiplantae > Streptophyta > Bryopsida > Bryales > Bryaceae > Bryum > Bryum argenteum. The sequence continues at coordinate 20,354,747 of CM073322.1, read as the reverse complement.
TGGACGGCGCCGCTGGCAGTCCAACAGAAAGCAAAGTGCATCATTGGAGTCGATTATCCTCGTCCAAGTACGTTGTTTTCAAAACTCACTAATCTGGTTTGCGAGTAAATTCGATGTCGAGACTGACAGAATGGTCGTGATCACAGTTGTGGACCATGCTATCGCCAACAAAGAATGTCGCGAGAGAATGGGGCAAGCGTACGCACTCAACAAAGTAACCGGGAATCATCCAATGAAGGAGGAAGTGGATAGATTGCATGACCGGCTTGAAGACCAGTTTCCGGCAGCGAAGCCTGAACCTGGCACCGCACCTGCTGGCGGGCCTGCTAAGCAAGCTTCACGAAACCAGGGGAAGAAAGGCTCCAGTTCCCCGAAGAAGGAGCCTGCCGGGAAACGGCAGCGGAAAGTGACTGATTACACGAAATCTAAGTGATGGAAAGAACTCAGCCGGATGCCTATTGGCTGTTGACGAGCACATTCTGTTGCAGGCGTGGAGAATCTGCGACCAGTGGCAGCAGAAGCCGTGAATCTCCACGCGAATCGAGAGGCAACGTTTCGAAAATGTACCGTTGCTCAAGCAGATTGCAGTGTGCTGCCATTTTTCTTAGTGACATAGTGAAATTTTCGTAGTTTGTTCAATGTAACTATAGGTACCCATCGACATTTGTGTTCTTTGGAATTTACTTCTTGTATCACATCTGCTCAGTCGAAATTCTTGGTGGAATGTGCATTTTAAGGTGTCGAGTTTGGGGAGCCAGATGACACACGAAGGTTTTGTAGTATATAACAAAGAATTGAAGCATTTTATTTCGGGAGTATCGATTGACATGACACCATGGAGTCAGGTTTGATCACATTTTCATTATCCTACTGTGCCTTCAAGGTAAGGAGGATCATCGGAAGGAGCCACTGAATTTTGTGTATATTCCTACAGTAAGTATATCTACTGGTGATGAAACTTAAGAAATACATTTCACTACTTTGGACTGTAAAGTGATGAGTCCTTTGCTGCACTAAATTCTGTCATGAGCTGCCGAGACTTGAAAACATCATAAATTACTTGGGGGCAACCTACGATTGCGGATATCGTCGAGGAACAGAGATGAACGTGATGATAAGGTACCCACTACAATTCACTACAAGGCAGTCACAATCTACAATTCTAGAAATCTTTTTCGAATAGATGACAAATTAATGAACCATACTGTACGCGGGAGATTGTCTACCTCCATGATCACCTTCATCTTTGCTGCGGTCGCCATTTGCGACCTCAATTAGCCCACGCCCAGCAAACTTGAACCGAAGCAATCGTAACTCAATCGTCGTAGCTTGCTTCTCGATCGCTTGCAGGGGTCGGTAACGATTTACCGGATTGGCACCCGACCAGTCTCTGTCGCACCTGAGACGATTCTAATCAGCTGAAATTGAAACACGCCACCGTCCCTGCGCTGTTTGGGTTGACAGTGAAAGGGCGATCGATGAACAGAGCTTGACTTCATAGATGAATGTTTGACGAGGAGCAGGTCGAGTGCTTCGTCCACGTCTCCTGCAGAACCTCGGTCTCCAATTCTGTTGCTTTCAATTGCGTTGATTTCAGTTCTATCGAAGCTCGCATTGCTCTGAAGTAATTTACGTTGTCGGGAGTGCATCATTGATTTCCGTGGCCGCCTGCTTCCTTCATCAGCGTAGACCTGGTTGTTGCATACTGGAGCGTCGATTGCTTAGCAGCTGAAAATCCCATGTAAGCTTCTCTTCTCCATGCAACTTGAGCTTTAGCATAGTGCTCTTCAAATCCCTATTGATACCGGCTATGACCTAGCGAGTTCTAAACGAGCTCTTTACATCGATGCGATCAACAGGAATCCGTCTTTTTCCCTACTGAGATGATGAAGTCGTGAGTTTTTAGGGTTACTCGTAGGCTCTGTAGGCGATTGTGTTCTGTGCTAGAAGCAAATTTCCAAATTTAGGTCAATGCGAAAATGCAAATGCAAAAAATTTAGGTCAATGCAGCTGGGGCTCCGCAGTGTTTATCATCGACATTTCTGAGTGACAGAGAAATCGCGGGGGTTCTTGGACAGATTTTTCCCGCTCGTTGGTGTAAGTTGGTAATTAGATAGGTATCACGAGGTTTCATCATTGGCTTCGGAAATTGTCATTCATGCCAAGTTGGGAATTGTCCTGTTTTGAAGCTCTATTTCTTGTAGTAGAAGAGCTCAATTTGTGGTTACGAAGTGGGATCTCAGTAAGCGAAACCACAATCTGCTTCTTATCCGGGCAAGATTTACTTCTGAACTCGACCATCTCATATAGAACATGAACGACGACATGACGACGACCTGCTGTGCTCACTTTCTTAACGTGCTTTGGAATTGTTGAACATGCAGTGCAGCATATGAATGATGTCCCAGGACAGTAGAGGTGATGGCGGGCTGACAAGCCGCATAATATCATAGAATATGCACAAGTGAAGAGCCATGTTCTCTATTGCGCTTTTGAGGCAGGTCGGCCGACAGGTAGCTGGGGCTTCCCCGCTTCGGAGCTTGCCAGCTACCGGGAGGTCACTCTGGAGGCCCCATGAGCACTTGCGCACTTTTACAACACCAAGGAGGTGGCCTGCACTGAGCCCTGTGCTTATACAGGCGGGCCAGCACGAGCTCGCTTCATCAGCGTTATCGAGATGGACGAGCTCAGTGCGGCGCAAGCTCGGGTTTCGCAGAAGCTACGCGGGGGGTGGATATGGAGGATACGGCGGTGGCTATGGTGGACCGAGCGCGCCGACCGTGGTGTTGGGGTTGATCGGGGTGAACCTAGTCGTATTCGGCATGTGGCAGTTTTGCGATCCCCGCTTCATGGCAAACAACTTCATGGTTTCGATCAACTCCGTGATGAGCGGACGATTGCACACGATCGTGACCTCGGCGTTCAGTCAAGCGCGGTTTGATCATCTGGCTATGAACATGCTCGGGCTCTACTTCTTCGGCACCGAGATTGCGCAGCTCTTCGGCGGCCGGTGGCTGCTGAACCTGTACCTGGCGGGCGCGATTGCGGGCTCCGTGGGGCATCTCGTGTACTGCGCCTTTGTGGTGCCGTGGCTGGAGAACATACCTATGTCTCGCTTCAATGCGCGCTACACGCCTAGTGCGCTCGGCGCTAGTGGTGCTGTGAACGCCATCGTGTTGCTGCACATCATGCTCTTCCCGTCCCGGATCATCATGGTGAACTTGTTCATTCCTGTTCCGGCTGCTCTCTTCGGCGTCTACTTGATCGGGTCTGATGTTTGGCAAGCCCGCAATGAAGGCTCCCGGACCGCGCATGCTGGCCACTTGGGTGGCGCGCTCGTGGGTGCCTTAGCCTGGATCAGTGTACGCAGACGATGGTGAGCCATCTCGAAGGAGGTGATTGCCACCACTTGATCAGGAAAGCAGCTGAAAACGGATGTGCTCCAATATGAGGTAGAGCTATTGCTCAGCAGTCTCCTTTTTGCGAACATGTTCAGATTGCAAGCATTCTTCTACTTCTGTTAGTTCATTGATAGAATGATCATTTCAGAATATGGCACCCTCAGATTATTGTCGCCTTGGAGAGCAAGCTTCCTGCTTTGCCGAGGTTGTAGAGTTCATAAACATTCAGGGGACTGTGAAAGTCGAAACACTGAAGTTGCTCAAATATTTGACTCTTGCATTTCTATTGTTTCGGAAGTGCTGTGAATCGTTAGCTTTGTGTATTGTTGGACACCCTAACCTTCTTCATACTCACAGTGATGGCTTGATGCGATTGGAGGGTGTACGACTCGTCTAACTTTTTAACACCCAATGCTGTCAAATTAAACACTCAAAGTTGTCAAATTTCGCCGAAGATCATGCCTGTGGGCTAAGCATGTGACAACTGAAAAAGACATACCACCATACTGTGATTGTAAGGGTGTTTGAATGTTTTGAATTTACAAAATCTGAACTTAAGATTGATCCAAAATGCAGATTACAAGAGACGAAACTCTTTTAAGTGAGACCCCACCTGGATGAAAAATAGCCTCTGTCATGGTAACGAAGAGAGTTATGAATAAGTAGCAGAAGAGGTAAAGAAGAAAGTGATAATAGAATACGATGAAGAAGGATAAGAAAAAGAACCAGAAATAGGCGCATGCAAAAGAAAAGAAAAAGGAAGCTGCTACCTTATTTACTTCCGAAGGGGTCACGAGTGCTTCAATCGATAAGTGAATTATTGACGACCATCGGATGGTAGACATCAAAGGCTCACGCAACAAAGTCCTCGACACACGAGAAAAGGACGAGGCGGTACAACCGAGGAGGAGATATTTGCCTACATACTTACGTAGCCCGCGCCACGCTGGAGTCCTTGACGATTTAAAAAACTCGAATAAACAAAAAACAAATCCACAAAAAACCCAAGGTGAGATTAGCACCGTCCGCTCACCCCATCACCTCCTCCATCCCACCCCTCCTTTTGCAGAATCCTCACCTCATTGCTTTGCCCCGTCCCGTGCCAGGTTGCGCTTCCTGCTTTTTCCCCAAGTGCCCTCTCTCTACCTTTTGCTCAATTCCTAGTCGTGTGCACAGCTGCAATCTCTTTTGAACAAGAATCGTCCGAAAAGCGAGGGTTTTGGGAGTTGAATTGGTGAACCTTGTGGGGGGAGTGTTGTACCAGAATTGTTTTCCTGTGAGCAAGCAAGTTCCTGGTCATGGCGTCTTCTTCTGCAATGCTACAGCGCGCTGCAGTGTCGCCGGCGGGGACAGGCGTAGCTCGCAATGGAGTAGCAGCCGCGGCTTCTCGGGTTTCGTTGAGGTCGGCCCACTTCGGGAATGCGAAGGCTTTCGTCGCTGCAGCACCAATTGCCTCGTCTGGGCGGCGAGCTGGAGTCGCCGTCACCCACGTGGTGGCGCTCAAGGACCCGGCGGCGCAAGATGGCTTGAAGCGCGCGGTGGCGAAGAAGGCGATTGAGCTTGTGAAGTCTGGCATGGTGGTGGGACTCGGCACTGGCAGCACGTCTTCCATGGCCATCGAGGAGCTTGGTGCCTTGATTAAGGCTAACAAGCTCAAGGATATCGTCGGCGTGGCTACTAGCTACCAGTCTAAGGTCCTCGCTCGCCAGTTTGGTATTCAGACCGTCGACTTGAACGATGTCAACAAAATCGACCTTGCCTTCGATGGCGCCGACGAGGTCCAATTCTCTTGAACACTCTCGTCCTAGTTTGCCTGCATCAAGTTATGCTTTTGACATTCTCCAAACCCTAGAATTCTTGCGCTTTGACTGTAGGTCATTGTTCCATTAGAATCATGTAACACACTCGGAGTTTAAGTGGTAAGAGTTATGCAACTAGCCACCTTTGTAGTACGTTTTGAAGCCTCGAAATTTTTGTCTAGATTGGACATGTTGTGTGTATCCGTACTGACAATGCCAGGTCGTGAGCGCAGGTGGATGTTGGCATGAACCTGATCAAAGGCGGGGGAGCGGCGCACACGATGGAGAAGGTGGTGGACTCGATCGCCAAGGAGTGTGTGATTCTTGTCGACGAAACCAAAGTGGTGAAGACGCTGGGACTATCATTCCCCGTGCCCGTGGAAGTGCTGCCATTCGCCCTGGCTCCCGTTCTGCGCGCTTTGGCTGCGTTGGGTGGGCAGCCCGAAATTCGCTCTGCTCTTCGAAAGGATGGGCCCGTCATCACGGACCTGGTGAGCTACCTTCTCTGAACACTTTCTCATTTCGCCGTGTGTGCAGTCTCGTGATGGAGTGGAATCGGTTTGTGGCAGGGCAACATGGTGGTGGACGTGAGATTCCCCGAAGGCGTGAAGGACCCCGCCGACCTAGAGAACAAGATCAACATGATTCCCGGAGTGATTGAGAACGGGCTGTTCATCAAGGTTGCAAATAAGATTTTGGTGGGCACAAAAGACGGCGAAGAAACGTCGGTTGTCGACTTCTCGGAGTTCGTTGCTAGCATGAAGAGTTCGGAAGGAGTGTCAGCGTAAGCTAGTAGCTATCATTCGGTTAGTTGCCCCTCCTCAATCAGCTCCGCAAGATCCTCAGGACAGGCATCGTTGCCACTGTTTCGTAGGATTTGGAGCAATGGGGGTTTCCCTTACAGGCCTCTCAAATTTTGCTCGATGTCATTCTCATTCTTATACCTTCTTTAGTTAAGATTCTTACGTATCTCGAGAGCTGCGGATATGGACACATAAAATGCCGATCGGGCCATACACGGCGTCTGTTGTGTTTCGGAGGACTTCTTTATCAATGAGCAAAGCAATCCTGGTTCCGTTCCCACTTGTTTTTCATCTACTGAATTCGAATTGCTCCAGTTGTTGTGTGGATCACATTGTGCATACATCCGAATACAAAATACAGCGACTTCGAGAAATGAGGTCAATGAGGGTATTCGACAATGGAGAGAGTATGAAGGATCAAAGCTAGTGCCAAAGTTGACTATGTACATATTCATTTTTTGAGGCGCTATATAGAGAGTGGTCGAAATCGTCTTCACTTTGCACGAGTAGCCAAAATAGCCGCAATTGGATGTGGCATGTTAGCATACAATCCCTCACATTGTTGGGTGTAGTGATCAACTTATAACTCTTTTCCACGCGCTCCCATAATTGCAAAAGACCTACAGGAGGAGTTGGAAAGGAATTCAATCGATGTTTGAGAATTGCCCAAACATGTTATGTGGGATTAAGATTTGGGGATTGAGTTGGTCACTCTAAAACAATAATTGGTTGCTTTAAGAACGATTTTTGAACAATCTTTGCTTTGTGTATGGAAGCATTGTCATGCTGGAAAATGACGTTATCAAAGGTTCAAGTATTTTAATCTCTCTAAACTCAAGTACAAATGTCCATGCATGTTTGAAATATAGTCGTTTGCATTTTAAACGCACATTCAGTTTTTTTAATTACTTACACCTCTTGCTATCATACAACTCCATAGCATTAAACTCCATCATGCTTCACTATTTGCTTCACCACACGATCAACCAAGTTTTTTTTGTCATTAACACAACATTAAGTCCCCCCTCTAAATTGAAACGATGTATTTTCGTTTCATCACTAAATAGAATTCACTTCAAATCCTCTATTGTCCACTCTTTATGAATTCAAAGTCTCACTCGCACATTTATCTATGACAAACAAGCTTTAGGAATCTTCATAAGTACTCAATACAACATCTCTCAAAGTAAACTAGAAGGTGTTATCACAATACTCTAATTCCCTACCCTCTCTCAACAATTTTGTTGCCTATACTACAGTTTCTAGTCCTCCAACCATGACCAAACGCAGTGCACGATCGTCTCTCTGAAGTAGTAAGAATCCTTGGAGCACCTCATTTTGACAATTCTACGTTACTACAATGTTTCTTTCTCACTTCATTCACTATACTCTGTAAGAAACCCAAACACTTTGGAACCACTCCTGTACTCTCATCTTTCATGAAAGGAGCAACAATATTTCTCACTTTGTTTTGTGAAATTGGCTTCGTCATACCAATTGCAATTCCTATTCTCCACAGTATGCTCTACAAGAAGGAAGGGAAGAGAAACCACAAAAATTCTATAGAAAAACACAAGTTTCTATGTGTTCTATACTCATATGAAATTGCTCCGGGAGCCACCTCAAAAAATGAATCTATGAGAGTACATGCATATTTGTGATCATAACTCACAATGTAGATATTATTCAGGCAAAGTGCCATGTGGTATGTCTTGAGAGTGCATTCGGCACATTAAATTATTTTTTTGAAGGTTTCACCCGTCTTACGGTTTCAGAGCTGGCCCTCAGTGCTGCTCCCTCACATGGGCATTGACCCATGTGTTGAGGTCGCTGTAGATGCATCGATGAAACGCAAACTTGCAGAAGATGTGATGAATCAAGTCTAATACGTGTTGGGCTGATCAAGAAAGGAAGCATCGCCGTTGGACTGACTCGTATGCCGCTCACTAATCACTTCCTCGACTGTCCTTGTTGCTTATCAGGAAGACTTCTCAGGAACGTGCTTCACAGGAAGACTTTTTGATTCTGGATACATTCGATCTGAAGCAGATCTCATTAGAAAACGAATACATAGTAGTTCCATCGCGCAAATGGTAATCGCCCCACGCTAGATTGTTGCGTGAAAACGTGAGGTGAATTGTGGCCATAGGATTGTTGGAGTGCTGCCCCGCCAAGCTATGGCAATGGCTGATGAGGTGCCCACTTTGGATATGGCGGAGCTTCGATCGGGTGACGCTGGCGCGCGCGAGCGCGTTGCCGCTGCTTGCCGCGACTGGGGTTTTCTCCAGGTTCGTATCACTCATCTCGGCTGCACTTACAAATTCCCCCAACTACTAAGACCTCCATGTTCAGGTTGTCAACCATGGAGTGTCGATGGAGTTCGTCCAGAAGATGCGCCAGCAATTCTTGGACTTGTTCGCTCTTCCTCCAGAACAGAAAGACGCAGTATCCAGGACACGCGCGGGTGGTCTATGCGGTTACGACTTCCGACCTAATCATGGCCCGCTGGAGGTTTTTCAAGTGAATACCTGGGACCATGAACAACTCCTCAATTTCGCCAATCAGTTGTTCCCCGACTCCAGCGAAGAGCTCATGTAAGCGCTAAACCCTATTAACCCTATTCTGCTTGCATATGGCACCCTGATAAAGTGTGCAAAAGCAGCTCGATGTACGAGGAGGCGAAGGTGGTGTTTCGAGCTCTTGCAATCGAGATACTAGACATCATGATTCAAGGTTTAGGAGTAGATGCAAGACACTACCAGACGCACAAGGAAGAATCCCTAGGAGTGATGCGTGCGAATTACTATCATAAAAGTAGCGAGAATGTGCTGGGGCTGGCGCCGCATGTCGACGGTCATATTCTGACGATTCTGCATCAACAAGATGTGAGGGGATTAGAAGTGCTGAAAGACGGGCAGTGGGTGGCAATTCAGCCTCGAACCGATGCGTTCTGCATCAACGTGGGTGACATGATGCAGGTATAACACAATCACTCCATGAATATGGGCACATTGAATGCTTTGAGCGGTCACTGATCGAGCGAGTAAGCGATGGTGTGTGAGCAGGTGTTGAGCAATGGGCAGTACAGGAGCATCCAGCATCGGGCAATGACATCCACGACAGCAGCGCGCTTGTCTGTAGCGTACTTTCTGACGCCGGGGGTTTCGAATTCCTTGATGCAAGCGGCGCCGGAGCTCGGGGCGGCGCTGTATCGACCCTTCACGTGGGCGGAGTTCGCGAAGGCTGGAAAGAGCCTCAAGGAGCGCGGCTGGTCACATCCTAGCTACCTCCCCCACTTCCAACACCATCAGAATTTCTCTCCACAAACTAATGTAGACAATTTTTGAACCATGCCTTTAAGGACTACACTGTAGTTGGAAACTTCGAATATGTGAATCAATATTTTTCAATAATATAGATACTAGTACGCAAGACCCGTGTCCTCCGAACACACAAAGAAGAGGCGAATTTGCAAATATGTTCTTAGAGAAGCTAGCTTGATTTCGCCTTAGTAAAATGCTCAAATTTTTGTATGATCCTATTTTGATCAAGTAAAGTGGAACAACCTCTAGTCGATTGCAAACCACATCTCAAATTGGGAAATGTGTAGTGAAGTTTAGAGTGTGAGTATTTTTTGTGCATATGGAAAGGATAGACCAAGTGGAATCATCAATTTTGAACTCTTTCACAATGTGCCATTTTTTCATCATGAACTTATAGGTAGTTTTAAAATAACACCCTACATTGTTCACTTTGAGTACATGCTAGAAACCAAAAGCTCCATTTTTGATGTTGCTTATTCAGAGCGCTCTACCGTATGCAAATATATGCTAAAATATCTGACTACAAAGTCTTTGGACGCACCAATAAAAAGAGGTGAATATGTAAATTTATATTTTATTGAACCAAAATACAAATGTAAAGAAATGTGATCTCGTTACTCAATCACCTTCTTTCAAGTTATTCCGTGACTTGCTCACCACTCTTCTACAATAAAATCATTTGAATTGGACATACTTCAATAAACAATATACACCGAAACCAAATTTAATTCTGCTTCGCCATCTTTTCTTTTCCCTTTGCTATACTCACCACCTTCCGGGAAATTTACATCAACCTACATATGTAAATTCCAAGAATCTAAAAAAACCCTAATACATTAACCCTTAACCCCTAAAAATCCAGGAAAACCGATTCGGTTTTCTGAGATTTCGGGCAGCTCATTTTAAGCATTTAAATTGATATTTTTGCCTAAGATTTTTATTGGGTGCTCCCCATACAGTAATGTGTATGTGGTAAAATTTTCAAAGTCAAATTTTAATTTTATAACCTTCACCTAGAAATTTTAGGTTTCATGTCCTAAACGGGCAGTTTAAAATTTTTTTTTTTTAATTTTTAATTTTTTAGAAATATGTTCATTACCAAATTACTATTCAAATTCCAAAGTATCCGAAGTCAAAAAGTTTACCAATTTTACAAGGGCAGCCTCCAAAACTTTCAAAAACAATCTTCACAATTTCTAGTAATTTTACAATTTTTTCTTTCAAAAATTGCCAAAATTCGAGATTTTGGATTTTTTCCAAGATTTTTTTTTTTCAAAATTCACATTGTCATAAATGCACCTTCTCACCGTCAAGATTTTTCTCAAACTAAATATATCATACGTGGTGCTTGTTTTACTATATGGTTGTTTTTAGACCTTCTTTCATAAAATATTTTACATTAAGGTCAAAAAGTGGAATTGGTCTCTAAAATTTTGCATGAGCATACCCAACTTGATTACCTACATGAAAAAAAATGAGGGAAAAATATTTGGAATAACAATCATCAAGTTGCCCTTGGCACCATTTAGACAATGCCTCTCACGCAGCGGCAAAAAAAAGTGTTGGTCAAACTTTGATTGTTATGATCTCACAAATGACAAACATTCAACAGTTGAAATTTTGACCAGTCCTTTGTATACAAGTTAGGTACAAGATCTTACGGTTCAAAGTCTAAAACCAGAAAAAAAGTTTCTCCATTTCCCCATTTCCCAACGAAGGTGAAAAAGGGCAGTTTCTGGTTCTGGAGGTTGAGGAAACCCCTGGATTTTTAGGGGTTAACCCCTAAAGGCCCGAGAGGTTTGAAGAAAAACTTGGATGTGTTATAAAATATGGATTCGGTAACCCCTGTGAAGTAGCTCTCCAAAAATAGTATGAAGACCTTAAACCCTAAATTAGATCTATACGGTTAAATTTCCTAAAGTAACTAAGATTTGTTTCATAATTAATTAAAGAGAGTAAAACTTTGAAAATCAATATAAAATGTAATTTCTATTATTAGTAAATGAACATTGCTATGATTGGCTAAAATCACATATTATATGATAAAATGGAGAAAGGCCACAAGTAACCTATGAGGAACCTCATTAGTTTCCCAAAATAGTAAGTTTTCTTACACTAAGAAAACTTTGCCCTGTTTGTGTTTGAAGGCTTCTTCTGAACAATCTATGAATCCAAACAGGGTTCTATAAATTGGATGTTGTTGCAAACTTACCAAACTTCTGGAATGTTAAAAAAAAATCCAAAAAAAATATTTTTTTATTCAGGTACAGCTCCTCAAAATTTGGGATCGATCATAAAATGGTTGATTGGGCTCTTAGGGGTTAAACGCCCATGGGGTCTGAAATGGGTAGCCCAAAATTGAATCACAGCATCTTTTGGACTTGGGCATGATGAGTGAACCAATCAATAATGAGCTTGCAACCTCCTACAAGGTTATGTACAACCCCAACCTACCTACCACAATCCTTTCAAAGCACAAAATCACTCATACAAATTGTGATTTAAACTGTAAAATTTCACTTTTTGAACACATCACAAGGAGGTGACCAGTTTGACATCAAAATATAAGTGAAAAGTTCATTACAGTGAGAGCTGCTTGAATGAGATACATACTCATTCCAAGCCCTTGCTTATATATCCATAGGTAGGCACATGGTGCTACAATCAATATGGGATAACCGAGAGGCCAAGTCCTCTCTTCTCTCTCTAAGGCTCTTAGGACCAGCCCTCTTCACACACTCTAAAGGACTAACACATCGCTTCTATTCCTTACTAGAACATACTCTTATAACTATTAGTTGCTCTTCTAAACTACGAGCAACCTATCTCTAACAAGAGCTACAGAGCAGGATCCGTTGGAAAAGAGCCTCTCGGGCTCTCTTGGGCGTTCAAGGGTTAAGCGAAACATTGCATCCTTTCTAAATCAGCAGCTGGTTAAATCAGACACAACAACCAATCTTACGAAGCAACAATTTTACGATCTCTCATGAGCTTCTTCACAAATCAAAGGCACTGGAGGGAGCGGCAGTTGCGTCGACAATCAAACCATGTTGAAGCTGATCTAGAAAAACACCTTGCAAGTTTACTTGATGTCTCGCAATGCTCCTGTGCCCATCACCTCCATCTATCCCCAACATACTCGATCGAAGACCGCTTCTGCACAGCCTGCTGGTAAATAATTGATCATCTGCTTCGATCGTATCGACTGTGGCCGAAGAAAAATAACTAAGGCTCAAACCTTCCCAGTTGCAGCCTCGGGATCACGTTGTCTACCAAGTGAAGGGAGGAATGTATCAACATCATGGTGTATTGCGCAAAAATGGCATGATCCAACGTTTTTCTAAAGGAAATGGAGCAGCTTCGTGGTATTACAGCTCTTCTTGTAGTCGCGGATGTCAGCGTAACAATAGAAAAATGTGCGGTCGTCCCACCTTGATTGCTTCTTGAAGCAAGAAAAAAAATAAAAATAAAAAATAAAAAAAATAAAATCTATCGTCCACGCTACAGTCAGAAATTGCGCACCGTGATAACCTCCGAAGTTGGGATTGCAAACAGAAGTTGGGATTGCAAACAGAAGTTGGGATTGCAAACACACAATCCTCACCAATCAAAGTTCGATAATGAGTATGGGGGAAGCCAGCGCGAGGATCGCTCGAGTGCAGGGGCGCATTGCAAACTCGCAGGAGAGGAGCGGGCCAAGGTTGTGTCTTCTTCGACACATTTTCAGCAATGTCTGTCGTGTTGTCGTGTTCGTCGTGTTCGTAAAGTGTCTGGTACGTTAGACAGTTTGGATGAAATATGCTCGAATATCCAAGAATATGTGGGCATCTTCTAGAATATTCTAAGTATATTTTAGGAATATAATATATTCTCAAACAAAGAGTTTGTTGTCTGTCTGACATGTTGTGTTCGACGTTGTGTCAAGTTTGTGGCACAAAACAACCCTGCGCTCGGCCGTTAACTTTTTCACTACCTTACTTTTATACTTTTTGGATAAAGTTCGGCTTTTAGGGGGCTACAGGCTATGTGATTGGCCCATATGGAGTGGAAAATTACAAAAACGTATTCTATTCTAGTGTTCAGAGATGAAGAAGTTTCCATATTTTTGTAATATTTTTTAAGCACTTTAGAAAAATGAATAAAAAATTTAGAAGTAACACAATATTGAGGAAAACCGCTCATGGCCTTTGAAAACCGCACTTGCTCCCTCGCTCATGACTTTAGGTGTTTTAGAGATTCCAAAAAACAAATCTGCAAAAATTGCACTTTTTACCAATGCAACCCGGAATAAATGTCAAAATTCCAACATTAGGTACATCTCATGGTTTTATACATGTTTAGATTAAGAAGATATGATAAAATAGTATGTATTATATATTTTCATATATATGCTTTGAATACACAATGGAATTTCAATATCTAATAAGACTAGGGAAAAAATTAACCTATATATATATATATATATATATATATATATATATATATATATATATATATATATATATATATATATATATTCTAATGCTAACGCTTCTATACCTATTTGCAACTACTCTAAGTCATCTTCTTCTGTTGCATCTCCACTGTTGTCCACTTGCTCGTCATTAGTTGTATGAGATTGATTTGCCATGTGCTCCAAGAGATGAAAAGTCATTGCTTTTGGAATAGATATCTCTTTCTCCACACTAGTTTTTTCAACCATACAAGTCTCGAATTTTGAAGATGGTGCCCATGAGGTAATTGTTGTATCTAAGTCCACCCAATTTGACGGCTCATAAGAAGGAATTCATTTTCGTTTTAGGCATTTTTCATATCTATGAGTCCACATGCCCGGATCATCTTGCAGAATTGTTGGTTTTGGCCAATACCATATTACCTTCATGCTTCTTGATCTTGCAGAAACATTTCTTGTAGCCTTGACTTTTCCTAGAAAAAAAGGTATGCCTAACCTCATATCATCGATACTGCTATTCATAGCAACAAAATGTCCAACTTTAACATCGTTAAATGGATCAAATTCTGGATAAGGGCCCAATGTAGATTCCTCCAAAGATGTAACATGTGCCGTATAAGGAGTTCCTTGCTTCCTTGTGGATTTGTAACTTTTCTTTCGTGGTTTGTCACGTCTCGGCCCAAAATATCCTCTCTCTTGTACTTTTGGAAGATGATTTAAGATTGTTGGTGCGTCCAAAGTGCCTTCGCCTACTTGAAGTCCTCTAGGTCCATCCATATTCTCCTCCCTCTCAACATGGTTTTGCGACTCCATACGTTCAGGCCAAAAGTTCGATTGTTCCCACACTTCTGAGTTGCTCTTCTTGGGAAATTCGTCGAGATATTGTAACAACCACTTTGTATTGTCAATGGCTTCTAGATTACGCTCAACATGCATGAACTTCAAGACGCATCGTTCTTTCCATTTGATAAATTCCTCCAAAGCTCTCATTTCTTGTTCAGTTGCTTCTTCCACTTTGGCGAACTCCGGTTTTGAACCTCCTCCCGGCACTTCATTTAGGCATTGATAGCCGTTTGCAGGCTCCCAAGATGAATCTCGAGCATAGTCCTTGCTCTGAACAAATGGTTTATTGTTTTTCAAATAAAACCTAAAGTGATGGGTTTGGAAATCCCCGTAAATGCGTCCGGACCTGTATACATGTATGGAGTGATGAATTTCTTCCAATCCCAGATGTATTCCAAGTGACGAGAACTTTTGAACGACTCCGTCAGAGATGTGCCTCCTTTCACCAAGTCTAACAGTTGTTGCATTGAATCGATGTCTTGGCGCTTTAGTACTCCAGATATAACACTAAATCTTTGATCTATGTCCTCATGCGTGTGCCCAACAAGAAGAAAAGCTAAATGTATCTCTGCAAAATAGCCCAAACCCACAAGTGCAGCACACATACCAAACATGTATTGGTTCTTGTTTTCTCTGCCACAATTGTCTGCTTGGATGCGTAAGGTTGGAGGAAGAATGCCACCACATCGAGCTTTCACATCGGCAATAGCATACATTATCGATGTAATCACCTGATTGCTATCATGCTTATGATGGGAGTCAATCCAAACATCAGAATACAATCCTTCTCCATGTACGAGTACACCACACAAATGTGTCTTCACATAGCGTCCTTCCATTCCCTTCACTGATTGCCGTAGCTTTGGTACCATTGTAGTATTTTGGTCCATCCCATCAACGATCAAGCAAAGAGATTGGTTTGGAAACAATTTCGCATTATCTTTAGCCTCCCAGTAATCCTTCCTCTCTTCAATCAGAATGCTTGATGTAGTAGCAAATTTTCCTCAATCAAACGCTTTTGTGTTGGATTTGTGGTACTTGACTCAAGCATGTTCGATATTCCCAACAAACGGCATTTGGAAAATCGAGAGTTTGGTGGTATCTGTACGTAAGTATACTCTTCGCGCCACATACGATAAAATGAACACTCCCCAGGTGATTTTTCAAGTGTCAATTTCTCCACGTTTGTTGACACTGCTAGAAAAACATCCTTTCGTAGTATTTACGGGCAGTAGTACGAGTGGCACCATTTCATTATCACTCCTTCTCCGACATTGTCTATGAGGTTGAGTGCATCCGGCTTCTCTTACAAATCTCTCAAACATTGTCCTCATTGATTGTACCCCGGGTGATGTACGTGATACATGGATGATATTTCCAGATCTTGCCGATATTACGCCATTGCATTGGATATCATGTACTTCAAACAATCCCCCGCTTTTGATGTCCGATTTTGAGTTCTTCAATCCGCCTTCTTGAATATCCAAGCGCGATTGCATAGCAACCATTGCATATGTCTTGCCCACAAAGTTTTGTCTCAAACTTATTCGTTTCAGCGTTGTAAACATCTGTAAGGCTCTCAAGAATCCAAGATGCCCTCTCCTCATACTTCTCTGATCCCCATGCTTTGAATCGCTTCATCAACACAACACTTGCTTCCAACTTCTCCAAGCATCCTTTTGAGCAATTTCTTGATCGCAAGTCAATCTGCACATTTCTGAGTGTTACTTTCTCAGACCGTGCTATCCCAATTTTTCTTGGTCTTCCTTCTTGCGTTCGACGTTGAACCATCACATACTTTCGCTTCTGAGAGCTTTGTGGCAATCCATCAATTCCAGATACACTGCGTATGTGGTGTATCATTGACGGACTTTGTTCATGTGGTGAATCGTTGCATCCTCTGTCGTGGTCCTCACTTCTGAAATTTGAATTCTGATCTATATTGTTGCTCGATCCAGAGGGCCCTTCTTCAGAAAAATCAAAACGGCGGGATACATCATTTAAACTCGAACTATTACCATTGTAATATTCAATCGCTTTGATTGAATCCTTCGACCATCGAACAATCTGCCCAATGCAATCTACCATGGATTCGCCATCTTCATTTATATCCGCAAGTCTTGTTGCATGAACTTCTAAAATACGGACAGCGCATTGATGTGGAAACAAAATAAGACCTCCAACACTGTCGCCTACTTGAAATTTTGTCTCTAGAATTCCTCTTCCTATGACTGTTCCATTTCTATCTTTTAGATGCACACCAACCCGTTCCTTACTCTTACAAAATCTCTCTGCCAAATTCAAAGGAGAACTATTGCGTCGATTATGGCCTGATGTAGATGCTAAAATTCGTCTCCCCAATGATAATTGTCCGTGACGTCCGTGACTTTGCTCTCGGGTTGGTGTAACGTAATTGATGGACGGAGGAACATTCTCCTTATTGCTCATATATTCTCCTCGATCCATATCCAACCTACACTTTGACACCATGAATAAAATTTTATTAAATACATTGCTCAATACATTCACATATTTTGGCAATCCCTACTGTGTACAAATAGATTTGTATTTTTGGGACTAAGAGTTTGTAAAAACATTTATTTTTTGAACTAAGAGTTTATAAAAACATTTATATACACACGATCCTAGTCGGGTTTGTTTGTAAACAACCCAAAAATACTGGGCCAATCCATTCAAAGACACATTAATTACATGTTTTTCCATTAGTTAATCTTTGAAGATACTCTTAAGTTGACACTAAGTTAATTAAGGTTAAGTTGGGAGAGTTCTTGACTATTGAGCTTAGTAATTAAACCGATAATTTAATTGTAACTTAAAGTACTTAAATAGATTATACTAAAAGGATCTTAAATATTTTTATTTTTCATTTTAAAAATAGATGGTAGAAACCTTTTATACGTATTACGTTTCCTAACATTCCATATAGACTAATATGAAAATCTAATTCGAAGAGCAAATTAATATGAAATTGTGTGAACTTCAAGTGTACTTGGAATAGATTTACGTCAAAAGAAAATTAACCGTTTATTCAGAAACACCTATTATATATGTGGTTTTAAGCTTGTATAGTTTTTTGTTGACTAAACAAATGTGTTGTACAACACATGCGCTACCTCCAAATACTTCACGCCATGAACTTTGATATTACTCCCTACAAATACAAAATGCTACAAATACAAAATGCTACAAATACAAAATGCAGTGAATCAACAAAGCACCTTAAGATATATGTACAACCTTTATAGTAGAGCACATATTTTATAAAACTTAGAAGCATACAATTTAATTACGATTCTCAAAGCTCATGTTGTTTTAAATATTAATTTTTGATTTTCTAATTTTAGGAAAAAAATCATCAAATATGGTCATTAATGACATTAAAATATTTTATGCTAGTTTCGTCATTTATCTCTAATATTTTTCAATGAAGAATACACTTACGAAGGAGATCCTTCAATACATCCGGTATAACATTTTCAATTATGTTTACAAATGGCGCTTGCAGCATTTAACCTCTAAACGTCCCATGGGAATAGTAGATACAAGGAGGTATAAATGATAATTCATTGAACAAAAAACTCAAAATTGACATTAAGTATGAATAATTGCACATTAATAAACATTGAACTAAAGCACTGTATGCATGGCCAAAATTTTAGATTTTCCAAGACTTAGGGGCACTTCACACTATGGCCGTCCAAGTCGAGAGGCCGTGGAATTGAGAGTCCAAACTTTGTTGAGAGTCCAAAGGTATTTATTGAAAATAACCAATAAAATATTGTAATTGAATTTTTTATTATTAAAATCTGACGGACTCTCGACCATAGTTTGGGTCTTGCAAAATGCAGGACCCAAACAAATGTCGAGAGGCCGTCGCCTTGGTCAAAAAGTGCTGCCACGTAGGCCATTTGGAGAGTGACGGACGGTGGACTTTGGGTTCTAGTGTGAAGGCTCGAGAGGCCGAAATTAGGGTTTCCTGCAATTTCATTGGCTGAAATCCACGGCCTCTCGACCTTCAGCCATAGTGTGAAGTGCCCCTTAAGTACTATTAAGAAGAATCCTAACTACCTAACTCGTAGGTTTTGAAATTTTTTGATTTTAAATACTATAAAATCATATGGAGAAGTATTAAATGTAAATATTTATGTAAAATTTATAAACTTGATCTCACAAGTACATACTCAAAAAAGTAGCAAACTCAAAAGTTTCACCTTGCATTGGATAAATGCAATTTCAAAAGCATTTGGTAGTTTTGAGGCCTTTCATATGTCAAACAATTGGCGGGCGTGGAGTACAAAAGATATTAAATAGCAACTTCAAAGTTATATTACACCTCTTCATAAACTCTATTGAAAAATAACTTGTGCTTTCTAATTAGGGTGAGATTTTGAAAGCAAATTTTATTTTCAAAACTCTCAAAAGGGATGGCATTTTCAAAAATTGAATAATCTTATGGGGTTCGCGGTCCCAATGATCAAACATTCAAAGGTAGGTAAGACAAACTTTCCTCAAGTAGAGGTTTGAAGCTTTATGTGGAGTTTTTTAATTTGCATATTTTCATCTACACCGTCACCCGAAGCAATCAATATTCATCTACAATAAACAATATTCATCCACGTGCATGAGTCGTTTCTCTGAAAGCAAATCCAAACTTACCAGCTGCTTGCCTTTGGTTCCAACTCTAGCTGTTGTTTTTCTTTGCTCTAACCATCTTTTTGAGAATCTTGTCGTCAACGTTGCATTATCGATCCCGTAACCACCATTTTCATGCTGCCAAAAAACATAAATTAACTTCCAATTTTGTCACTGCCTCTCTGTGGTCTCTCTTCCTTAGTGACATGTATCACATTATGTAAAATTGTTCACATGCTCCATGTGCACATGAGGTACATCCTTCTACATGAAATCTAAAAAGTAGGCAAGAATCTGGAGTGGGAAGTTTAAATAGATACACTGATTTCGCATTGTCTACGTTAAAAAGAGTGTTGAACCACCTGTAAGCGCACCTAACAATGTAGATTCTTTTCTATAATCTAGAGTTCAGTACAAATTGGAATGCACCTATTTTTTACATAAAGTAGAGTGTAGAGTGACCGATATTCATTCATGTTGTCAGAAATGAGAAATAAAACGTGTGGATTATTATATGAGAGTATGATTTTCAGAAGATTTTGGATATATGCATGTTGCAAATGTACATGTGAGCAAGGTTTCAATGGTGATTAATTGTCCTATAATCTCAATAGAGAGGTCATATAATTTTTCTAAGATAACTTACGAACTTGTGTCTTCACATTGCGAAAAAAAGATATATCTCCTATTAAAGGTTTATATTCTAAATGAAGGGTTGTAAAGCTATATCGTCTTCATGTGAAGTTAATTGGGTTGGTAACCAAATCAAGTTTGTATTTGGTGGTAAGAATTGCAAATATAATCAAGATGTTGTAAATTTATGTAATGCATTTTAATGCAAGTAGTTTTTATCTTAAGAATTTTAAGCATGGGGCTTGTTTGTCGTTGCAGGTAATAATTCACATTAAAGTTTTTCTTTTCATTATTTATTTTTACATAAAATCTCTTCTCATATAAGTCCCAACAACTTTTCGGTTGAAGGTTTTTTCACTTGGATACTCATGGTTTGCAAAGAAGTGTATCTCCTATGTCCACCGTTGAATTTCATTGTTATTGTTGAATCGGATTCCAATTCAAGTCTAGTTTCATATAAATTATCAAAAGTATGTTTTAACTCAATTTAGACCAAAGTTTCCAACATACAAGCTAATAATTTTTTAATCCATTTTGAAAGTCAAAGCTCCTTGAAATTTCATACTTAATCATGATAATCTCAACAATAAAAGTCGAAATCATTGTAATAAAATTACGTGAGCCTTACAATTTAAGAATATAAACGTTATCATGAATATAAAGAGTGTTGAGTACAACTACCTTATAAGCATTTGTGACTTGGTGCAAGAGTTGTGCGTTATTTCTTAACTTTTTTGCCTTGCTCAAGCTTATTATTTGGAATAAATTTGTTAAAATAGTGCGTGTTGCTTTGCACTCCATTCATTTGATTACTTATAATAGTACACCAGACTGCAATCATTATTGTTGTCTCTATCCTTTTTAGAAGCAGCAAGATTGGTTGGTTCATGTGATACGCAAAAGTTCAAGTATGGTTATATAGTAACAATCCAAATGATGTTACCAAATTCAAATGTAATATAAGTGTCTCAATAAGTTTCATTGTTCATTTCCTTCATTTCCTCAACGATGGTAAAAGTAGAGAAACAAATTTTGACCACATTATAGTGATCATGATATGTATAGTCATATTTAAAAACTAAACATATTATCAGAAATAGGGTTATAAATTAGTACCCTTATGAGATCTTAATGTTGAAAACTTGGAGCCTTTATGGTCTTCCATTACAGATACACTTGTACTAACTTCAACATGATCACATTCAATCAAGAATGACTATAATTCTTCACTCCTACTAGTGTAAGCACAACTGTTTTTGCACTAATAGAGATTTGCATGGTACTTGACATGCTAAAAGTGCATTGTTGTTAAGAAACATACATCATTCACAAGAGGCACCACGGCATTAGGGATCACAAAACCCTTACCCCAAAGCTTTGTCGATTTAGTCCAATGCATCAAGTTGTTGCCCATGCAATCTCACATTCTTGACCCCCAATCTTGGCAAGCCTTACATGATCCTTCTTACCCACTAGTCAACACATTAGTGTGATAAAAATGCACAAAAAATCAAGGAATTAGTCTTGAATTAAGAACGCACATCAATCAATTCATGTAATTGGAATGCATTTTGGTCTCCATTTTAAGTTTCCTATCACATTTACGGAGAGGTAACAATTAATAGACCCGATTTACATCATGAAACCCACAGTATATATGTGGCCACAGTAATTGCACACAAGGGTGTACTCCCCCAAAATCACATGGGAAGCGAAGCTGTGCAGCTGACGTACTCACATTCCTGGCGTTGCTTGCATCCAGAGCGCCGGTGCGGATTCCTATTCGCACCCATCGCCTCAGTCTTCCAAGTGGCCCTCATCGCCATCATGGCATCATAACATTCTCCTCCATCGCTTCACAAGATTCCTATTGAACCCACAGTTTTCTTCTCTCCCAACACTTCTTCCTGCTTCTCCCGATCGATCGAGCTTGCTGATCCTGCAGCAGCAGCAGCAGCAATGGCGTCGCTTACACACACCGCAGCTGCTCGATCAGTGAGCTTCTCGGCCCAGCAGCGATCGAGCATTGGGCAGCAGCGATCGAGCATCGGGCAGCAGCGATCGAGTGCAAGGCTGGTGATCCGTGCCCTTAAGGATCCCGCAGCGCAGGACAGCTTGAAGCGCGCGGCGGCGAAGAAAGCCGTGGAGCTCGTCAAGTCCGGGATGGTCGTGGGCTTGGGCACCGGCAGCACGTCCTCCATGGCTATCGAGGAGTTGGGTCTCTTGATCCAGGCCAACAAGTTGAAGGACATCGTCGCCGTTGCCACCAGCTACCAGTCCAAGGTGCTCGCCCGCCAATTTGGCGTCAAGGCTGTTGATCTCAACGATGTCAACCACATCGACGTCGCCTTTGATGGAGCTGACGAGGTTCGTCTGTTTCTTTGAAAGAATGTAGGGTTGAGCTTTCTTTCATATGTTGCGTCGAACCCTAGAATGTCTCAATATCGCTAAGCAAATGGCTATAATCGAGTTCCCCTGTTTCGAGCAGATGCAGTGATATGGAATCCTTAGCTCAAGTGTTTCAGAGATGGTCCGAATTGCCAAAAGAGTGAAGAAGGATCTGTGTTGGTTCATTCTGCATTGGAGTCGTTTCTTAAGATCGCGTTGAGCTTGCAATTGTGTAGCTGCGAATGGGGCATGTGGGTGCGTATTGATTACCGCAGGTCGTGAGTGCAGGTTGATGTCGGAATGAACCTGATCAAAGGTGGGGGAGCGGCGCACACGATGGAGAAGGTGGTGGACTCGATCGCCAAGGAGTGTGTGATTCTTGTCGACGAATCCAAAGTGGTGAAGACGCTGGGTCTCTCATACCCCGTGCCCGTGGAAGTGCTGCCATTCGCCCTGGCTCCCGTTCTGCGCGCTTTGGCTGCGTTAGGTGGACAACCCGAAATCCGCACCGCGCTTCGAAAGGATGGGCCCGTCATCACGGACCTGGTGAGCTCCCACTGTAAACACGAGTAATCTTTCATCCTTTTGATGTGATACAGGTCTCCAGACGTTCGTCTTCATCTCATGCAATTGGAGTCAAGAATGCGAGTTCCCCACTGCAAATGCCCTACACAATTCGTGTAGTAACAGGAGTAAAACTTGATGGATGGCATCGTTGTTTGGCAGGGCAACATGGTGGTGGACGTGAGATTCCCCGAAGGTGTGAAGGATCCCGTGGCATTAGAGAACAAGATCAACATGATTCCCGGAGTGGTAGAGAACGGGCTATTCATCAACATCGCAAACAAAGTGTTGGTAGCCACAAGAGACGGCGATGAAACGTCAGTGGTGGAGTTTTCAGAGTTCGTGGCCAGCATGAAGAGCTCAGAGGAAGTGTCAGTTTGAGCTACGAGTGACGCCGCCTTTCCATTGCACTCTCCGCCTCCTGCAAGCTCCGTGAGCAGGCATTGTTCAGGAATCCTGATTCTTGATCAGTTTCCTTTTCGATCGGCCTCGAAGCCGACATGCTGCACTGGAAGTGAGACGATGAAGATAAAATAATGCTCGATGTACACTAATGTAGGAGTAGCAATCTGGACCAGATTTTGAGGAGGATAGAATTATCAGTATGCAGATGTACCAGCTCGCTACTTCACTGTGATTCTTGATGAATAATTAGGTGTATGTTGATTGCCTGAACTAAGCTCCTATGCTATATCACTCTGCATGGCTGTGTTGAGTTCTAGATGCAGAAATTAGCATGTCAATTTGTGGTTCCCAGGAATGTTTGTATTTGGGTGCTAATACTAAGCGCTCACTCAAAACAGGTCAAGTGTGCATGTGCATGTTCGGGGTGAAATTCTAAGAAGGTGTAAGATGTCCTATTTTTCAAGGCCAGAATCCTTAGGCAAGTTGCGTTGGAATTAAGAGTGTATAAGATGTGTCAAAATTGAAAGTTGATGCATGTTGCATGTTTCAAGAAGAAACTGGCCTTGAAATGTGTGGGTGAGTACTTGGTTTTTACATCCTGGATTTGACATTGACATTCTTTGTGGTGACTCCTCATGAAGTTACTTTCTACTTGTAAATTTTGGTATCCATATTGCTCTAAGTGTTAGAGCGTACATGCTATTGATTGAGGATTAGTTCTTATGTTTACTTTTTCGACCTCTTGTTTATGTAACTATTATCATGTTGCGTTTTATTTGTGAACTTGTTTCTTATTCCTAAATTTTGTTAAAGAAATTGTGACGTTTTACTTAGGCCATACGTAATATGGACGATAAGTTATTATCATTAATAAAGGGTGTTTACACTAGTGGAAAGGTGTCATGGGTAAAGCCATGAGTAAAGCCTTGTGTGGCACTTTAAAGATATATAATTGTGCCTCTATGGCTTTACTCGCGGTTTTACTCAAACCACCTTTCCATTAGTGTTAGTTAGGCAAGCCATCACAAATGGCTAAAGTGACTTTTTTTTGTTTTTACACATATACACAAATATATTTATGTGCATACATATTGATTATTGAATAAACTTCATTGGTAATAAAATTTGGTTATTGATAAATATATCCAATCATAATTCTTTCAAATATTTATAAACCACATTATATGAAACTCATAAAATGAAGGGTACAAGCAAGGTTGGGAGGACCATAAGGGAGTGTCACAATGTGATTTCATATACCCCCCTCCTTTTCTAAGGTTATCATTGCTAAAAGAACAATGTCATTTCACTACTAGAAAAGAGGGGGGTTTGCAACGTAAGAAAGGTTGCTTCTGTGTAAAAGTCCAACAACGTTTTGGAACTTGCTTGTCCAACGTTCTCAAGAAAATAAGTAATGCTTTCAACTAGATCATAAATAATGTTGCTTGGTGATCCGATTACGTTGCTTATTTTCTTAAAAACGTTGCTCAAGCAAGTTCCAAAAAGTTGCTAAACTTTAGCAACGTTTGAAAATAAAACATTGCAAACCCCCTCAAACTGTAGTAGTGTATATCATCAACACACCAACTGTTAGAGTGAATCTGGAAGGCTCATAAGGTTTAGTATGACACCTCATACATTTACATCACAGATAAAATACAAAATATTTGAATGCATAGTTTCAATATATAAGCAACTAATTTAAGAGACTGTCACAAAAACAACCAATTACTCCAACTGATCAAGGTCCAAATTGGGTCGTTTTCATTGAATGAAGGTAATTGTTCTTGCAAAAAGTAGAGGTTCTCCATATCTTTTCAACAAGAATATTCTTCCTTCAGATACTTCTCTTACTTTAGGAGATATTTGCTCTCAAAATTTGGAGCCAAGGCATGTTAAAAAATGCTCGACACTCTGATATATTGGCATGCACCCAAATATTTCAAGAATTTACCAAACATTTGTTTCACTTTGTAAAGGTTTAGCTTTGTGTACATTTAACCCCTAAACGTCCCTAGTGTCGAAAAACGACATTTTGGATGAAGGGCAGAAACTTTGAAGAGCCATAACTTCTTCATCTAAACTTTGTTTTTGACGAAATCACTTGGGTTAGGTCACAAATCAAGTCTAGTTTTTGTAATAAAAACTGCAGACTCATAAAATAAAGTATGAATAAATGGCATGGATTTTAGTAAAGGCAGCTTTTGTTTTTGGGTTTTCAAACTTTTGGCATGTTTTACCATTGCAAGCCAATTATGTGAAATCTAAAATAGTTTTTCATGAATTTTTTTCATAGGTTTGATATTTAGATGCATCCCAACAATTTGTAGTTGTAAGTTTTTTGATCTAGATAACTTTGGTGTTGGTTTTGCAATGATGTTTCCACAATGAAAAAAGTGAAAAAATGGATGATTTTTGAAGAGCTAGATCTCCTTCATCCACCGTTAGATTTTGACTTTATTATTTGGAATGGATTCCAAATATAGTCTATTTTTAGTGGTAAAAACCTTGACCCAATCGGGAATATATTGAAGAAAAGGCATGGATTTGAGTGCGAGGGGTCTAGTTTTGGACTATTTTTCCTTTGTAAAATTTTTGGCAGTTTTCACAACTACAAGGCTACTATTTGAGCCAAGATTTTTTTTTTGATGAATTTTTTTGGTACAAGAGTGTCTTTAAGATGAAGATGAACAACTTTCTAGTTGCTAATTTTTTGATTGCAAATTTCATGTTGGTAGTATTTTCACTTCAAAGTGGAAATGATGGTATTTTGTAGCCTGTTTTGCGCACTAATATGTTATGATCTCGCAATCTATGAAGTCCCATGAGTCAAGTTCTGGTTCACATGATCTAATACAAGTATATTACAAGTTTGTACGGTTGAGATCTGAATAGCTTATCTTTATTTTCATCTATATCTCTTTTTTTGAAAATGAGTTTTTGGCTAAAAATACCCCAAGGACGTTTAGGGGTTAAGAGTTGTACAAAAGTATGCATCTATTCTCTGAATTTTTTACATACCTTTTTTGATGTCAAGAATTGGCCTTTGTACTTGAATTTCACAAGATCTCCTTGTGAAATATCAAACATTCTTTGAGGTTCAATGTATCTTGTCACGATGAAAATTATGTAGACTTATTTCAAAATCATCCAAAAACAAGAACTTAAAGAGCTTGAAGAGCTTCAATGCCATTGAAATTTGTTTTTCCAACATGCAGAACACTACTTTCCGTTTCAACAATAAGGGAAAAGAAGATTCACCTTCATTCAACTTTGAACATTATAGTTTCATAGTTAAGCCTGATTTTTGGTGTACATATAAATGTACAAGATCCTTAGGTATTAGATCTTATGCATCTACAAATAGTTCATAATAAGAAATAAATACTAAAATTTCACATTCAAAGAGAGAATTTTAAAGGATAAAATATGGAATTTAAGCCTTTTTGTTTGAGATTAAGTAAGGTGGCCAAATTTCTCAAAGTGAATTTCAATTACTCAGTCTATATATATATATTAGCTTATGAAAATAATTTGATTTTACATTACTTCAAATTGAAGTTAACTTGGAAGTTTGAAAAATTGCTAACCTTTAAATAAGTAGAATCTAAACAATAGATTAAACCACATTGATTAGAGGTAAGGAACTTTTTATTTACAAGATTGAAAAAGAGTGACATGTAAGTCTTCTTGTTTACCATATACAGATGACTATAATTTTATTGTTTGTTTATTTTAGTTATTTGTGCATTTGATATATAACTAATATTGATGAGAATATACATGAATATAGAAATCCGAAGTTTGGACAATTATTATAAGAAAATATAACTCTTAGATTACTATAATAATTTTGTAAAGATACTTTTACATAACACTAATGAATGAGAGTATAAGGTATATGGTCTAAATAAAAGTCCATGACTCTTTAGAATTGTAATGAGATAGACTCAATTGAAAGAAGAAAAAAGAAAGTTAAAAAAAAAATAATTATATATATATGAAAACATTCTATGAATGTGTATGAGAATCTTCATTATTGATCCATGCGCAATATCTGCTACTATATTGAAGTAATAGAGGGTTGTTATTATGATATTTTTTCAATTGCTTTCTTGCAATTTTGTAAAGTCAAGTATTATTCAAGGTACACATGAAAGCAACCACATAAGTTTTTTTTTACTGATCCACTTGTAATATATGCTCAATATGTAATAGGGTAAGAAGCTATGATTAAGATATTTTAGAAAACACATGACTATTATTTTATAAGGTACCAGTCGTATCACAACATCACATAAATGCCCACAAGAACCTTCTCTATTCATTGCCTTCCAGTATTTGCTACCGTGGAGAATAAGGGGGAAATATTGTTGTGATATTTTACCAAAATGCCTTATGGTACCCTTGTTGTTAAATTCCAATCTCATCCAAGGTACATCATGCAAGTCTACACAACCTTGGTCATTAATATGCTCGCAACACTTGTTACCATGTTGGGGTAGCAAAGACACTATTATTCACTTTTTCTGATAGTTATGATTATGGTCTTGTTATAAGGTTGCAATCTTATTCAAAACATGAAATGACCGTTCACGAGAACCTTTGTCATTGATCCACTTGCTATTGAGAGAAAATAAACGGGGGCTATTTTTCAAACATGACTTGCAAGTCCAAAGGAACCTTTGTTATTAATTAGCTTATAAAATTTGCTATCATGTCGAGATAGCAAGGGAATACTATTAAGATCTTTTTGCAAAAAACTTGACTTAATTTTGTTAAAGTTGGAGTCATGTTCTAGGCATCACATAAAAGCCTATGGGAAGATTTGTCATAGCTTTGCTTGCAATATATGCAGGTGTGAGGTGTGAGAAGATAAGAATGGAGTTGGTGATTTGAAATTCTTACAATATTTCTGACAGAATAAGAATGGAGTTAGTGATTTGATATTCTTACAATATCCCTCATTAGTTTCTTGTTATAAAGCTTCATTCTAATTAAAGGGATAACATGCATGTCACGCAAACCTTTATCATTGGTTAATTTGCAATATTTGCTACCACATTAGAAAGAAATGGGACACCACTTTTATTCCTTTATAAAGAACATGATTGTGATCTTGTTGCAGGCGCTTGTCAATTTCAAGGCACAACATGAACACAACATAATAGTTTTGTTCTTTTGTAGGAAGGAGGTTGTTGCTTCGATATCTTCAAAAACCATGTGATCGCAATCTGCTAAAAGCCAATCCTTGCCATGTACGACAAGTTGTGCTCCCGTATGAAAAAAGTTGTTGTTTTGAATCTTTCCGCGAGATGTGTCATTGCAATCTTGTTGAAAGGAACATTTCTTAAGGAACGACATGTCATATAATTGTTGCAATCTTGTCGAAAGCGGATCCTTTTCATGACACCAACTCTCCTTGCGATCTTGTTTGAAGCTTTGATTCTTGTTATGTATGAAACCTCAATTCCGTTATAATGACGGTATTCCATGTGCCATTTTGCCAAGTCCATGTGCGCCAATTTGGTAGCATTCCAAAACATGTCATTTTACAAGCATATTTATGAACTGTAGTTCAGAAGTATTTATGCCCGCAAAATGGCATGTTTATTAATATCACACATGTACTCCGTAATATCAAGTGATTTCTGTAATATCACTAAAATTTCCATAATATCACACATTTTTATGGTTTTTGACCTTTGGACACAGTCAAAGGGCAATATCTCTAAACGGCTATTCAGAATCATTGTTCTTTTTGAAATGGGGTTAAAAATATTTACCCTATCATGTCAAAACTCGACAAAAACCAATGTTATTTTTTTTCATTTTAAGCACGCCAAATAGCACCATTTTACTGGGAATAATGCCATTTTAACAGAATTGAGATATGACAATTTGTGCTCTGATAGGCAAATACGAATCTTTTCGCAAATGTGTGATTGCAATATTTTTGAAAGGAAATTATTTTGAAGGTACGACTTGTAGTTGCAATCTTGTTGGAAGCAAGTTCTTTTCAAGCTACGACCCGCGATTGCAATCTTGTTGATCCTTCTCAAGGTACAACATGACCGACGCATGGTTGCAATTTGGTTGGAATGTGATTCTTTTCAAGGTACGACGCCTGGTTGCAATCCAGTGGTTGTACGATGATCATTTTCAAGGCAGTACGCATGGTTGCAATATGGTTGGAAGGTAATCCTTTTCAAGGCAGTACGCATGGTTGCAATATGGTTGGAAGGTAATCCTTTTCAAGGCACGACGCGTGGTTGCAATGTGGCGGTTGGAAGGCGATCCTTTTCAAGGCACGACGCGTGGTTGCAATCTGGTGATTGGAAGGCAATCCTTTCCAAGGCACGACGCGTGGTTGCAATCTGGTGGTTGGAATGTGATTCTTTTCAAGACACCACGCGTCGTTGCAATCTGGTCGTTGGAAGGCAATCCTTTTCAAGACACGATGTGTGGTTGCAATCTTGCTTTCTGGTGGCAATCATTTTCAACGCACGGCGTGTCGTTGCAATCTTGGTGGAGGCAGATCCTTTTCGAGGCGCGACCTGTGGTTGCAATTATATTGGAAGCATATCCTTTTCAAAGCACACCCCTTGCTGCAATCTTTTTGTAAGCAATCCTTTTAACAACAGGACATGTGGTTCCAATCTTACATTAAGCAATCCTTTTCACAACACGACCCCTAGTTGCAATCTTCCAATAAACAATCCTTTTTCACATGACGATCTCTGGATGCAATTTTCCAGTAAGCAATTCTTTCCGCGCAAAACGACCCCTGGTTGCAATCTTACGGTAAGCAATTCTTTGCACAACATGACAATATGTCAACATAGTTGTAATATACGCTATGATACCAAGGTACGTTAGCAGTGTCATGGACTTTTATTTTCACCCCAAATTATATGTTATTGAGTGTAATCTTATTGTCAACCATAAGTTATCGACTAGATGTTAAGTATTCTCCTATTCACCCCAAATATACCTATTAGTCATGTAGATTCGGGATATAGAATTTAAATATGTTCAGTTGGGGTCCCCTACAGCTTGGCACTGTTCCAACGTCCTTACCTTCAAATCTGAGACCCCCTCCCCCCAAAATTGATGTCACACCACCGCCGCCCTCTACCCGGCGTACAGTGTATCCGGGTATCGATCGTAGCCCTAAAATGGCCCAGTATGGGCCAATGAGCGGCCTGCACCCCGTTCCCGCCACCAGTTGGCTTATCGTTCAAACCCCTTTCCCGCCTTGTTCCCGCCAAGCACTCTCCCGCCAATCTTCCATCAAGCTCCGAAGCCTTCTCCACCTTCTCGCACACTCCTCCCCTCCTCTCCTCCAGCATTCTCACGCTGGAACGCCTATTTCAATCGCTTTCCTCCTCCCAGGCGTTCTTCTGCATTCTGTCTCCCCTCTCAGCTTCACAAGCTTCTCTGTTTCTTTAGAATGGTAGTCGGTAGCCACTGTTTGAATCATTTTTGTGGAACTTTGCAGTGATTGCTGGTGGAATGATTCGACAGGGCGAGCCTTTGCTCTTTGCCTCTGCTGCTTTTACATTGTCCGTTTCGTTCTAAGCGTTGAAGCCACTGGAGATTTTCTCGGGAGACGTTGAACGGATGTATTTTCTGTGAAGAATTTATGATGAGTATATATTCACAAGCAATTACAAGCTATTGTTTGGGTTTCGCGCAGCAACGAGATGGTGTGAGTTACAGAAGTGCATCGTAGTTCTGATACTTTTCGAGTTGTGACTTTTTGCGGCGAAATTAGTCGTTGGAGTTCGTTAGCCTGTTTTTAGGAGGTTGGAGAACAATGGGAGCGGGAAGAGGAGGCTGCACTTTTGATAACGTACCAGACGTATTGTTGGCGAAGATCTTTCTTCTGCTTCCATCCACGCAGATAGCGAACTCGTGCGCGCTCGTATGCAAATCGTGGAGGGACTGTACTTACGATGCAACCTTGTGGAGCGAGCTCCTGGAAGGCACGGGATTGCGCGGAATTGATGCTATGCGGTGTCTGGGCGGGTGGCGAGGCTTGTTCGGTTACCTATACGGTACCAATTTGGTCGTGACTCCGCACTTCGAGCGTATTCACGAGCACGACGCGGATCGTATCAAGCATGAGCTTTTGAGACCGTGGGAACCAAAGCACCGGCTCATCATCGACCGCATCTGCAGCGACAATGAGAGCGACGAGGAGGCTCACTCGTACGGCTACTGGGCCACGGAGGGCGGCTCTGTTTTTCAGCGCGGTGGAGGCGATGGCGTGCTGCGCGAGTGCCCTGCCCAGGATTGCTCTCCTTGTCCCGTTGCTGCAGACAAACCCGTCATGGCGACGTCGTGGGACTGGGGAAAGGTACAACAGTACATCGGCCTCCAGACATTCTCCAACAAATTTCTGGATTGCAGTCCCCCTATGATGTTCTCGATCTGGTATGCTGGGAAGAAAGGCTTCCCTAGTCTTTTCAAAGCACAGGTGGTGCTGCGAGACGAGCTGAAGAATATCATCTTCACCTGGTACGAATCTTACGCCCGTTAAGCAATTTTAATAGCAGGAAATTCTTCTTCTCTGTCAATTCGGAACAGTCCATTTCTAACGACGCCCGCTGCTTTTGGTACAGGGATTCAGGAGATTTAGAAGCAACCGAGAATGTGTGGAAACAAGAGAAACACCTGATTCGCAACTATCCACCTGTAAGTTGTGCTTTACTTATTATAGCATGTATTCGGACAGGCTTTACTATTGATGATTCATTCCGTTTGAAAGTAGTTACAACGGACTCATTCTGTTTGGCTCTGCAGGGATTGCGATCAGTCGTCGTGAAAGCCGCAGGCATGAGTAAAGAACATACAAGCGGCTTCCACGGAGCCAAGTTCACTGCTGTGAAGCTGCAGTTCGTTCCTCTCAAAGAGGTACCTCTCACTTCAATTTTCACAATTGCTTCATTCTGAAAATTGTATTTCCCATTTTTTGAATCTAACAACGATCACCTTGTTGCAGATACCGTTGCACATGGAGCAGCCCGTATGCAAGAAGTTCTCACAGTTTTGAAGCACCCAGAAAGTTTTGACTCGACCGATCGCTCATCCCTTCTTCAAGTCAATCTGAAGAAAGTGGAACAACAACATGCTGAAGAGTCAACGTAGATGTGAATATATCTTGATCGAACAATTAGGTCCACTGTATAATTATTGGACATCCCACATTTTTTCCCCTCTTCTGTACAAAATCTTTTGAGACGGCTAAATTAAAGACTTTCTCGTGTTGAGACAGAACTATATTCCCGTCTCGGTGTGACATTTGACTGGTTTGTTTCTTTGGTGATCCACGATGCTGTTTCTTTACAGGCTGGTCAGCGGTCACCACACCGCGCAGAGACTTTTGGGATGTGGCATTAATTGAGGGCAGCTCTGAAACTGGCCAAATCCTCACCATTTCCTGACGTGGTTCCGTTTTCTGTAAGGTGACTTCGGGCACTGCACCATGGTGATGGTTTACAAGGAGAGAGAAAGAACTGTGTGTAACTGGATGAAAGCTTTCGTGATTATCTTCATCCTTTTATTCTTCATTGTTTGCAATCTGGATGAATGGGTAGACCAAAGATGTTGTAACAGACGCAAGTGATCATCTGAAAATTCTGTATTGAGAAATTACATATATTGAACAAGAGATATATCTTGTTGAGAAATTATGGATGGTGACAAAATTGCAGACCTTGAACAGCTTCTAGAAAAGCTGTAGCGACTTGCAAAATTGGTATCTATGAAAAGGAATCTAGTTTTGTTTCATAGGTACATGGGGAAAATGCAGGTAGCTATAGTTATAGCCAGAAGAACGTGCCAACAATTGTCAATAATGTTGAGAGTTATCCACCCCGTTGGGTTGTTGAAAGGGGTGTGTCAACACCCGTCAATAATGTTGAGCGGAACGTGTCAACGACTGTCAATAATGTGGAGCGTTACGCACCTTGTTGGGTTGCTGAGAATAACGTGTCAACAACTCTCAATAATGTGGAGCGTTACGCACCCCGTTGGGTTGCTGAGCATAACGTGTCGACAACTGCCAATAATGTGGAACGTTACACACCCCCGTTGGGTTGCTGAGCATAACGTGTCAACAACTCTCAATAATGTGGAGCGTTACGCACCCCGTTGGGTTGCTGAAAGAGGTGTGCCAACAACTGTCAATAATGTCGAGGGTTACCCACCCCATTGGATTGCTGAAAGACGTGTGTCAACGACTGTCAATAATGTTGAGAATACCCACGCCCGTTGGGTTGTTGAAAGAGGTGTATCAACAACTGTCAATGATGTTGAGAGTTACCTATCGCGTTGGGTTGCTGAAAGAAGTGTGTTTGGCAAATTGCCGATTGCATGTGATTTCCTCTTCATTACTTCTTTCCATAGTGAAGTAGATTCTCTAGGAATTTTAAACTTGGTTTCATGTGATTGGCATTAGTGTCAGTAGCGCATTAATGTCACTAGCGCATGACCTACCTCATTAATTCAGCCATTTTTAAAGCCCATCTGAATCAAAAAACCTAGAATTTAACCATTACACAATAACGTACAATTTAGCTTGCTAAAACTGTATCTAGGCAATACTTCTCAATGTGATAGCTAGCTATAGTTATTTCTTTAGAACCACATCAAGAAATCTAGCTAGCTATAGCTCGTTTTCACACTCATGTCAAGAATTAGCTAGAGACACTTCTTTCTGATAAACTTGTTAGCCAACCATCCAATCAAGTTGGTTTGCAGAATTGCACTCAAAATAGTTATTCATCCGATTCTATAATAATGCTAGTGTACCCTAATAATTTAGTGTTTAATACAAGTATAGCAAGGACGTTAAGTGTGAATATATATATATATATATATATATGTCCTCCCTTCACGTTGTGTCTTGAAAAGAATAGAAACATTTGAAGGTTCTGGTCGTTGTCAGGGCACAACATGTTGTTCCATTTCTTCTCAAGGTTCTTCTCAATCCGTAACTTGTGGTTCCAATTCTTCTCATGGTTTTAGTTCTTCACTGGTCCTTTTCAAGATAGAACGTGAGAGGGTTCCAATCCTTCTCATGATTCCAAACCTTTGCTGGTTCTTTTCAATATAGAGCGTGAGAAGGTTCCAATCCTTCTCAAGGTTCCTAACCCTGGACCACCGTGAAACCTGTTAAAACTAGTTGTTTTTATGTGGCATCTGCTATCTCAAGAGCTACAGCTAGCTTGTTTTTTTTATGTGGTCTTGAGGAGATAGCTATAGGTAGTTATCAAATTGAGAAGTCTTGCCCAAATACAACTTTAGCTAGCTAATTCGCTAACTAGCTTAAGCTTGATGCAAAAATTGCTTCTTTTCATGTTATGGATGAATTCTAGGGTTTTTTTTTGTTTTAGTTGGAATTTTAGAATGGGTGAACAAATGAGGCAATTGATGCGTTGCTCTCCTATTGCCGGTTATACAAACCCAAGTTTAGAATTCCTCGAAATGTTTGATGTACTAGGCAAAAAAGCAATGCAAGAATGTAGAGGAAATGTATGCAGTAAGAAGTTCACTAGAAACACCTCTTTCTGATACAATTGCAATTTATGCATATTGAGCTTTTGCCCAATGAAAATTATTGGCAAATGCTCGCGGATCATCATCAAATGATATAGAAATAACTACAACTAGATATAGCTAATTCCATTCTCCAAGTGTGGCCTTGAAAAAGAGCTGTACCTAACTTACTTTTTGGGACTTCGTGTTTTGTAGGTAGCTGCGGCTCTTTTAGCTATGGAGCTAGTCATATAGCTAGGTTCCCTAATAGTTTGCAAGGTTCTAATCCTACTCAAGGTGTTGTGCAATTGCTACATTGTACATTGTATCTTGAAAAGGACTTAAGAAGGACTGGCACTTTAGACAATCACGGTGGGCCTTGAGAAGAACTAGATCAACAAACAAACTATTCAAGTCCTCCCCAAGGTTTTGTGCAATTGCTCACATTGTACATTAAGTTGAACTTCAAAAATGACTGGAAATTTATCCAATCAAGTTGCGTCTTGAGAAGGATTGGAACGACCAAAAAGTTGTGCAATTATTCATGTTATACCTTGGGAAAGAGTAGAACTTCATGATGCAGTTGTTCAATTGTGTTCTAAGGAGTGAAGCTTTACAACAAGTTCGCAATCACATATTTTACAAAAAGATCATAACAACTAACTCCTTCCTACCACAACACACTCCAATTAAGCCTTTTGTAAAATCATCAAATCAACTCCCTCCTTGCTACTAGAATACAAGGTTTATAGCAATGAAATAAAGGGAAATTACCATACAATATGAAAAAGAGGTTAAGACTTAAAACCTACTAACAACAATATGTTGTAAGTGTAATTGTCGTTTTCCATAATTGCCGAAGTTACTTTCATGAAAGATTTATTCATGCAAGTTTTTCAATCATGAATAATTGTTAGCAAATACTGAATAAGGCTATTGTCCTGCTATTGTATGTTGAGAATTGTCGTAATATTGTAGCGTATATTGTAGGTATCTTAGTAAAAAAAATGCAGTGTGTTGCAAGTATCTTTGTAACAAATTGACGTACAATTGTTTAAATTATGCCTTGAAAATGACTAGTTGTGCATTTCTCCATGTTGTGCCATGAGCACGATTCGTTTGACATTGTTTAAGTTGTCACTTAAGAACGATGACCTTGATAAATTGTTGTGCAATTGTTTATGAGAAGGGGGACTACCTTAGTACAATTGTTCATTTTGTGCCATGAAAATGATTTCCTTTATTGTTGTAGAATTGTTCATGTTGTGCCTTGAGAACGACTACATTAAGTTCAAATATCAATGGCAGAGATTGTCGCCCCTACTTTTTTGGCTTGCAATTTACTTGGAATGAAGATTTAAAAAGAACCATTAAATTATATTAATACCTACATTAATTTCAACATATATAGCCTCTCATGGTAGAATTGATATACGTGAGACTTCTTTTCAATCACTAAAGCCTTTTAGATAAAAATAATTGCAATCATGGGTCACATGCATTTTTATGAATCATAGCTACATCATAGTGGCTCTCCAATTTCTTTCTAAGCAACTCCCATCAAGATTGAGATACGAAAAGGTACTAGTTTTTCTAATTAGAAGCGCAACAGAGGGAACATATTAGTTGCCATTGAATGTCATGCTCAGAAGGTGGCCCAATAAGAATAGACTTGGTGAGTTGTAAGATTAACCGTATATATCATGGCTTATTAATGCTTTTCGGTCCCATGAAATTCAATAAAGACTAATAGCACACACCCTAGTAAAATGAACTATGATCTACCATACATTTTCATTCGAAATGCGATATGATGCTCATTAATTTTCCATGTCAAGCGTAATGCTACCTCTTTGGGTGAACTCCGCAAGTAAATCGCAATTGACCATACAATAACATTTCATCTTCTGAACCTAGAATAGTAACATGGGAATACCAAGGTTGTCCAAAAAAATTAGAGGTTGTCCTTGCATATATGGGCCAATCTGCTAATTGATTTGATGCACCTAAAGGTATGGCAAGTGCATGCACAAAATAGACTTATAGACTTGATGAACCTACATGCACAAAATAAGGAACACTGAGTAGTAAATCGAAAATTAATTTTGTAAATCAATTGGAAAAATATCTTGAGATATTGAGATTCAATTTTTCATTTGCCTCATTTCAATTGAGCCTTACCATCCTTGAAACTTATTGTCAGCTTTGTATGTCTCCCAAAGTTGAACGAAATGGTTCTTTACTTCAAGGCATTGTTGAATAAAAGCTTTGGCCTTTTTCTGATATACGGATTTGTGATGAGCTTAAGGAGATATGATTACTAAACTGTAGCCACTCTTTAGGCAACACCATGTTTGCACGGGCAAGAACACTTTACCCAAGTAATCAAAAGAGCTTGGTAAACAAAAACTTAACAATATTTATGATATACTTATCTCCAATTGAACTAAGTCAAAAATCACTCATATTGAAGGTGTAAATAAGGAGAACAATGATCAAAGAACCAATATGTGAGAATCATACCTTTTCTAAAGTGGTTAGCTTTTCAATTTCCTTATCATGACCTTCAATCTCAATTTCCCTCAAGGCTTGCAATCTCCTACTATGTTTGACAACTTGTGATGTGACAACCCTTTTCTTACTAGCACAATATGCATTCATATGCAAAATAATAAATGTTGTTGTATTCCCATGGAAGACCAAGTCTTTAGATGCTTGAGGTAAAATGATCCATATTGTGGATTTTGATGATACTGAAATCGGACTTTTGATAGGCTCCAAAACCCCTCTTGAATTGTGCAACCGCTCTGATTCAAATAATAGTACGGTAAATTAGAGACTGCATAAATTATATAGCAAATACAAGTAGAGTAAAACTCACCAAATCATATTCAAATGCATAGTCTTGCTATGATTGATATTTAAAAGACAATAACAATCATGAAGGCTGAAATTCTAAATGGAAAGGATAACATACCTTGACATAAATTCATCCATGGAGACTAGTGAGTTCCTTGTGAGGATAGAGCTTCTTGTTGCAAGTATGTACCAGTTGAGAAACAAGACAAAACCTTGAATCACAGGCTCTCTATATAGTCCAATAAGACGTAGAACAATGGTCTGCATAAGTGCACGTCTCTCTGCCATCAAATTATGGCGTTTCTATAACATGGAGTTCATTCTCTTCTTCCAGATTGAACTTCTCGAATTCGTAACCGGAGCCCTCTTCTTCTAGAGTGAACTTCTCGAATTCGTAATCGGGACCCTCTTCTTCCAGATTGAATTTCTCGAATTCGTAACCGGAGCCCAGCTGTGCGTCCGCAAGAGCTAACGCGCGCGCGCGGTCCCGGTCTTTCGGGTACGTCCAGTACAAGAGAGTGTAGATGAGACAGCAGAGGGTGAGCGGGATGCCGATGGCCGTGTACAGAGCCTTGGAAAGTGACAGTGCATTCTCTTTGTCGATGAGGAGCTCCGATGCATGGTCTAATCCTGCTTTAGGAGGATTGTAGCCATAGTAATTCTCTGCCAGCACGCCCACCAACGGCGGCGCGAACGACGCCAGCAGCGATTCGAACGACCGGTCTAACGCGTAGATGCTTGTTCGTGCACTCGCAGGGACTATCTCTGCAAAAATAGGACTGCAAGCACACGCACATGGTTTAGGATTCGGTCTCTGGTTGGATGCAAACCAGGGAGAGTGTTGATTTCGGTGATGCTTACTTGTTGGTAGCCGCACCGTTCCATGAAATGAAGAAGCCGAGAATGAAGAACACGATGGCGTGCAAGATTGGAGTGGAAGGATCAATGGGTAGCCAAAGGAGGAGTATGCCGGCCAGCGGCACGCCGAGGCCGGAGCTGATCTGGGAGAGCATGATGCGGCCGGTATTGGGCATGCGCAGCGACAATATGTCGCCCATTTTGCCCCCAAACAGACCACCGAAGGAAGTGGCCACGGAGAACACGCCCAGCAACGCCGCCGTGACATTATGAGAAAATCCCGTAAGCTCTAGCCACATCGGCGCAAACGCCAGCGCTGCCCATGGGAAGTTGCCCGCCACTCCTTGCGCCACGAAGATCTGAAACGTGCGGATTTGACAGACATGCTTCGCTTCCACCGCCATGGCTTTTATCCCCTCCACAAACCCTTGCCATCCTCCTTTCCCACTGCACTCAAATCACCAAACTCACTTTACAACCATGGTTTCTTTCTCCGGGCCTTTCATACCCCGACAAGGGAGCTGCAATGACCCTCATAGATCTAGAACCCTGCAGGCTTCCTGTTGACCACTCATATATATTTTGGAACGGTGGGCGTGACTTACGGCGGAGGGGACCGGCCTCGGGTAAAGCGTGGATCGACTGCGTAGTAACGAACTAGTCCTCCAACCACGATGCTCACAATGGCCACTAGATGGAACGAGACTCGCCATCCTGGGATGCCAAGAACCGATCCTCCAGCTAGAATCACCGACAGAAAGCCCCCGAAAATCGACCCTATGTTGCCAGTCAGTTGTAGCCAGCCGAATGCTATGCCGCGCTCATGCTCTTCGGTGGAGTCCGCCACCAGCGACTGAATCGCCGGTACCACCATTGCTAACCCAACCCCATTCAGCGCCCGCGAGATGGCTACCTGCGAATTCGCCAACTCCAGTATGGGCAAGAATTCTAGAAGAGGAAAATATTTCGTGGCATGGAAACATGATCATATCACTAGATTGCTGGCTTCTTTTTCTGTCTCGGCCGTGTGCATGAGTACCTGAGTGAAAGTAGTCGAGATGCCCACGAAGAAAGTGGCGATGGCCCAGAGGACGGCGCCGAACGCAATGACGTCGCGGCGATTGTGATGCACGGAGGCGTAAGCGGCGAGGGGAGCACACAAGGCTTGCACGAGAGATCGAACAAAGGTAAGCGACCCCAGCATGGCGGGGCTCGCGTGCAAGGCTAACCCTATCTCTCGGTACACACCCGGCAGCAACGCCTCGTCCGCCCTCTCCATAATGCCCGCCAAGTTCACCATCAGCAGCGTGCGTGTGGCATCATCGTTCCACCACTGCCACCCGCACAGCCGCATCCTGGGCGCCATTCCTTCCCTCTGATCGATCGACTCAATTCCAGCTTACTCTTCCGAAGCCACAACTAGTGTAGCCACAACCAGTGCAGCCACAAACCACTGGAGCTGGCCACATCCTGCCACAGTCCTGCAACTCACAGAAATCTCATCCTCCAAGACCGCCCAGATTCAACACTAAGAAAATTCGTGCCGCGATGTGGACTGAGTCCCTAGCAATATCTGCACTTGACGGAAGAAAATGAATATCTAGCCAACATCGCTCCGCCGTCATCAGAACCTCGACAACCTGAGCATCCAGCGTGTCGGAAGCTGGCGCAAGCAGGGGATTGGCGAAGAGCGAATGGTCAATCACGACTTCTAGGGATCTGGGGAGGAAGAGTATAGCAATAAGCTACCGCCAGGAATGCCGGAGGAAGCGACCGGGCACACACGTGCACAACTGCACATTCTATTAAGAATAAGTGAGTGGTGTGCGTGGTCTAGTTGGTCAAAGCGGGACGTGCACTACGGTAAGTTACTGCAGCTTCGCGCGGCTTGAGTGGCCTCGTACGAACTTCAATGATGGGTCGTCGCTGAGGGCGTCGCAATCATTGTCGTCGTATTGTCACTCCGTATTTCACAAGTTATTATCCACTTGGATGGGTGCACTTCGTGCAACTTGGAAACAAAAAGTGG
Source organism: Bryum argenteum (assembly GCA_037043015.1). Classification (NCBI taxonomy): domain Eukaryota; kingdom Viridiplantae; phylum Streptophyta; class Bryopsida; order Bryales; family Bryaceae; genus Bryum; species Bryum argenteum. The sequence goes on along the minus strand of CM073322.1, from coordinate 20,314,192 downwards.
AGTTCAAATCTCGGAACGCAATAGAAACACCCTCAATCTGGGATGTACTGCACCTGGTATGCAGGTACTCAACCCTTTGAACAGCACGCTTTGTAATTGCAGACCCCTCGTATAATGGCAGGATCTGGCTGTGCAAGTTCCGCACGGCAGAAATTGATAGTAAAGTGCACTGGACGAGTCTCCACAGTACATTGTTCAATTACATGTACTTTGGGCAAGCCGCTCTAGTAAGCGCCAACCCTGACGATGTAGAGAAGATTCACCAAAAGGTACGAGGTGAAGTCAGGCTCTGTACATTCTCGTTTTGATGCAGATGGAAATTGTGTGACCACCGAATTTGAGGTGCGCTTGTTTGATGTCTTGACAGGCAAGTTCGGTTGTGAGTAGATCGGATGCTTGCACTTACAACCACTTAACTTGATACATATCTGGTCTAGCTTATCAAAATAACAGGCAAGACTTGCGACCAGTAATCCCACTTAAACGATAGGAAAACCGTATGAACAGTAAGTATCCTTAAACCATGGAAGCACGGACAGATCTTTAGAACGATACCGCCAAACTTGGGGCAACTACACAGCAAAAAGAGTCACGTGATGATAAAAGGCTATTCGCACTCGGAGGAATCCAAGTGATAGATTATGGGGATACAGAAAGATCCCATGAGGTGCATTTCCTCCTCACCACAAAAAACATTACATAAGATAAGCCTCAAAATCACTGGATTCTACACAGAGCCAGGGTAGTCTATTGTCGCAACTCAGCCCTGACGTAGTCAGCGTCCTCCGACACGGCGATGTCCACCGTGGGCCTCAACTCTGCACAGACTGCAATAGCCTGGTGAACTGGGTCGGCCCTGAAGCTTTCCAAAACATCCTTGTTGATGGGAGCTCCGTTATCGACAGCGGTGTAAGCCTGCACAGTCCAAGAGCAGATGAGCATATGCCTACATTGCAGCAGATGACCATTCAGAGTTACGGGCACTGACCTGCTGGGTCAAGATGTAGTCGAAGCGGGGTGCCCACTTGCGGGAGCCGAGACGAGCAGTTGTTGAGCAGTTGTCCACCATGAAGGCGACTCCTCGGGCGTGCATGAAAGGGTTCAGAGAATCGACAGCCTCAATCACACTCTCGTTCACCATCTCTGAGTACGAGTGTCCTTTCCTCCTCAATACCTCGATCTGCACATATTAGAATAGAGGAACGGCATATCAAAGACCTGATTCAGATACTCTTCGTTCTACTCCAACGAAACACTTCGAGCATTTCCATAGTTGATGATGATGTAGCGTGCGTGCGTGTTGTAGGGGATGATAACGAACCTGTGCCATCATGAGAGCGCAGTACACACCGGCCGTGAAGGGATGCAGAGGGCCCATGTCACCCTTCGATCGTGAGGCACGCACCTTCTCACCGACAACCCACATATGGGTTCCATCGATCTTCCCCATGGGGAATGCTGGTAGGCCCTCCTTCTCCTGCAATAAACATTGAATCACGTCCAATTCTTGAAGTGTCAATACACGATAATAGGAATTCAGTTATAAGCTTCGCATAATAATCTCTACAATTAAAGAATTATGGTTGCCTGCTGCGACGCATTTGCCTTCCCATGAAACTGTCACTAGGCTGACAAGTGATGGAATATGACTTGCGTGTTGCAGTCTGTGCAGAGTTGAGGCCCACGATGGCCTAAAAACAATGAGAATTCGGATTCTTATGACTTACCGAGAATCGGCGACCGGCCAAGACAACACTGCGGATCTCGTTACCGGAAGCAACGTCCTCGTAGCACTCGTACAGGATATCCATCGAGGGGTAGAAAGACGCACTGTAAGCTGCCTCAAATTCCTTCTTACCCTCCTCACTCAGAGCTTCGTACACAGCCAAAATACCCTGCACGATTGATAGTAGATGATTAGGAATCAGCAGCGACGGAGTAACCATAAAAGGAAATTCTACTGTCAGACCACTTTGACAAACCTTGGTTGAGATGGTCTTCGAGATCACGCCAGTGATACCCTCCACGGTGTTCTTGTACGCGTCCTCCTCGGACATGCCGTTGGCCGTGTACCGCCTGAAGAGAGACTCGACGATTCCGTGCACTGCTCCCAATAGAATGCCTGCACACGAGTGATAAGCAATTGTGTTGGAATCCAATGCTTCATTCTGAACGAACAATGTGCAATTGAGCAAGAAGAAAGAGCTGCACCTCTCTCTCCGTAAATGTCACTCTTGTACTCATCCTCAAGGGTGGTTGCGAAGGTGAATGGCGAGCCCAAAGCGACAGACCAACCCAGAGCAACGTCGGTGGCTCTTCCATCAACATCCTGTTGCAGCAAGAATTTGTATTCAGGTTCTGAAGTCAAGGAGGTGCGACATCGTAAAGAACTACCTTATCACACCGAGGGAGTATATAGGTCTTTCACATAGGCTGGTCACACACCTGATGCACGGCGAAACTGGCGTTGATACCGGCACCGTTGACTTCCTTCCCCTGCACGTACAAGCGTCGGACGGAAGGGCCCATGCCCTTGGGACAGACAGCAATCACGCTGATGTCCTCCGGGAAGGTGTCGTTGACAGAGTTAAGGTGACCCAAAAGGAAGCCGTGAGACAGACCCAAGACGGACTTGGGCTTCATGGCCTTAAAGATCTCCTGGTAGTTGTCGGCCTGCAATTAACCGCGATTCGTAGTGAGCAAAACTTGCGTCCACGAACACATTCTGCTTTACGGCTCGAAAACAGGTTCTGCCATTAAATGAGTAAGCTGGTGCAACAACTACCTGAGCTGCGTCAGAAATGAGAAGCAGAACCAAGTCACTCTCCGCTACTGTCTCAATAACGTCACCCAAGGTGCCGGATTCCTCAGTGAAGCCCACAGCCTTCGCATCCTCCACAGACTTGGAGCCCTTCCTCAGACCAATCTGTGGCGGCACCAACACGAATAAGTCTCTTAAAGAACTCTCCCTCCTGAATAAGCAGATATTCATGAGCAAGGTCCCTGCGAGAGAATGCTGCTCATGAAGACTTACCTTGACTACGATATCCGACTTGATTTCGGCCAGAGAGTCGCGAATGTTCATGGCTTGAGCGGGTCCCTGAAAGAACCAAGAGTTGCATCAGTTCCACAACTGGACCACATAAATCTAAGGCTTCAAAATTCTATTCGATTGCAATGACACAAATGTAATCAGAATGTCGTAGAGGTCTGCGGATTTACTTGGGATCCCCATCCAATGACGCCAATCTTCTTGATTCCCTTGAACGCTTTCGGCAGCAAGTGGAACAGGTCCCGTCCACCACGCACAATGTACTGCAATTCAGAACAGTGCACATTTCCGTCAGAGCACTGAGCGTTTTCAACGACAGAAACCTAGAAACTATTGAGAAATTCCTGTTTTCGATGAGGGCGGTTTCACGACTCGAAGAACTGTATGGATAAGATGGTTCACTATCTGTATAATCGAGAATCTGGACGAGGGGGCTCAGCAAACAATGGAGTTTCTTCTTTCAGGTCCAAGCCATTGTGGACTACGGGTTGAGCAATGACAAGATACAAACCCATGCGAGTATTCAAAATTCTACACGTCATGCAATTTGCGAAGTTCACCTCGTCGCGGCCCGCGAGAGTGATCTTCTCCTTGTTGAATATCTCCGTCTGGAACTCAACGTCGGCGCCACGCACGGCCGGTGCAGCCACCATGCTGGCGGCCAATGCACCGGCGCGGCGGGAAGCAGGCACAGCCTTTACGGCGTCGCGCAGGCTCCTCTCGAGCTTAGGAGCGAATGCCACGCTCCTCAACCCCGCGAAGGATGCCACCTTGGTACCCACCATCTCGGTCGAGCGGTGCGTGGAGCTCACTGCCGCGGTTGCCGCTGCGGCGCAATGGGAGAGAATCGCCGCGGCCATGGCGCTAAATCCTTGATTAAAATGGCAGCACAGCAATCGACTCAGGCTTCGCGACGAGGAGCGAGTGCAGTGCAGCACCTCTCGCGGCGTGAGAAGGCGAAGACGAAAGGAAGAGCGAGTTGGACGAGATGGGGATATACTAGGGCTTGGGGTTTTAGGACTCCCTTGCTACCGTGGCGCTAGGCCTGCTGTAGGGCCCTGGAGAGGCGGCCACTGTCACGGGCTTAGGTACCCCATTGCTGCTCTTCTGAAGATGCTTTTCCACCAGCATTCACTTTTGTCCAGTACGTGTTTGTCCGTGTTTGTGGGCATGGCCTCCATCTACGATCATCGAAGATTTGAGCATCGCATTTTCCAACCACTGCACAAGAACAGAATGTGAAGACGTTTTTAACCCTTAAAAGTCCCTTGCGGATAGTATGTACGTTGTTGTATAATTAGGATTTGCTACCAACAAGAAACTCTAAACTGGAATTGTAATAGCTCACTAGAACCGCATTAATTCAAATGTCAACTTCTTCTTTGAACTCAAAACCATTAAAGGTGTGCATTCACTCCAAATACAACCAAAATACACCGTATTCGCCACGGCACGCCCAGACCTTTAGGGGTTAAAATGCTATTGAGGTCATAGATTCTTCTCCACTTCGTACAGTGCTTCAAGATTCAGGTGAATGCGACTTTGGAGATGCAAGATAAGTTATTCACTTTCTGCGAAGTGTGCAAACAACGATGCTTTTGCCGTAAAAACCGTTGCTTAAACGGTTGCTCACAGGGGCATAGCAATCTCTACACCACCCTCACATTGCGCATGTAAGAATGTGGACCTGTATCCGGAGTGCATCTGAAGTGATGGATTCGTGTTTGATGTGTGAACTTTTGCAGAAATCAGGTAAGTGAGACATTGAAGGTACAAGCAGCAAGATCGTCCCCTTAAAATTGGTCCTCTCGGCGGTTTATCCGTTCGTACATGATTCAATAGATCTGTTCATCCAAATGTACATGGCCACAGTAACAGACTGACAAGTTGAAAGAACATGGAATTTCCTATACCGCCCAGAAAATGTCCACGGTAAGAATGTGGGCTCCATTTCAAATTGTAGTGGATTCGCAACCAGTATGTGAAGTGCTGAAAGATTCAGGAGAGTGCGACTTTAGGAGATGCAAGTTGCACGTTTTATTTCTGCAAAGTGAGACGTACAACGATGTTGCTAACTAAAACTTCTGTGGCGCTCCGAAGCGTTTTATTCGTGACTTCTTCCTACGGGCAAGCTACAAAAATCCTCGCCCGCCATGGGAGGATAATTGGTATGCTATCAAAATTGTCCACTATATCAACTCAGTCAGGTATTTGCTTCATCCATACGATGTGAGGATGAGGCAGGCGGGCAGAGTGGAAAGAGATTGATGCGAAGTGGAAAGAAGTTGCGACAGGTTTCGTGATGAATTAGCCCAAAGAAATCTCGACTCTTCTGCACCTTACAATACTCAAAAATGGAGTACCTCAAAATGTTGTAACCTAACCATTCTTTAACTGAAATTACAAGGAGATTGGCCTACCACAGGCCCAAAAACTTCCACCAAACTCCACCGACTCCCAGCCAGATGATAATGTTCACCACGCTGCAGAGGAAGCCATATCCCCACCACTGCGACAGCGGCACGTACCCTGCTCCGTAGAAGACTGGAGCCGACCCAATTCCGTAGTGGGTCAAGCCTCCCATCAGATTCGACAGGAAGGCCAACACCAACGCACCGAACAGCGGCGGTGTGCCGAGCGCTGTGGCTACCGACAGGAAAGCCGTAAACATCGCGCCGATGTGCGCCGCCCCGCTCGCGAAGAAGTAGTGAGAGTAGAAGTAGAGCATCACCAGGATACCGAAGGAGGCTTGCCATGCGAGGCCTAGTCCTCCCACAACCTGTGCCACCACCACCACTCTTAGCACACAATCGTCGCATTGCAACAAAGCACTCGGATTCAAGCACTGCAGTTTTTGGGTGAGATAACGGGACGACTTACATTGACGACGTTCTGGCTGAACCAGGCGATCAATCCATACTTGTTCAAGTATCCGGCCATGGCGATCAGGGCAGCGAACCACGTGAGTGTGTCCCACGCAACTGACTCACCCAAACATTCCTTCCAGGTCACCACACCGGTCGTCAACAGAACTGACAAGCCCAAGATGGCAGCCGATACGGCATCCACACCCAAAGTGCTGCCGAAAATCCAAAGCCCGACCTGAAACGTAAACAGCAATCCAGTATTCAGTCAGCCTCAATGAGAAACCAGTATACTCAAACCGATAGCAACTGCAAGAAACTTCCAAACCCTCCGTCATCAGCTAAACCGTCAAATCCCAGAGTCCACGATGAACAACGATTGACTCTCAAGAACTGAAAAATAGTGTTGAATGACATTGATCAATTCGACCGCAGACCCGGATGAAAAACCCAAAAAGTATCTCTTCACATGAGCCTCTTTATACTTGAGGATCCTTACTTCGCGGAATAGAGAGATGACAGTTATTAATGAAGAGCAGTATTGTATTAGTAGGGTTTCATGTCTGCCTAAGTCTACATTCATGATAATCGAGTCACTCATACACCCTGATATGGAAAATAGGAATGCGCGAAAGTGGCAGGAATCGTACCGTGGCGACGAGGGTGACGGCCATGATCTTCTCGTTCTTGGTCATTGGTCCCATCTTCTCCAGATTCTCCTGCGCCAGCCGAGGCGCGTCCGGGCTACTCTTGACCTCCGGTGGGTAAACCACGTACAGCAGCGCCGGGATGACCAAGAGCGACACCAGCCCTGGCACGAATGCAGCCACAGCCCAGTCCGTCCACGTGATCGCCTGCCCGATCGCACCCATCGCCAGGTTCACGGACAGCGGGTTGGCAGCCATCGCCGTCAAAAACATCGCCGATGTGATCACAGACGTCTGGAAGCATGTGAGCATCAGCCACGAGCCCAGTTTCCGATTCGTTCCATCGTCGGGCTTACTCCCGCACGCCAGGCAGAGTGCCTTCACCAGTGGCAGAAAGATCCCTCCCGCGCGGGCCGACACTGACGGAATCGCCGGTGCCAACAGAGCCTCCGCGAACACGAGACTGTAGCCCAGCCCCAATGACGTCTTTCCGAACAGCTTCACAAATTGGTACGCCACGCGGTTACCCAGACCGGTCTTAATGAACCCCTTAGCGAAGAAGAACGCGAGCGCGATCAGCCACGGGATCGGATCGCCGAAAGCGCTGAACGCAGCTGCGAACGTCAATGTCTTGGTCAAGACCGCCGCGCCCAGGCCCATGAGCGCCACGGCGCCGAGGGGCAGTGGCTGCGTGATGATGCCAACGACAGTAGCCAGAAAGATGGCCAGCAGCTGCCACGCATTCTTCGTCACGCCCACAGGCACGGGAAGAACCCATATCAACGCGCCCACTCCGATCGACGTAGCGAGGGTCTTCAAGTTGGCGCCTTGCCATGGCTCCACCTTCTTGGGAGCTGGGGGAGGCACCACGGGAGCGGCATCGGCACGCACGCCCACATCGGGCTTGTGCTTGGGCAGGGCAACGATGGCGCCCTTGCGCAGCGGCGACGAGTCACCCCCAAAGAACGACGACCCAGCCTGCAAATTCAAAGCCGTAGCAGTGGCAGGCCTCCTGAAGGCGGCCCTGGATCGAATCTGGGAAGATGGGGCCGAGGCGGACAGGGAGGGGAGGCGCAGGGCGTGGTGGGAGTGCACAGCGGCCGTGGCCATGGACGCCATCGCTGGCGAACAAGCGACGAATCCGAAGTGGGTACTCGCGAAAAGAGACCGGAGACGTGCGCTGCCTGGGTGATAACGTCAGTGCAGCAACAGGACAGGGGAGATCAGGGCGGGATCCTGTGGAAGGGAAAGGTGGGGGGGGGGGGGCTGGGGACTTCCACCCGGCGCTGGCAATGCTGGGCGTTGGACGAGCCAGCTGCGGCCGAAAGGCGCAGCGGGACCTCTGGACGCTGCGGAAGAGGCAGCCACCAGCTTGGCAGGTCGCCCGCGCTTGTAGAACGGATGCCGTCGAACATTGCAATGGGTGGCTCACATTCGGTTTCCTGTGGCATCACTTTCCGTTCCGTCAGTTGCTCCCCTTTCCCTCCTTCTTTTCAACACTCCCTTTTCATAACGTCTTTGACTGCATCTTTGCTTCTGCGCCATGACTCTCGTTTAACAACATGCTCCCTCCGCCTTTGCAAAAAACCAAGATTCGAATAAATTCCTTGTCTCACAAAGAATCCAAGATTTCATATTAATGAGTAATCCGGACCATCCAAACCATATCCAACCATATTCACCAGTACTCTAGATCAGTAAGTAAATCCAAACATTTTTAGCAAATAACAATCCCTTCCGGAGCTAGAGGGAGTTTTAACGTATATCAGACGAGACTGAGACAAGCATGTCCACAGAGGGAGGAATTTGCTACCCTCAAAATTTCCTTATGACAAAATAAGGGTTGTAGAAATTACCCTCCCTTTAAATTTGTAAGTAATTGTACGAGACAAAAAATACTATAAGTTTGAAGATTATGTAAAGATAGGGATCATTTGATTCATCTTGGTCATCGACATACCCCCACAATAATACCCCTTTGTTGCACATAATATACCAAACCTCCTATAGAGTCACCCTAAGTAGAATAGAGTGTAGACTATTTTACTGTTCAAAGACTCTAGAACCGACTTTAAGGCTTTAAGATGAGATTCCTTATCAAAAACTGGGAATCCTTATATTCTTTGTCTCCATGACCATCTCATTAGTTACATTCAAGCACATCCCAAAGAACCCATTTGCAAAATCATAAGGCATAGCGCCTATGCCACTCTATAAATCTCCTTATGAAGCAATGATGGAGATTAGATCATCAATCTAACCTTCTAGAAGCTAAGGTTTATAAAACTAAACTATGCAAAAATTTGTATTTTATGAAATTTTGACTCACATACCATTATCAAATGTGATTTTACCCACACCTTCGTAAGCACCTCTGAGTAACTCCATGCATCCTACCAAATAGTCATATCATAGTCTCTATAATTGCTCATCAAATTTTTACTACATTACATTTTTGTTTATAAATGTTAAATGGGATGAATACTTCACTAGTGCTCTTCTAAATTTCAATAGTTAAGGTTTTGTAGGTAAGTGATGTGTTTGGGTTTATTTTAGGCTTTATGGAAAGTATAACAAAAAGACAATCTATGTCTTTTATTGACATAGTAAAGAAAAGAAAAAAAACTTTGAGAACATACTACTGACCTTAGTTCCGTTAACCCCTAAAAACCTCCCTAGTGTCGAAAAATGACATTTTGAATGAAAGGCAAAAACTTTGAAGAGCCATTACTTCTTCATCCGGACTCTGTTTTCAACAATGTTACTTTGGTTGGGTGACAAATCACATTTACTTTGTGTGGTATACATTTTAGACCTACATAATACAATATGAATATATGGCATGCATTTCAGTGAAGGTAGCTTTTGTTTTTGGGTTTTCATTTTTCAACCATTGCAAGCCAATTATGTGAAAACAAAAATAGTTCTTCGTAATAAAAGAATTAACACAAAGTTTGATTTTTAGATGCATCCTAAAAACTTTGTAGTTGGAAGTCTTTTGATCTAGATAACCTTGGTATTGAATTTTATAGGATGTTTCCACAATGAAAGAAGTGAAAAATGGATGATTTTATAGACCTATATCTTTTTCTCCACCGTTAGATTTTGACTTTGTTCAAGGGATGGATTAAATTCTATTTTTAGTGGTGAAATCCTTAACCTGATCGGGATATATTCAAGATAACGCATAGATTTGTGCAAGGGGGTGTTGTTTTGGACTATTTTTGTTTATAAAAAGATTGGTAGTTTTCACCATTGCCAGGCTACTTTATAAGCCAAGATAATTTTTGATGAAATTTTTGATACAAGAGTGCATTTGAGATGAAAATAAATAATATCCATTTGGTAATTTTTTATTAAAAATTTCATGTTGATAGTATTTTCACTTTAAAAAGAAAATGATGATATTTTGTAGCCTCCTTTGCGCACCAATATGCTATGATCTTGCAACCTATGAGGTCTCATGAGTAAAGTTTTTGTCCACATGATCTACAACAAGTTTATTGAAAGTTTACACGATTGAGATCTAAATAGATATTCTTTTTGTTCATCTATGACACTTGACAAAAAAAAAAAAACGAGTTCATTGGCTAAAAATGCCCCAAGGACCATTAAAATGGTAATAGTCATTGTGCCATTCTGCCAAAGCAGTGATATGTCATTTTTGCCGTATTCTAGAATGTGTCATTTTACAAGCATATTTTTGAACTCAAATTTAAAAATATTTATGCCTCTTAAATGCCACATTTTTTTAATATTACACAAGTCCTCTGTAATATTCCTTGATTTCTGTATTGTGACCAAAAATTTCATGATATTACACTTTTTTTTGGTTCCCGACTTTTGAATCTAATGAATGGGCAATACTTCCGAACGCCTCGTCATACACATTTCTTGGTTTTGAACGGTCATTGAGGAATATTTCGTCAAAAGGCAGATAATATTTCTAAACGGCTTTTGAAAAACATTGTTGTTTTTGAATGGCGATTGAGCAATATTTGCCCTCTGATGTCAAAAGTTGACAAAAACCAATGTTATTTTTTACATTTCAAGCACTCCAAAATGCACCAATTTATCATGATATTGCCATTTCAATGAAATTGAGGTTTACTTCAATTTCCCTTCACATCGAAATAGCTTCTTTGATGTATGGCTTAGCATGTTTTTCTTTGTTTGTTTTAAAAGTCAATGCCCTATTAGAAATTGAGCATATTTATACTAAGTATTCTGGTATAATTTGGCTTAGCCATTGTAATTGTATGGGCTAGGACCATTGCTTCTTGACGTGATTATTTTGGAGTAAGTTGGCTTAATAATTGTGCTTATTTGTGCTATAAGTTAAGATTCTTTATCTAGCATTTGGTTTGATTTGGCCATTCTTTATTTACTGTAATCACTTAGGCTGATTCAACCATTGATTCACTGACCTAATCATATCTCGCGCTCAATCATTTTAATTATTAATTCTACCAGTTTGCAACACCAACTAGGATTGTCTAGTTTAGCCAATTAGGTTGATTTGACCATTGCTCCTCTAAGACGCGCACATTTTGTCATTGCCTCTAACTCGTGCACGTTGATTTTGCCATTGCCTTTAACCCATGCATGTTGATTTAGTTATTGTCTCTAACCCGCGTATGTTCATTTGACATTGCTTTTAACCCGCGTACATTGCTTTGGTCATTGCCACTATCTTGTGTAAGTTTATTTAGCAAGTTCTTCCCAACAAGTTCTTCCCAACACTAAGTTTGCTTTTAGAATGTCCTTGTTTACACTACCGACAATGATTCGTTTATTAATGCTTTAAACCTAATCTCATGTGTTACTTTGAAGAAGGATGGGGTCGGAGAGCCACTAAACTCGTCAAGCATTGTTGAGTGCAAATGAGAACATTGAGTATACATATCAAAACTTCATCTCAGATTCGGTCAGTATCACAAGTATTCGATACTTTGCACTTACATGGCATTCTTAATTCAACATCTAATATTACTCTACCTTTGCATGAAATAGACTAATACACTGAATGATGTTATCTTATAGGTTTTGCCATTGCCAGATGTACGAGTGCCAACTTTGCTATCACCATGTCGTCTTGATTTCTAGAGTGAATCTCAATTTCGTTAAAATGGTTGTATTCCATGTGTCATTTTGCCAAATCCCCTATGAGCCATTTTGTTCGCATTCTAAAACGTGCCATTTTATAAGCATATTTTTGAACTGTAGTTCAAAAATATTTATGCATGCAGAATGGCATGTTTATTAATATCATGCATGTACTCTGTAATATTAAGTGATTTTTGAAATTTCACCAAAAGTTCCATTATATCACACTTTTTAATGGTTCTTGACCTTTAGACATAATTACAGGGCAATATTAATGAACGACCGTTCAAAGACATTGTTGTTTTCAAAATGCGGTTGGAAATATTCACCCTATCATGTCAAAACTCGACAGAAACCAATATTATTTTTTCATTTTAAACACCCCAAAGTGCCATTTTACTGGAATAACGCCATTTTAACGGAATTGAGAAGACTGCCGTTCGTGGTGCCAACATTGTGCTTCGTGGTGCCAACATTGTGCCTCTCAGAGCAAGGGTGAGAATTCCTCCGCGAGAAGAAGAGAGCAGCAACGTGGTTACAATTGCTGCTAGAGCTCCAAGAGTGATGTTTGCTACCGATCGAATTGCTGATACTTGAAGACCTCACATTTACACCTCAACGGCTCAACAGACCTCGGTTCATTATCCCACGGGTAAGACACTCACTATCTTGAAGACCATCTATGGCATTCGAATAATGCATAAACATGTATAACAACTAGTCTTGATCGTGGTAGTGTTATTTTCAAAGGCACACTGGTTTTTTATGGTAAAAATTTCAAACCCATATATAAAAGTATGAAAAAAAAGGCGTGCATTTTAGTAAAGGCAGCGTTTGTTTCTGAAAAAACTTGGTTTGTTTTACCATTGGAAGCCAATTACGTGAAACCAAAAATAGTTCTCCGTACAAAATATTTACATTCGTTTGATTTTCAGGTGTATTCTAAAGACTTTGTTGTTGGAAGTTTTCTAATCCGGATGACTTTGGTTTTGGATTTTCAATGATGTAACTAAAATGAAAAAAGTGAAAAATGGATGATTTTAAAGAGCTATATCTCCTTTATCCACCGTTGGATTCTGACTTTATTTTTTAGGATGGATTATAGTCTATTTTTAGTGGTAAACCTTAACGTGATCGAGGATATATCAAAGACAAGGTATAGATTTGTGCAAGGGGTGTAGTTTTGCCGACTACTTTTGTTTCATAAATTTTTTTGCAGTTTTCACCATTACAAGGCTACTATTTGAGCCAAGATTTTTATTTCTCATAATTCTTTTGGAACAAGAGTGTGTTTGGAATGAAAATGAACAAATTTCCAACTGGTAAATTTTTATTACAAATTTCATGTTGATAGTAATTTCACTTTAAAGAGATAATGATGGTATTTTGTAGCCTGTTTTGTGCACCAATATGTCATGATCTTGCAATCTATGAGGTCCCACAAGTCAAGTTTTATTCTAGATGATCTACAACAAGTCTATTACAAGTTCATACAATTGAGATCTAAATAGCTTATCATTTTTTTTCATCCATGACACTTTTTTAGAAAAATGAGTTCTTGGCTAAAAATACCCAAAGGACATTCACGTGTTAAAATGGCAGTATGACTTGTGCCACTTTGTTAAAGCCTTGATGTGTCATTTTGGTTGTATTCATGAATGTGTTATTCAAATTATTTATGCCTCTAAAATGGTACGGTTTTTTTAATATTACGCAAGACTTTTGTAATATTGCTCGATTCCATGATATGACTAAAAATTTCATAATATTACACATTTTTATGGTTTTTGACTTTTTGATCGGGTTAAAGGGCAATACTTCCGAGTGCCTGTTCATAAACATTTCTATTTTTGAACGGCCATTGAGGAATACTCCGTTAAAAGACAAATCTTTTTCGATAGCTTTTAAAAACATTGATGTTTTGAATGGAAGTTCATAAAGTATTGGCCTTTGATGTCAAAATTTGACAAAAACCAATGTTTTTAAGCTCCCTTATTACTTGTCCTTATTTGTGCTACAAGTTAGGATTCTTTACCCTAGCAGTTGGGTTGATTTGGGCATATTTCATTTACCGTGATCACTTGGGTTGATTTGGGTGATCATTTTGGCCGATTTGACGATTGATTCTATACAAGTATATTTTGCTCACTCAATCTCTTTATAAATTCTATTAGTTTACAACACCAGCTAGGATTCTTTAGCCTAGCCAATTATTTTGATTTGACCATTGCTTTCTTACCGTGATCCTTTCAAACTCATATCGCAATTGTTTCTAACCCATGCAGGCTCATTTGTCCATTGCCTTTAATTTGCGCATGTTTAGCCATTGCCTCTGACACGTGCACGTTGATTTGACCATTACCTCTAACCCACACAGGTTGATTTGGTTGTTGTCTCTAACCCTAGCAACTTCGATTTGAGTATTGCGTCTAACCCCGGCACGTATATTTCGCCATTCGACCTTTAACCCGTGCACGTGGATTTTGCCATTGCCTTTAACCCGTGCACGTGGATTTTGCCATTGCCTTTTAACCCGCGCAAGTTGATTTGGCCATTGCCTCTAACTTGCGCACGTGGATTTTGCCATTGCCTATAACCCGCGCACGTTGATTTGGCCATTGCATTTGCCATTGCATTTAGCCACCGCACAATGATTCAACTCTTGCATCTATCCTTTATAATTTGATTACGCTAGTTCTTCTAAACTATGATATGACATTGCTTTTATATTGCGATCTTTTAGGTCTCATTTGGCCATTCCTTCTTTATTGTAATCATTTCACACTGAAATTGCTTTCGTCTTACATAAGAACCTCTCGGTTGTTGTCCTTATAATCGGCCACTTCATCATCCACTATTATTTGGGTCTCAAAGCACAAAATTTAACGTTAGCCTTGCTTTTGAAGAGTTTACAGATGTCATGGGCCAAGGCCTCGTTGATAAGCTCGGATGTTCACTCGCTATTAATTTTATAAATAGAACTTCGGCAGTAGAGCTAAAGTATAGCCTCGGCAGTAGAGCTAAAGTATAGCCTCGGCAGTTGAGCCAAGAGATTAGTATATAAGGGACTCTTATTCATTGTAAACCTAAGTCTTGGATCAATATATTTCTTTTGTAGTTTTTGCTTGTTTTGACAGCTAGACTCTTACATAATCCAAGACTTCTCTTGATTTTCTGAAGGGCTTCATCCTCCCTTGTTTTTTCAAACGACAAAAGTAGGACATTGATTAGATTGAGGAACTTATCCACCCTCGTGGTAGTGATTGAAGATAGCCACGTAACCGGGACGGATTTGAAGGCTTTGCGAAGCCTCAAGAGTTAATTGAGAGGTGTTGCTTTTTGAGATGGAGAACGCCCGGATGATCGATGATGAGATCTTGCAGAAGCAGCAGCAGCAGCAGCGCAAGGAGAAATTACGGCGGAAGACTATCAACAGGAGATCGTGAGGTTGCGCACACACTTCAAGCTTCTCGCCAGTCGAGAAGTTGGCTATCGAGCGATTGGTTGCACTTGATCGCAGTGGTGGCTCATTTGGACAATTCACGAGTTTAGGAGGTCCGTCTTCATCGCGAGATGATGCCGCAATCGATGCAAAGAACAATATAGAGGAACTGCCGTCGCATTGCGCAAGCGATTGCCAAATATTTCAAAGTTTGACGGGAGTCGCAAGGGCTACCCGATATGGAAGGTCGAAGCAGATAACAAGCTTGAATTGATGGAGTGATCTTGGTACACCTCAAGATCAAGCCGCATACTTGTTTTCGAGGATGGACGCGAAGGCGCAGATGATGGTAGTATCTTTCTACCAAAATCAACACGGTTGCAATGCGGCGACTTTTATTCAACATCTTGACAGCGTTTACATCGACTCGAATGCAGCAGCGCGGGCATTGAATCGGCTTCAAGCAATGAAGCAGGGTAGGGAGTCATTTGCAACATTCTTGCCCAAGTTTGAGAAGGAGCTTGGTGAGAGTCAACTTACCATGGTTCCGGATATGGTGAAGATAGGATATCTTCGCGGTGCTCTCAACTCAGAGATGCAACGTGCGATGATTGAACCCGTGACGTACATCGATTATGGTATGTTTGTCCAAGCTTTGTTGGCGGTCGGCTCTCAACTTGATTGCTTGCAATATCGGAAGGGTCGTCTGCGGCTCCGATCGCGACATCAAATCGCGTATGGCGGATGGAGATGAGATGGATTGGATGCCTACGGTCCAAATAAGCAAGCTTCGGAGACGTCGACTTTGGAGGAACAACAACGGTGTCGCCAAGAGGGATTTGTTTTTATGTTTGAAGCGAGGCCACCGTGCAAATGACTATTCATTCAA
The DNA here is from genome assembly GCA_037043015.1 of Bryum argenteum. NCBI lineage: Eukaryota > Viridiplantae > Streptophyta > Bryopsida > Bryales > Bryaceae > Bryum > Bryum argenteum. The sequence goes on along the minus strand of CM073322.1, from coordinate 20,298,192 downwards.
GCAAGGTGAAGGCAATGAGAAGAAGAAGAAAGAGAGCGCGGACAAAACTTCGATAGTGCGCGTGAGTGAGAAAGAAGAGCAATGTCAAGATAGAGGAGGTCAAAGAGATGGAGAGTTGTGACTACGATGTAGAGTCGGAAAACGAGCGGCTTCCCAGCATAAGACTCGATCGGAGGCGTGGAGGCGGGTTGTCAAAGTTGAAGAATCTAGGAGACAATTTTAGAGACACGGGTGGTATGTATGTTGATGTTTTAATAAACTCAATTATATCTACTCGTGCTTTGTGTGATCTCGGATGCCAATGCTTTTTGAATCGCGTATGCGAGCAATTTGTTCGACGGAGAGGGTTGGATCGTCATCTATTCAACCTAGATCTTTGGAGCAAGTTACGACAATGAAGAAGCGGCCTATGATTTGACAAATTGCAAATTTTATGGCCGATATTGATGGTATGGAGGAGAAGATTGTTGCCTATGTTATTCCAGGACAGATAGATGATATAATCTTGGGAAAACGTTGGATGGAGCGACATGATGCAAGTGTTCGACCTGCTAAAGAAGAGGTTTGCATTCGAAAACCTTTCAAGATGATTGTGAAGACTCGACCGATTACGTTGGAGCCAATGCAAGAGATACGTGCATCAGTGATTCAAACTTTGCAGAGAAGCGGTGAACCAGTAGAGGTTTTTAGTGTCAGCTTGGTTGACATCCAGAAGGCACTACAACAGAAGGTGTATAGGGACCCGACACAACATGCTCATGACTGGCTCATGCCAGTTATTGACGCTTTTAATCGACAAGATGCAAAGTCGTTCCCCCGCGATAGAAAAGGGTGATCACGAGATCAATTTTATTGAAGGAAGACTAATGATGACATCCCCGCCATGCCATTTGATCGGATGTCTAAGGATCAATTATTAGTTTTGCGCAAGACCCTTACGGAGTTGTTGGATAATGGATTTATTCGCGTAAGTAATTCACCCGCAAAGAACTCGGTCATATTTAATGAAGAAAGCTGGCGGAGGATTGCGATTCGTGTTGACTATCGGCGATTGAACGAGATGAGTCGGAAGAACAACTATCCGATTCGCGCATTGATGAGACGTTAAGATCCATTCTTTATGACCAAATATATCTCCAAGGTTGATGTAATCTCTGCGTTTCACCGGATACGTGTGAAAGAAGGTGACGAGTGGAAGACGGCGTTCAAAACACGCTTTGGCTTATATGAGTGGTTGGTCACACCGTTTTGACCGACGCGCGCACTCGCAACTTTTCGGCGATATATCAATTGGATCTTGTGATTTAATTGGATATATCTTGCTCCGCATATATTGATGACGTGGTGATCTATAGTGATCTCAAGAAGAACATCGTGATGCGATTCTCGAGGATCATCCGTAAGCTTCTTAACGCAGGGCTTCAACTTGATTTTGATAAGAGCGAGTTTGAAGCGGGCACTATTAGATATCTTGGATATTTGGTGAAGACGGTTGGGGTTTGCGGTCGATCCAAAGAAAACTTGAGGCAATTCGTCAATGGGAGCCGCCAACAAAAGTGAAAGGAGTTCGTGGATTTTTAGGTTTCGCAATTATTATCGACAATTCATAGATGGATATTCTAACATTGCGGAGTAACCTCTTACTCGACTAACGCGGAAAGATCAACCTTTCCATTGGACATCGAAATGTCAACATGCCTTTGATCGATTGAAGGAGGCATTAATTCATGCGCCGGTCTTTCGTTAAATGGACTCCAGGTTTGGAAACAACCATTGAATGTGATTCCTCGGTTATCTTTGTTGGTGGCACCTTAATGCAAAAGGTGGACGGACTTTGGCATGCGGTTGCTTATTTCTCGAAGAAACACAGTCCAGCGGAGTCCAATTATCCGATTCATGACAAGGAAATGCTAGCAGTTGTACATTGCATCCGCGAGTGGCGTACATTACTTGTTGGCCAACATTTTGAAGTGAGTTCAGATCATCGCAATTTGGCTTATTTTCAGAAGAAGCAACATTTGAGCGAGAGGCAAATGCGTTGGGCCTACGAGTTGAATGATTTTGACTTTGAGATCGTGCACAAGTCTAGCAAGGATCAAGTTCAATCGGATGCACTTTCTCGTCGGGAACATGATCTTCCCCAACACGCAGATGATGATCGAATCATGAATCGATATCATCGACTTTTGGACGGAGATGATGGCGCTTTGAAGGTTGTCGCTAAATCCGCATGGATCGCGGATGGTGATGCGATTCAGGAGAAAGAGACTCGCTTCTGAGTCGATAATGACCCCGCGTCCCATATGTCCATTTATTGACGAGAGATATTGCATTATGGGATGTTGCCCGCAAACAAATCATCGTTATTGGAAGATGCGAAAGGCGGTTATGGATGGTGGCGCCGACTACCTAAAGAATGGGGCTTACCTATCACGATTAGTGAGTGTTCGTAGATTGGTCATCGATTGCGTTGGCGTGGACGAATATGGATTCCGGCGCACGAACCTCTTGGACGCGTTTGATCCAATCTACTCATGATTCACCACTAGCAGGACATCCAGGTCGTGAGGGTGCGCGTGACTTGATTGCACGTGAATATACGTGGCACAGGTTGACACAAGATGTTCGGAGATTTATGCGGAATTGCAACGTGTGTGGAAAATCGAAGATTTGGCGGGGAGCGAAGCAAGCGGTTGCTAAAACCTTTGCCAATTCCGGCACGGATTTGACCGAGCTCTTCATTGATTTTATTCTTTGGATTGGCACCAAGCAAGCGATCGTACAAATATCATGGTTGTGATGGACCGTTTGTCCAAATCTATCATTCTTTGTGCCTATGAAGACAATTCGTGCACTTGATGTGACTCACAAACTTTTAGAGCAAGTTTTTCAAAGATCACGTATTGCCCGCAGCAATTTTGTCGGATCGTGGTAGTCAATTTGTTAGTCCGCTTTGGACGGAAGTATGCAGATTGATGAAGATTACGCGTCGGTTGTCGGATGACTTTCCATCCGGAGGCAGATGGTGCAAGAGAGGGCGAATCAAGAGCTTGAAACATATCTTCGTATTTTCACGACATTTGAGCAAGAAGATTGGGCTTTTCGATTTTGCCGATCGCGATGATGGCGTTGAATAATCGTGTGTCGCGATCTATAGGTATGTCTCCGCATTTTTATGACTCAAGGTTATCATCATTTGGTCATGAATATTACTATACCCGAGGAGAGCGGGTTCTTCGTTGTCACCGCGGAAAAAGGACGCAAGCTTGTTTGAGATTTGGCGTAATTCAAGTGAATCGCAACAACGGCAATGGCCATTGCGCAAGAGAGACAAGAACGTCGATCAAATACACGACGCTCGGTGGCGAGGATTTTCGTCCGGGTGATCGTGTGTGGTTGAAGTTGAAGAACATCAACACGCGTCCCGCCAATCAAGAAGCTTGATTGGATTGCTCTTCCTTATCGTGTATTGGAGTGCGTAGGTACACATGCGGTTCGTTTGAATACACCGTCAGGTATTCATCATGTTTTTCATGTGAGTTTAGTGAAGAAGGCAGCTGAGGATCCGTTGCCTTCCCAACTACCTCATGATAATGAGCCCGGTGTTGTTTTGAGCAATCCCGCTTTCGAGGCATCCACTAGCGAAGTCGAGTATGCTGTTGAAAGAGTGTTGCAACATCGACGTCGTGGGCGCGGTTGGCAACTACTTGTAAAGTGGACAGGATGGTCGGAGCCTACTTGGGAACCTGTTTGCCAATTACAAAATGTCATGGCCTTAGACGATTACGAGCGCTTGTTGCGCGCGTCTGGTACTGATATTCCTTGGGCACATTCTCTTGTATGACACTTGTGAATTCATCAGCACAGGAGGAGGAGGAGGAGACATTTGTCATGGGCCAAGGCCTCGTTGATAAGCTCGGATGTTCACTCGCTATTAATTTTATAAATAGAACTTCGGCAGTAAAGCTAAAGTATAGCTTCGGCAGTAGAGCTAAAGTATAGCCTCGGCAGTAGAGCTAAAGTATAGCCTCGGCAGTTGAGCCAAGAGATTAGTATATAAAGGACTCTTATTCATTGTAAACCTAAGTCTTGGATCAATATATTTCTTTTGTAGTTTTTGCTTGTTTTGACAGCTAGACTCTTACAACAGATAATTTTAACTTTACTAGTACTACAATTTGAGTGGGTTTGCAACGTTTTCTTCTCAAGAGTTGCTCAAGTTTAGCAACATTTCTTCTCAAAAGTTTCTCAAGTTTAGCAATGTTTTGGAACTTGCTTGAACAATGTTTGCAAGAATAGAAGCAACATCATTGCATTGGCAATCAACGGAATTTATGATCAAGGTGAAACCGTTGCTAGATTTGAGCAAAGTTAGTAACGTTGCAAACCCCTCTCTTTTCTACTAGTACTTAAACACAACCTATGAATAGAATGCATTATTGGTTACCCTTATTTGGACACTTCACAGTTGTTTTTTTGCACAAACATTATGACGCCAAACCACTCTTGAAATGTTCGATCATGCACAAAATTTTCAAAAAAAAAAAAAAAATAAATAAATAAAAATAAAAAATTTAAAAAAAAATAAAAAATCTTACTCAGATGAAGTCGATTTTGAGTACTCGAATGAATGAGGATGGTGGTGAGGAAAGCTTTCAAAAGTAGTAGAGTGACACAAAACGTCAATGATGGAGAACTAATGAGTGTTGAGGCAAAAATGATCACTTCTGGCACTTCTCCACATGATTGTGCGCTTGTTAAATGACTTCGTGGTAGGGCTCCACTGAGGTGAAAACGTGAATTTCACCTCCGAAGCTTTCTCCTCACAGATATCTACAGGCCTTCAGCTAACAACAATCTCAACTACACAGTCCCCATTGTATTGTACATCACATTGAAGTGCAGGTCCGTAAACAGCATGTGACGAGCCTCTTTAATTGCTTGGAGACTTTTGCATCTTCCCCACGGATATGCACAACAGATTATCTTAAAACATCTGCAACACCACAATCTCAATCGCTCATTTGTCGGTACTCTAATCACAGAGAACAAATACTACCGTGAATCCAACCTAGAAGCCATGAAAAAATTCAAATGAGGCCATTCACGGAGCCAAATTTTAGCAAACTTGGAAATGATAGGCTTGCTCCACAGCCTTCTTGAACTTGTGAACCTCAGCCGGGGAGAGAGTGAAAGTCCATTATTACCGTGGCCTAATGAAAGAGAGGAGACAATGAAGCTGTTGTTCACAGAAAGAGGGTACCATGTATGCAATGTAAACATTATAAAGTGTCAATTTAAGGGCATCATTTTAGGAACACCTATATTTCTAAAGTCATGAAATCAGATCTCATCGTAGAAGAGTCCAAAAATGATGATTTTCACTTGCTTTAGCTTCCTACTAATTTTTCCCATGCACAAAAATTGCTTGCACTAGTAACATCACTTGCACTTTCAACATCCTTGTGGATCTCCTAAAAATTGCATCATTACTGGCCACCTTTTATATATGTTTTCTATATTTATTTCTTTCTTTTCACTCCACATAGCAATACTCTGTAACTTAAATGAAAATAATTTAAGTGCAAAGAACATCCAAAAGGAAGGACAATAACAAATAATTTGATGACATCCATTCACTAATCCCAAAAGCGATCTCTACCAAACAGAGTTGAGATCTAATTTGTATTAATTCAGATCCGAGCTTTCCTATAACTCTCAATAAAGCTGAATGTTCATCAGAAAGCAAGGAACTATAAAAAACTTCAGTATGTTTCTCAGAAAAGAAAGAGTCTAGATAGTACGTGCTTTCTATTACGAAATGATCACAACCTTCAGAAGAACTGATAATCAGGTGATCCATTCATCGAGAGTGACTTATATCCTGCAGTAACAGCAAGAAATTAAAGGAAAAGCATGAAAGAACTGATTCCGAAGCAACAATTACAAAAGCATCAGCAGAAATCATCTTCCCGGAGACTACGAGAGGTGCACTGCTACCCCTCTTCGGCATTGCTGGGCCCGTCCACGCTTTTGGAGCCGCACTGGTGCTCTCCTACAATGGCTCCTCGACTCAACTCTCTGAGCATGCTATGCTCGATGCTCATTTGTTGGCATGGTCAGAGGCTGCATGCAAGAGATACAACTATGATTCTCATAGGCAATGGAAATTTGCTAAAGCCTCGATGTGTCATTTGGGCGTGTTCTAAATTGTGTCATTTTACAAGCATATTTTTGAATCGAAACTCAAAAAAATTTATGCTTTAAAATGGCACGGGTTTTTTAAAATTACGCAAGTCCTCCGAATATTGCTCGATTTCTCTAATATGACCAAAAATTCCATAATATTACATATTTCTATGGTTTTTGACTTTTGAACCATGTTAAAGGCAGGGCAATACTTCCAAAGGCTTGTTCAAAAACATTCAAAGGAATATTTTGTGAAAAGGCAAATGATTATGAATGGCTCTTTAAAAACATTGTTGATTTGAAAGGTAGTTGAGAAATATTTGCCCTTTGGTCTCAAAATTCCACAAAAACCAATATTACTTTTTTCTTTTTAAGCACCCTAAAACAAACCATTTTACCATAATAATGCCATTTCAACAAAACTGAGGTCTACTTCAATTGCCTTTAAACTCACATTGCTTCTTTGATGTAATGTTTAGCAGGTTTGTCTTCGCTTGTTTTTCAAAGTCAATGCCCTATTAGAAATTGAGCTTCTTTACACTAAGTATTCTCGTCTAATTTGGCTTAGCCGTTGTAATTGTATGCGCTAGGACCATTGCTTCTTAACGTGTTTATTTTGGAGTAAGTTGACTTCTTAATTGTGCTTATTTGTGCTATAAGTTACGATTCTTTATTTAGCATTTGGTTTGATTTGGCCATTCTTTATTTACTGTAATCACTTAGGCTGATTCAACCATTGATTCACTGGCCTAATCATATCTCGCGCTCAATCATTTTAATTATTAATTCTACTAGTTTGCAACACCAACTAGGATTGTCTAGTCTAGCCAATTAGGTTGATTTGACCATTGCTTTTTACTAAGATAATTTTAGGCTCTTTTAATCATATTCCCTTCCATGCTTGTTTGGTCATTGCTTTTAAACCATGATACTTTTGAGCTGAATAGGCCATTGTTTCTATACCACGACCCCTCCACGTGATTTGGACATTGCTTTTTTACCCTGATCCTTTCAAGCGCATATCGCCATTGCGTCTAACCCATGCACGCTTATTTCGCCATTGCCTCTAGGTGATTTCGACATTGCTTTCTTACCATGATTATTTCAAGCTCATATTGCCATTGCCTCTAACCCATGCAAGTGTTAACCAAATTTTCCCCGAATATTCCGTTTTTGCTAGTCTATACCCGATAGGTATAGATTATCAGTAGAGTCAGCAATTGTCGGGGTTAATACTGGACATATCGATCGACCTACATACACGTCGGATCGACCTTAGAGTCAACCTATATGTACTCACCTCCTCTCGGAGAAGACGTTACTTACTCATATAGTATGTTATCTCTTGTTGGTAACCCAAGGAGAGTTGATTTGGTTACCATATGCTTGTATGTTCTTCGTTTACTAGCTTGGTGTTTGAGTCCATCGTCTTTTCTTTGTTATAATTATATGTTTATGTCCTCCTAAGGCATGTGCTTGTTGTCGGACAGTCGCCCCAACCTGTAACGGTGATTTATAAGGTGTAAGTCGATCCTGTGAGTTACTGTGTATTTGCTAGTGTCAGACTCCATCTCACTTTTAGAAGTCGACTCTACGAGTCGAGTACTAGTAATGACTTCTTCCCTCGTTAAGTTGGTTCTATAGAAAATCCCTTTAACAGTAGGCTGATTTGGCCATTGTCTGCAACCCGCGCACTTTTAGCCATTTTCCTAATTCGGGCACGCCCATTTGGCCATTGCCTTTAACCGGCACACGCTACTTTGCTTCTTGTCTCAAACATGCGTACTAGGCTAAGTTAGCCATTGCATGTTTGGCCATTGAATCTAACTCTAAGTCGCGCAGGTTTATTTGGCCATTGCCTCTAATCCACGCACGATGATTTGCAATTGATTGTTGTCTCTAACAACGTAGGTTGATTTGCTAATTTCTTTTAAGCCGCGCACATTGCTTTGGCTATTGCTACAGTCCCGTGTAGGTTGATTTAGCCCGTTCTTCTCGACTGTGATTTGTTTGGACTAGTTTGACATTGTTTTTCAATTGTGATTTTTTAGATCTCATTTGGTCATTCCTTCTTTAGTGTGATATCACTTGGCTTTTTGTTTGTGCTTGTTTGTACTACCGGCAATGATTTGTTCTTTGAATCTTATCTCATGTGTTATGTAGAAGAAGGATGGGGTCGGTGAGCCACAAAACTCGTCACGCACTGTTGAGTGCAAATGAGAACATCGAATATACAGATCAAAACTTCATCTCAAATTGGGTGAGTATCACAAGTATTCGCTTCTTTGCAATTACAGTTAGTGGGGTCAACGTTGTACTCCTGCCAGCAGCAAGAGCAAGAATTCCTCCGCTAGAGGAAGAAAGTAGCAACGCGGTTACAATTGCTACCATAGCTCTTAGTGCGATGTCTGCTGCCGATGGAATTGCTAACAGACCTCTCGTTTTGTTATCCCACGGGTGAGATTCTCACTATCTTGAAGACCAATTATGGCATTCAAATAATGCATACACATGTATAAGTTGTAGCTAGTCTTGATCGTGCAGTGTTATTTTCAGAGACACGCGGGTTGCTTAAGTTTTGAAGCGTACCTGACGAATCGAAGTTGTATCTCATGCATACAGCCTCTGGCCGTGCCAACAAATGAGCATCGGAAAGATGATTACTCCTCATGCTTTTGCAATTGTTGCTTCGGAATCAGTTCTTTCATGGTTTTCCTTGTGTTTTTGTAAGTGCTGAAGGTCTCGATAAATGAATCACCTGATTATCAGTTCTTTTGAAGGCTGTGATCATCTTGTAATGTAAAGCACGTACTATCTAGACTGTTTCTATTATGAGAAAAATACTGGAGTTTTTATAGTTCCTTGCTTTCTGATGAACATTCTTCTTTATTGAGGATTATAAAGCTCGTATCTGAATTGTTCATTTCTGATACAAACATAATCTCAAATTTGTTTGGTAGAGATCGCTTTTGAGATTAGTGAATGGATGTCATCAAATTATTTGTTATTGTCCTTATCCTTAATTCTGTTGAAATGGCGCTTCTTGAGTGCTTAAAATGAATATAGTAACGTTGGTTTTGTCAAGTTTTGACATGATAGGGTAAATATTTCTAATCGCATTTCAAAAACAACAATGTTATTGAACGGCAGTTCATAAATATTGCCCTTTGGATACGCTCAAAGGTCAAAAAGCATAAAAAATCTGTGATATTATGGAAATTATGGTGATATTACAGAAATTGCTTGATATTACGGAATACATGTGTGTGTGATATTAATAAACATGCTATTCTGCAGCCATAAATACTTCTCAACTACATTTCAAAAATATGCTTGTAAAATGGCGCATTTTAGAATGCGAGCAAAATGACACGTTCTAGAATGTGAGCAAAATGGCACGTTTTAGAATGCGAGCAAAATGGCACATAGGGGATTTGGCAAACTAGCACATGGAATACCTCCATTTTAACGGAATTGGGGTTACTTCCTTTTGAATGTTCTTTGCACTTGAATTTTATTCTCTTGAGCTATCGAGTATTGCTTTGTGAAGTGATTTTGTTATTTTTTTATTTTTTTGATTTTTTCAAAGTTATATATTTTATTTTTAATTTTTCTTAATTTTTTAATTTTCTTGTTGTGCAATTGAGATTGCATAGTAACGTATGTGCATTAGAATCTACATAGTAACATGACGTGATCTTGTGAAAATTGAGATTGACATGATTTTATAATACCTGTGTATTCATCACGATTTGAATGTCAGGCCTATTTAGAGCACCCTACATTTTTGTGCACATGATATGAAAAGGGTCCCTTTTGATGACTCCCCTAAGGCTAGTTTACACTTCTACAATCCAATGATTAATGGGAAAAATTAAATTGCAACCTTATTCAAAATCATTACATGATATTTCAAAATCCTTGTTGTTTTCAAAAGTTACAAGAACAATTTATAATTGTCTCTATAAAGAAATATGGATATGTTGTGCATGTTTTGGAAGAGAGTGTTTGAGACATTGCCTTATGATTAACAAATCTATGGAACCCCTAAACTCAAGTTGCATAGAAGATTTAGATCATATTCATGTGCTTCATAAATGCATGATTTACTAATTTTCATATATAATTTGAATTAGTTACAAATGAGAAAGCCTCTAGCTCCAAACATACAGTTTAAAATTTAGCTTGGAAAATTTTAATTTTCAACCTCATGATATTAACACTATTTTTTATGGAAATGACTATTGTACAATTCGGTGTCCACTTTGTGCAGGTTGTGTTATCTTGTTATTGAAAGTGAGATTTTTATAGTAAGTTCATCTTAAGACTAGAAGATATCCAAGCAAAAAAGCTCTTTCTCATTTAAAGTGAGATTTTTATGATAAGTTCATCTTAAGACTAGAAGATATCCAAGCAAAAAAAGCTCTTTATCATTTACAAAATAGCATAAGTTCCAAGTTGAGCATTTGTGAACATATCAAGTCATCATGTCTTGTATGCTTATTTGATCCTACTTTGATTGTAATTTTGGTATTGACATAAAATTTATTAGCTTGATATAAGTAAGGTTAAATACCATCCAAGTTCACTTCCCTTTGCACATGGATTCATATTATTTATTTCCCATACTAGACTGAAGGTTTATGTAAAGAAATCATTGAGCAATGACGTGATAACCAAGTGTATTTACAATATCAAATCTTTAAATTCCTTTAATTTATTCACTTAACCCTTTACGCGCCTAATTATCTTTAGCCAAAAAACTCAATTTTGATTTCTTTTTTTGGTCATAGGTAAAAATGAAGATGAGTTATTTGGATCTCAACCTTACAGACTTATAATAGACTTATTGTAGGTCATGTGGACCAAAATTTTAGTCATAAAGCCTCATAGATTGTGAGATCGTAATGTATTAGTACATAAACCAAACTGCAAAATCTCATCATTTTCACTTTGAAGTGGAAATGCTACCAATTGACCAATTGCAATGAAAAATTCACCACATAAAAAGTTGTCCACCTTCATCTAAATAACACCCTTGTACCAAAAGAAGTTCATGGCTCAAATAATGGCCTTGCAACGGTCTTCTTGCCAAAACTTTTACAAAGGAAAAATAGTCCAAAACTACACTCCTTGCACTCAAGTTCATGCCTACAAAAATAATATATCTTTGTGGACATGCTACCAACCACAATTCTGTTAACCCCTAAACGTCCCTAGTGTCGAAAAACAACATTTTGAATGAAGGGCATAAACTTTGAAGAGTCATAATTTCTTTATGCGGACTCCGTTTAGACGATATAGTTAAATTGGGTTACAAATCGAGTCTATTTTGTGTGGTAGAAGTTTTAACCTATATAATAAGTATGAATAAATGGCATGCAATATAGTGAAGGCAGCTTTTGTTTTTGGTTTTCAAACATTTGGCATGTTATACCATTAAAAGCTAATTATGTGAAAACAAAAGTAGTTCCTCATTAAATTAAGTTCACATTCACATAAGTTTGATGTTTAGGTGCATTCCAATAATTGTGTAGTTGGAAGTTGTTTGATGTGGATAACTTTGGTATTGAATTTTCGATGATGTTTTTACAGTGAAAAAGTGAAAAAATGGATGGATTTTAAAGATATATATCTCCTTCATTCACTGTTAGATTCTGACTTTATTTGTAAGGATGGATTATGGTCTATCTTTAGTCGTAAAAATCTTAATGTGATCGGGGTATATTCAAGATAAGGCTCAGATATGTGCAAGGGGTGTTGTTTTGGTCTATTTTTGTTTATAACATTTTTGCCACTTTTCACCATTGCAAGACTACTATTTGACCCAAGGTATTCTTTTGATGAATTTTTTGGTACAAGAGTGCATTTAAGATGAAAATGAACAAATTTCTAGTTGGTAATTCCTTTATTTATTTACAAATTTCATGTTGATAGTATTTTCACTTTAAGGAGAAAATGATGGTATTTGTAGCTGGTTTTGTGCACCAATATGCTATGATCTTGCAATCTATGAGGTTCCATGAGTCAAGTTTTAGTCCACATAATCTATAACAAGTCTATTCCAAGTTTATAAGATTGGGAATAAATACTTTATCTTTTTGTTCATTTGTGACACTTTTTAGTATTCCTTGTGCCATTTTGCAAAAGCCCTCATGTGTCATGTTGGCCGCGTTCTAGAACGTGTCATTTTACAAGCATATTTTTGAAGTCAAATTAAAGTATATTTATGCCTCTAGAATGGCATAATTTTTTAAAAATATTACGCAAGTCCTTCCTAATATTGCTCGATTTGTGTAGTATGACCAAAAACTCCGTAATATTACACTTTTTTATGGCTTTTGACTTTCGAACCCAGTTAAAGGGCAATACTTCTGAATGCCTGTTCATAAATATTTCTCTTTTTGAACAGCCAGTGAGGAATATGTCGTCGGAAGGCAAATATCTCTAAACGACTCTTGAAAGCAAAATTTGTTTTTTAATAGCAGCTTAGAAATATTTGGCCTTTAAGTTCAAAATACAACAGAAACCAATGTTATTTTTTTACAATTAAAGCACCCTACAACGGTGCTACGAGGTTGGATCCTTTACCCTAGCGGTTGGGTTGATTTGGCCATTCTTTATTTACCGTAATCATTTAGGTTGATTTGGCCATTGATTCTATAGCCTAATCATTTTGCTCACTTAATCACTTAATTATTAATTCTACTAGTTTGCAACATCAACTAGCATTTTCTAGTTTAGCCAATTAAGTTGATTTGACCATTGCTCCTTTACTATGATAATTTTGTGCTCTTTAAGTCATTGTTTCTATTCTATGATCATTCATGACTTATGTGGTCATTGTTTTCATACCATGATACTTTTGAGTTGAATAGGCCATTGTTTCTATACCGTCACCATTATAGGTGATTTGGACATTGCTTTCCAACCGTAATCCTTTCTTACGCTTATTTGGCCATTGCCTTTAACCTGCGTGCATTTGGCCATTGCCTTTGACTGGCGCACGTTTGGCCTCTCCCTTCAACCTTCGCATGATTGGTCATTGCCTTTAACCCACACACGTTTGGCCATTGCCTTTAAGCCACACATGTTTGGCCATTGCCTTTAAGCCACACATGTTTGGCCATTGCCTCCAACCAGCGCACACTACTTTGGTTCTAATCCTTGGCGTTAGGTTGACTTTGTCAATGCTCTAACGCGTAGACGTGTGGTCATTGCCTCTAACTCGTGCACATTGATTTGGTCATTGCCTCTAGCCCACATGTGCTGATTTGGTTCAGTCAGCATAGGTTTATTTAGTCATTCCCTTCAACCTACACAAGATGATTTGGATATTGCCTCTATCCCCTGCAGGTTGATTTGGCCAATTTTCAAGTGTGATTTCTCTCGACTTGATTTGACATTGCTTTTATATTGTGATTTTTTAGATTTCATGTGGCTATTTCTTCTTAATTGTGAGATCATTTCACACTGGGTTGACTTTTTGTTTATGCTTGTTTACACTACCAGCAATGATTCGTTTATTAATTCTTTAAATCTTATTTCATGTATTATGTAGAAGGATGGGTTCGGAGAGCCACAAAACTTGTCACGCATTGTTGAGTGCAAATGAGAACGTTGAGTATATAGATCAAAACTTTATCTGAGATCTAGTGAGTAACACAAGCATTCGGTTCTTTGCAGGTACATGGCATCCTTATTTCAACGTGTATTACTCTACCTTTGCAGGAAATACACTGATACAATCATACAATGATGTCATCTTTTTGCCATTACCAAATGTGCCACTACCTTTTTATATATATATATATATATATATATATATATATATATATATATATATATATATTTATACATAGGATATATTTTGAGGGTCAATTATTGCATTGTGGACCTGCTTGGATGGATGAAATTTGCATGTAACTGTCAACAATTATTATTTCCTAACCCCAATTTTCTCTTATAACAAAGTAAGGGTCTAAAAAATTACCCTCATTTTAGAATTCTAAGTAAATATACAAAGCAAAGAAAAACCATAAATTGAAGATTATGTGAAGATAGGGACCAATAAATTCATCTTGGTTGTCAAAATACCCCCTAGGATAATATCTCGTTGGTGCACGTGGTATGCCAAACCTCCTGTGGAGTCCCTGTGATAAAATGGGGTTTTGGCTACATTTTACTATCTAAAAGTTCCAAAATTGACTTTGGGGGCTTCAACAAGTTTTAATCCACATGATCTACAACAAGTTTAGTACAAGTTTACTACAAGTTTATACAATTGAGATCTAAATAGTCTATATTTTTTTTCATCTATGACACTTTTTAGAGAAATGAGTTCTTGCGTAAAAATACTCCAAGGGGGTTAAAATGATAGTAGTCCTTGTGCTCTTTTGTCAAAGCCTTGATGTGTTATTTTGGCCATGTTCTAGAATGTGTCATTCAAAAATATCTATGCCTCTGAAGTGGCACGGTTTTTTTATGTTACGCAAGGCCTTCGTAATATTGCTTGATTTCCATCATATCACCAAAAATTCCATAATATTACACTTTTTTATGGTTTTGCTTTTGAACCTGGTTAAAGAGGAATACTTCCAAACGCCTATTCACAAACGTTTATGATTTTGAACGGCCATTGAGGAATATTTTGTCAAGAGGCAAATATTTTTCAATAGCTCCGAATGGCACTGTACAAATAATTGCCCTTTGATGTCAAAATTTGACGAAAACCAATATTATTTTTTAAATTTTATGCACCCAAAATCCACCATTTTACCGTAACAATGCCATTTTAAAGAATTTGAGGTTTACTTCAATTACCCTTTAAATTCGCATTGCTTCTTTGATATAATACTTAGCATGTTTGGCTTTGCTTGTTTTTCAAAGTCAATGCCCTAGTAGAACTTGAACTTCTTTACACTTAGTATTCTGGTCTGATTTGGCTTAGCCATTGTAATTGTATGCGCTAGTACCATTGCTTCTTTAACGTGATTTTTTACCAAGTAAGTTGGCTTATTAATTGTGCTTATTTGTGCTACAAGTTAGAATTCTTTACTCTAGCAATTGGGTTGATTTGGTCCTTCATCATTTACCGTGAAAGTTTTGGTTGATTTGACCACCGATCCTATCCTAAAACAATTTTGGGCACTTAATCACTTTATTAATTCTACTAGTTTAGAACACCATGCAGGCTGATTTTGCCTTTAACCCGCGCGCATTTGACCATTCCCTCCAACTCTCGTACACCGATTTGGCCATTGCCTCTGACTCGTGCATGCTAATTTGGTTCTTCTCTCGAACCTGCATAGGCTCAGTTCGCTATTGCCTCTAATACGCACACGTTTGGTCATTGCCTCTAAGACGCACACATTTGGTCATTGCCTCTAACTTGCGCACGTTTATTTGGCCATTGCATCTAACCCACGAACGTTGATTTGGTCATTGCCTTTAACCCATGTACATTGATTTGGCCATTGCCTTTAACCCACACACATTGATTTGGACATTGCCTTTGACCCACGCACGTTAATTTGGCCATTGCATTTGGCCATTGCCTTTAACCCACACACATTGATTTGGACATTGCCTTTGACCCACGCACGTTAATTTGGCCATTGCATTTGGCCATTGCCTTTAACCTGCTCACATTGATATGGCCATTGCTTTTTAACCCACGCATGCACATTTTGGTTGTTGTCTCTAACCCGCGCAAGTTTATTTGGCCATTGCCTCTATCCCCTGTAGGTTGATTCTACCAATTTTTGTGAACCCTCATTTGTCTAGACTAATTTGACATGGCTTTTATATTGTCATCTTTTAGGTCTCATTTGGCCATTCCTTCGTTGTTGTGATCATTTTACATTGAGTTGGCTTCTTGACCGTGCTTGTTTGCACGACCGGCAATGATTCCTCTATCAATTCTTTAAATCTCATTTCATGTGCTATGTAGAAGAAGGATGAGGTAGGAGAGCCACAAAACTCATTTTCATTGGTTCCATGACCAACTCGGTAGTTACAAACAAGCACATCTAAAGAACCCATTTGCAAAATTATAAGGTAGTGCCCATGCCACTATCTAGAATATGCTTATAAAGCAATAGTGGAGATGAGATAATGATTCTAACCGTCTAGAAGCTAAGGTTTATAAAACTAAACTATGCAAAAAAAATTCTTTTATAAAATTTTGAATTACATACCAATTATCAAATGTAGTTATGTTCATATCTTCGAAAGCACCTCTAAAAACTCCATAACCCCTCTTCTCATGCGGCCCCCATTCTAAGGGCTTGAGCGACATTTTGGGACATAGTGACCAGCAGCATTAATTAATCTAGGTCCTCTCATGCCACATGGACTCCCTTAAGGGGGTGCCACATGGACTCCCTTAAGGGGGTGCCACATGGACTCCCTTAAGGGGGTGCCACATGGACTCCCTTAAGGGGGTGCCACATGGACCCATAACTGCACTTTATGTCTTAGAGTTTCATTCCTTCAAGCTAGCCCCAACCCTCTTGTACTTGCTCAGGGGAGGAAGCGACTACAAATGATATGGGATAAATCCGCTCCCTGAAGACCCCCTGCCCCCCTGCCCGCAAGACCCCCTGCTCCCAAGACCCCTTGACCCAAGACCCCCTGCTCCCAAGACCCCTTGACCCAAGACCCCTTGACTCAAGACCCCCCCTCCCAAGACCCCCTGATCCTAAGATCCCCGTCCAAAGACCCTGCCCGAAGACCCCAAGACCCCCCGCCCCAAGACCTCTCCATCTAGACCCTCCCATACCTCCTCCTCTCCAGTTTTTAGGCTGTGATTTGCGGCCCGCATTCCAGGTGCTTTACTGACATTTTGGGACATAGTCTCTATAATTGCTCATCAAATTTTTACTAGATTGCATTTTTGTTTATAAATCTTAAATGTAATGAATACTTCTCAAGTGCCCTTTCAAATTCTAATAGCTAAAGCTTTGTGGGTAAGTGATGAGTTTGGATTCATTTTAGGCATTATGAAAAATATAACAAAAAGACAATCTATGTCTTTATTGACCTAGTAAAGAAAAAAAAGAACTTTGAGGACATACTACTGACCTCACCTCAGTTCCAGTGACCCCTAAATGTCTCAAGTGTCAAAAAATGACATTTTGAATGAAGGGTAGAAACTCTGAAGAGCCATTACTTCTTCATCGGGATCCCGTTTTTAACAATATAACTTCGGTTGGGTCATAAATCACGTCTACTTTGTATGGTAAACATTTGGGACCCATATAATATAGTAGACAATCCAATAAAGGCATATTTTGTTTTTGGGTTTTCAATTATTGCAAGCCAATTATGTGAATGACAAAAATATATAGCTCTTTATGAAAAAATTCACACAAGTTTGATTTTTAGGTGCATCCCAAAAACTTTGGAGTTGAAAGTCTTTTTGATCTGGAGAACTTTAGTATTGGATTTTAAAGGATGTTCTACAATGAAAAAAGTGAGAAAATAGATGATTTTGAAGAGCTATATCTTCTTCATCTACTATTAAATTTTGACTTCATTTTTTGGGATGGATAATAGTCTATTATTAGTGGTAAAAACATTAACTCGATCCGAGGTATACTCAAAATAAGGCTTAGATATGTGCAAGGGGTGTTGTTTTGAACTATTTTTGTTTCATGAATTTTTGGGCAGTTTTCACCATTGCAAGGCTACTTGGTATATGAGCCAAGATATTTTGATGAAAATTTTGATACAAGAGTGTATTTGAGATGGAAATGCACAAATATCTACATGGTAATTTTTTATTTACAAATTTCACGTTGATGGTATTTTCACTTTAAAGAAAAAATAATGGTATTTTGTAGCTTGTTTTGTATGATCTTGCAATCTATGAGGTCCCATGAGTCAAGTTTTAGTCCACATGATCTATAAGAAGTCCATAACAAGTTTATACAATTGAGATCTTAATAGCTTTCCTTTTTTTTCATCTATAACACTCATTAGAAAAATGAATTATTGCCTAAAAATACTTGAAGGACCTCTAAAATGGCAATATTTCTTGCGCCATTTCCAAAGGTGTGAAATGTCATTTTGGCCGCGTTCTAGGATGTGTCATTTTACAAGCATATTTTGAACTCAAATAAAAAAAATACTAATACCTCTTGAATGATACGGATTTTTTATTATTACGCAAGTCCTATTTAATATTCCTTGATTTTAGTAATATGACCAAAAATTTCATACTACTACACTTTTTTATGGTTCTCGACTATTGAACCTCGTTAAACGGCAATACTTCCGAACGCCGGATCTTAAACATTTCTGTTTTTGAAGGGTTATTTTGGAATATTTTGTCGAAAGGCAAAAATTTCTAAACGGTTCTTGAAATACATTGTTGCTTTTGAATGGCGATTTAGCAATATTTGGCCTTTAATGTCAAAATTCAACAAAAACCAATGTTTTTTTTTTTTTTTTTTTTTTTTTTTTTTTTTAATTTCCAATTCAAACACTCTAAAAGGTATCATCTCTCAACACTATAATATAATACGTTTTTGTGAATTTCCATTGTCCATGAGCCAATGAGAGAGCTTGGTAGCCCCTTCAAAAGCCGAATCTTACCAAATAGTATTCTAAAAAGGTGGCAAAAAAGCTAATGGGCTCTGCTATAGCCTGCCTAAAAAGTTTATTGTAACAGGTGATTTATTGTTATGAAGAGTTTATTAAATTCTAATAATATTACAAGAAGTCAAAGGGACAAGGAATATGGAACATAAAAATGAGAGCAAAGAAGGAGTCAACGGGAGATCAAGGGGCTATGCAAAGGAAACTAAGAATGAGGAACAAAAGATAGGAATTGGGAACAGAGGATGAGAACAATGAACAAAGAATGAAAACTAGAAATGATGAGAATTAGGAAAAATGATGGAAACCAAGAAGGGGAGTTGGGGGATGGGGAACCGGTAACGAATGATTGAAACTAAGAAGGGGAGTTGGAGGATGGAGAACTAGGAATAGGAGTTCGGAGATGGGGAACCATTAACAAAAAAAATAGAGAATGGGACATGCTATAAATTATAAAAGCACAGGGCATGTAGAAGAAGGGAACAAAGGACATCCTATAAATCTTAAAAACATGGAGACTATCAACAAGGGAACCGGAAACAGGGGGTACTTTTTGAAGAGCGCCAAATAAAGAGCTTACGCATTGGAACAAGGGAGACCTTATTTACAAATAACGCAAATATTGTTCTTTTTTTGTGTCTGGAAGACACGAGTATATCTCTCTATATAGAAAAACATGAGTGGTTTGTATGTCTGGCCTTGGCAATGCATACATGCATGGTCATGTTCATGGTCATGGTGATCATCATTTGGTTAGATATACAGTGGTATTTGATGAGTTTTAAAGGTTTAAAGAGTTTCCACAAGTGGTATTTGATTGTTATTAACCTCTAACTATCCTTAAAAACTGAAACCGTCTTTTGTTGTTTTTGTCACTCTTAGTTTTCTAGTAAATATTGATAATCTTGGGAGATTTTTTGAGGGTGAGTGCCTTACTATAGAAGGTTGCTATTGTAAAAATTGCAAGTTGAAATTCGCACTTTGGAATTTTATTTTGCAAATTTTAGATTTAAGGGTTGGAAGGGAAGCACAGGCTGGGCTTTGCACCAACGAGCGTGGGGTTGGAGAATGGAGAGATGGAAAGATTAGCAATAAAACTTGACATGGGGTAGGTGGTTCACGGATGGAGTAGTGACTAATTCATGATTCCAAAGCTTTTACTAACAAGGCGGTTAGCCACCTAACTACTTTCAATGCACATTCTCAATGTTGGACCTTTTAATGTTGGAGATTTTTATGAGCAGTTTTGGGCAAAGGCTTCAATTTGAAAACTTTGTAAAAAGCATAGTTGAAACCAATTTCTACCAAAATGGCTTTCCATGACTGCCTGATGTAGTGACTTTTCAAAACTTTGTAACAAACATAGTTGAAATCAATTGCCACCAAAATGGCTTTCCATGACTGCAGTGCAACCTCTCTTAGATTTGATGTAGTGACTACTGATCACAACAGGGTTGAGCAAATTAATGAGTTGTTACAAAATTGAGCATACTATCATCAAGTCTACAATACGCCATGAGCGAATCAGAAATTATTTGTAGTGAGCGACTCTGCTCGTAAGAGTGTAGTAGATGAGCCAAGTATTACAGCGGAGATTGTGAGAGTTGTAGAGACAATGTGGAATCAATTCACACATGCAAGCGAGGTTGTGCACATTGTGATAGGGCGGTTGATCGGCGCTCTGCAAGAAGAGCGTAGAACTTGGAAGATCATTCCAAATGTGCTAGGACGGTGGACTAGTTCAGGAGATCGATCTTGTAGCAGTGTGCGGTCCATTGGAGGATCATATGCATCATCTGGGTCATTGGCATCAGCCTTCATAAGTGGTATTAGAAGACCATCGACGCATCATCAAATCGGTGGGTGGAGGCCTTTGGATGGTTGAATGCAACCACAAATCAAGCGCATTAAAGATCGGAGGTGCAGCGGTGGCTGCAAGCCTTGACATCATTGACATTTCACAACAGCAGAAGGACATCAACATCCTAAATCTACAGGAGTCTAGCACTTCAGCAAGGGCACGCAAGCTTGGCTGTTGGCCGAAGCATCTGCAGTATGATACAAGTCAACAATATCTATGACTATCAACAACGTTGCAGTAGAGATTCAAGTCATAGAGCTAGCCAGTCACACAAATTGATTGCATCGTTGGGCATTATCAAAAAACCTTCATCGATGTCAAATTCAGAGAGTGGTTGCTTATTAGATCTTGTACATCTTTGTAGCCTTTCTGTTAGAAAGAAGTGTAGGTCATCGCCTAAGAATCTAGAGGCAAACATCTACAGCCACTACTTCTAAAGGGAGACTCCTCATATTCTAGGGTGGGTAGATCAAAAGGATTTTGGGAAAGAATTTACAAGCATAGTTAGGCCAGTTTGCTGGACAAAAAAGATGTCTCCTCGAAAACGCAGATCGCACAAGAGCGGGAAGGGTAGATGAAACTTGTAACACTTTTCCCTTATAATCAACTTTTTTTTGTAAAGGTCGTGACCTTCAAACAAAATAGCACAATAACCTTCTCTAGATTTTTGTGCAGAAATGGAATTGGATGGCATCCCCGTACGGCGAAGTTTCAGATTGCAAAGTGAGCCTACTTTGATCCCAAATCCTCCCACACCAACAACAACTCAAAAAAATGAAGAAGTTTTATCCATAGAAAATCTTGAGTTCCCCCAGTTAGATTGTTGTGTTCAACTTCTCATGCTCCCTGAGATGGACGTGTACTTCAACGAGCAACATCTATCTTCCTAAGAACCTCGCGTACATTACTCTCCCGGTGAGGAGGATTGAAAAGACTTTGATCATGACATTACAAAAGGGGGAGGCTTGGAGGGTATTCTGTGGCTACCAAAGCTATTAGAAGAAGCACACACTTATGATAAGAAGAAAGGAAGAAAGCGATCAGGAGAGCACTTGCAATTTAGTGAACACCAAACGGAAATAAGGATCGCCGTAAGAAGAAATGGTCCTAGTAGCAGTAGAGATCCAGAAATTGGAAGCGATTTCTATGACCTTTACAAACAACCGTTGGAAGATGCAAAGTATAGAGATCTTGACGATGACAATATGAGAGCATTTGATGGAATGTCCGCCAAATTACGATGGAAGTGTATAAGCCAGAGAGTGCATGCCTCGGGCTTGGCAAGCGGGACAGGAGACAACGCCCACGAGATCACTGCCTGGCGCGGAGTGCGGATGTGGCATGAAAGGCAGATGGAGCGTCAATGGGCACCGTGGCATTGTGCCTTCACTTGAATGTGGTGGAGTTTCAAAGGTTGGCTCAAATGGACTTCGAACCTGCAGACGCCCCAACAAGTCACACAACACCTGAAGCTGGCACTGACCATACATGATGGGGTGCCGCTCCACAGGGACATGACAACTAGGCTGAAGGGGGTAGAGAAGTTGATGATTGAGGTAGAGGCACGCCATTTGTGCCCAATGAGAAGCGATCTATGGGCTTCAGACTCAAGAGTCAATCAAGTTAGAAGAGGTAAGATTCCGGTTGGGCCTTCTTGGGGATCATTCGCTGTAGATGGTGAAGGAGATAATACTTCTTTTGCAAATAGTTACCTTAAGTGAAGAAATTCCTAACATGTGCAGTGAACCAGATAGTGAGTATGATGATGAAAACAATGAGTTTAATTAGAATCAATCATCCTAGAAGAGAGATCATAGGGATGAAACATAGAATGATATGAATAGACAACCCTTTGCCTAAGCCTTTCATAGGAAGTAGGAAAGGTCCAACAAAGAATTACCTGAAAATGCCTTCATTCATGGATTTGTTTGCATTGTTTTGGACTCCTACCATTTTTAGCACGATTGTCAATGAAACCAACCATATGCCCGTGAACTTTTAGGTATTGAAGGTAACACTAGAGGAGAGGCAAATTGGGAGGTTTTGAAAATCTTGGAACTCCAAGCCTTTATGGCTTTAGCAATTTACATAGGGTTGAGAGTTCAACCTAATTACACTACTTATTGAATGTAATATTCTCTCTTCCATTGCCCTGTCATATCAAGTATATGCACTAGGGCTAGGTTTGTGGACTTGAAAAGATGCTTACACTTGACTAATTTAAGAGGAATTTCCTAGGGTGATCCAATGTATGATAAAATTGCTCAAACAAGATGATTGCTTAAATCAATTCGTGACAAGTGTAAGCTTGCTTGGCATCTTTGAAGGCACATTACTCTAGATGAATGATGATCACATACAAAGGAACTTACTCACCTACTAAAAAATATATGCCAAAAAAACCCCATAAATGGGGTTTGAAATGTTGATACCTAGTTGATTTTGTTTGTTAATATGTTTGGAGTTTTAAAATATACTATGGAAAAGAAGTTGCTTTGTCTCTTCCACCACCTAGAATAGATCTTGCTAGACCCGTGGGTCTTCCTATTGATGCCACGTTAGCTCATAACGTTGTTATGGACTCCTTGCTCAGGGCTTGAGAGATGTTGGCCATTGTATGAAACTCTCCTTTCCCGTGGCATTTATGCAGGCCGCACGGTACGTACTAACCAGATTGGATTGCCTTTAGCTTTCAGCAATCCATCTGTATTCAAGAATGTTGAACAAGGCACTACACCTTGGAGAATGCGCTCTAGTGGGGCTATTTCCTATGTCATGTGGAAAGAACAAAAGCCCGTGTTGCTTGCTCTCCATTAGCAGTAAATCGATCTAGGCTCCATGTGAGCGTCCAGTGGCTACATTACGTCGCAAGCACAGTCACATGCGTGATTCGATCTAGACGTAATACATGTTAGTAGATTACACCACACACATGCGTGGCGTCGTCATACTGATGAGCTGCAAGCATTGTACACTACTCAGGTGCGTAGTCACAATGTGTGGCATCGCATTTTCTTTTTCCTTTTGGATGTCAGTGTGGTAAATATGTATATCATTTTTCTCGAAATCTTTACCACCTTGAACCGCCGCCGTGATCCTTCGGCTCCTATGACGCACCTGCAATTCAAAATAGCTTTCTGTGAGGCACTTTTGGCGGATTGATCTACGCCGAATATGTCACCAAACATGTCAGTTGATGATATCCCAAACTCCTACGGCGCCCAGTGATATGCTACCCTTCCCACACAAATCTACGCTGTAAATGTGTGGTTTACAAAACCTGTCTTTCACACCAATTTTGTGAGAAGTGTGGAAATCTGTGGATGTGCTTGGGCACATCCTATTGCAAGGAGAATTGTTGGGCACATTGGCACACGGAATCACATCTTCGCCGTCGCCGTAACACGTGAGTGTGAGTACATCATCCTACTCTTGTAAGACACTTTGTGATTTTATTTGAACATTTAATGACCATACTGGAACTTTTTATTGGTATAGACAATTTCAATTTACTTTTACACAATATATAATACCTCAATATTTATCGTATCCTTGTAATTTTGCAGGTTTGAAGTAGTGAAGCAGTACATGGGAGCACATTGCAAATGGAGCTATTGTCATTTTAGAGATAATTGCACTGACCTCACAGTGTTGTATGCAACTTTGGGAGTCCACCAGCTCTAGATCGTATTTTTGCGCATTTACACCCTTTTTGCGCATCTACACCCTCCCGGTACAATTAGGCAAGTTGGCCTTGGAACAGTCATCCATCCATGGCAATTTTACATTCCATCCGCTTAAAAGGATGAAGTTTCAGCATGCTAACGAGTAGTTGGTCGCGATGGTGGGGAGCGACGTGGTGCCTGAAGCATTGAGATGTCAAGGGCGACATGGTAGGCCGACTTTGTAGGGCAGTAAGACTAGCTTTGGCATAGGAGGTAGCATGACCTTGGAGTCCAATGCCATCATTACAAAATTCCCTCGTTCAATGTTGTGAGGGTAGAGGTACAACTGATGGACCCATGCTTGTGACAAAGGGAGCCTACCTTCCACAGGTGCCCTTGCAAGCTTTTATTTAATTTTCCACGATTCTCCTTTGAAAATTCACAAGTATTTGAGATTTGAACTTTTCTGAAAAAAACTTTCACCACGGATTTTCATGTTCATGAAGATGTGTCCCCTTCGTTTGTTTTTGTCAGATTCAAAAGTACCATTCCGCAATTATTTGTTTTCCAATTTCTCACATCTAAGCGGATATTTGACCTCGCCGTATAAAGAAGAATTAGTTTTTGCCTTGCGGACAAGGGAGAACTCTAATTTTTGCATGCTCAACTTAGTTACCAACTTGGAAAAATTATGAGCAAAATGTTTGGGATGACAATCATAAACTTGCCCTTCGCACCATTGAGTCCAAGCATTTCGGGCAATGCCCAAGAAAACTTTTGGTGCAACTTGGAACGTTATGATCTCACAAATGACAAATATCTAACGGTCAATTTTTTAAGAATAGGCTTAGATACAAGATATTATGGTTGTAGTTCTAAAAAAAATCTATGTATATATATGTTACAAACGCCTGGGAGTCCACAAGGAAACTTAGGGGTTAAGAGTTGATTAGATTTCAATAATATAATAAGGAGTCAAAGGGATAAGGAATATAGATCATGAAAATGAGGGCAAAGGAAGTGAACGGGAGATCTAGGGAACACCGGAGGGGAACTAGGAACCGGAAAAGAGGGATAGAAACCATGTATGAACAAATAGTGAGAACCAAGAACAAATGATGGAAATTAGAAAACAAATTATGGAAAGCGGGAACGAATGATGGAAACTAAGAAGGGGAGTTGTGGGATAGGGAACATGGAACAAGGAACGAGTTACAACTTATGGGAACCAGAAACATTAGTTTAGAGATACGGAACCAATAGCAAAAAAATGGAGAATGTAGAACTAGAACATAAGACTAGGAACTAGAAATGAGGGAAATGAGAACATGCTATGAATCTTACAAAGCACGGTGAACCAAGAAGAAGGTAACGGAGGACATGCTATAAATCTTGAAAAGCAAGGGGACCATCAATGAGGGAATTTTTAAGGATTACCTATAAAGAGCTCACTCATCGGGACGGGGAGGACTTTACTAACATATTAATCATATATATTTATTCTTTTTGTGTTTGGAGGACACGGGTATATACTAGTTTTACCATAAGTCCATAACAATGCCATTTTGAGTAAATTGAGGTTTACACCAATTGCTACTTAAACTCGCATTACCTCTTTGATGTAAGGCATAGCATGTTTGCCTTTCTTTGTTTTCCGAAATCAATGCCGTAGCAGAAATTGAGCTTCTTTACACTAAGTATTCTCGTCTAATTTGGCATAGCCATTGTAATTGTATGCGCTAACACCATTGCTTCTTAACATGATTATTTCCCAGTAAGTTGGCTTATCAATTGTGCTTATTTGTGCTACAAATTAGAATTCTTTACTCTAGCAATTGGGTTGATTTGGCCATTATTAATTTACTGTAATCATTTAGGCTGATTTGACCATTAATTCTATACTGTAATCATTTCGCGCGCTCAATCACTGTAATTATGATTCTCCTAGTTTGCAGCATTAACTAGGACTGTCTACTCTAGCCAATTAGGTTGACTTGACTATTGCTCTTTACTAAGATAATTTTAGGTTCTTTTATTCATTATTTCTATTTCATATTCCCTTTCATGCTTATTTGATCATTTCTTTTACACCATGATATGTCTGAGCTGAATAGGCCATTGTTTCTACACTGCGACCCCTGTACGTGATTTGGACATTGCTTTCTTACCCTGATCCTTTCAAGCGCATATCCATTGCCTGTAACCCATGCAGGCTCATTTCGCCATTGCCTACAACCCGCGCGTGCACTTTTGGCCATTGCCCCTAACCCTAGCACCCCCATTTGGCCATCGCCTCTAAGCGGCGCTTGCTTTGCTTCTTGTCTCAAACACGCGTAGGCTAAGTTGGCCATTGCCTCTACAACGCGCACTTTTCTCTAACCCCATAGATTAGTTTGCCCATTGCTGAACGTCGCAAAACATTGATATCATACTGATTTCGCCATAGCCAGAGTCCCGTGTAAGTTGATTTAGCCCGCTCTTCTCAAGTGTGATTTGTTTGGACTAGTTTGACATTGCTTTTCTATTGTGATTTTTTAGATATCATTTGGCCATTCCTTCTTTAGTGTGATATCACTTCACACTGACTTGGCTTATTGTCTGTGCTTGTTTGCACTACCGGCAAAGATTCGTTTATTAATTCTTTGAATCTTTTTTCATGTGTTATATAGAAGAAGGATGGGGTCGGAGAGCCACAAAACTCGTCACGCAATGTTGAGTGCAGATGAGAACATTGAGTATACAGATCAAAACTTCATCTCAGATCCGGTGGGTATCACAAGTATTCGCTTCTTTGCAGTTACATGGAATCCTTAATTCAACGTGTATTACCCTACCTCTGCAACCTGAAATAGACGGATACACTGAATGATGTCTTGTAGGTTTTGCCAGTACCGGCTTTGCCATTGCCGGATGTGCCAGTGCCGGCTTCGCCATTGCCATGTCGTCCTGATTTCTGGACTACCGTTCGTGGTGCCAACGTTGTGCTCCTGCCCGTAAGAGCAAGAATTCCTCCGCGAGAGGAAGAGAGCAGCAACAACGCGGTTACAATTGCTGCCAGAGCTCCTAGTGCGATGTCTGCTACCGATGAAATTGCTAACAGACCTCGTTTCGTTATGCCACGGGTGAGATTCCCACTATCTTGAAGATCATTTATGGCATTCAAATAATGCATAAACATGTATATATTGCAACTAGTCTTGATCGTGCAGCGTTATTTTCAGGGGCACACGGGTTGAGTTTTGAATCGTACCTGACGAATTGAAGTTGTATCTCATGCATGCAGCCTGTGCCCATGCCAACAAACGAGCATCGCATAGCATCTCAGAGCGTTGAGTCGAGGAATATTCCCGGAGAGCACCAGTGTGGCTCCGAGAGCGTGGATGAGCACCAGTGCGGCTCCGAGAGCGTGGATGGGCCCGTCGATGCCGAAGAGGAGTAGCAGTGCACGTCAAGTGCGCCAACGAAATTCCTGTAGTCTCCGAGAAGATGATTTCTCCTTACGCTGATTGTTGCTTCGGAATCAGTTACTTCATGGTTTTCCCTGTGTTATTGTTGCTGAAATTTTTACAGTTTCTTGCTCTCTGATGAACGTTCTGCTTTATTGAGGTTTATAATAAAGCTCGTATCTGATTTGTTCATTTCTGATACAAATTAGATCTCAAATCTGTTTAGAAGAGATCGCTTTTTGGATTAGTGAATGGATGTTATTAAAGGATTTGTTATTGTCCTTCCTTGTGGATGTTCTTTGCACTTGCATTATTTTCATTTGAGTTATCGAGTGACGCTTTATAATATTTACATTGCTTACACGGTACCTCTTTCGGTAAACGACAACTTCTTAGTCTCCTCTATTTCATTAGGCCACGGTGATGGACTTTCACTCTCTTCCCGGCTGAGGTTCACAAGTTTAAGAAGGCTGTGGAGCAAGCCTATCATTTCCAAGTTTGGTCAAACTTGGCTCCGTGAATGGCCTCATTTGAGTTTGTTTATGGTTTCTGGGTTGGCTTTACTAGTATCTGTTGTCTGTGATTAGAGTACCGACAAATGGGCGATTGAAATTGTGGTGTTGCACATGTTTTGTGATGATCTGTTGTGCATATTCGTCGAGAAGATGCAAAAGTCTCCAAGCAATTAAAAAACCTCGTCACATGATGTTTACGGACTAGGTAATAGTCGATGATGTTTACGGACTAGGTAATAGTCGATGATGTTTACGGACTAGGTAATGGTCGAGAGCCTGTGGTTATGAGAAATAATGGATGGGGCGGTACCTACCGAGTGGTGAGGTAGGTACTACATAACCACATGCTGCTGAAGTCAATGAATGGATGTGGATGAATTTCATCCAAACGTCTAGTAGGAATCCTTGAATGAAAATTCATTTTCCATAGGACATACAGGCAGTAGCTCCAACTCTTAACCTGCAACCCAGTCAGTTCGAGATGATCTAATGATGGAGAGTAGTCTCGTTAGTGTGGAAACTCTTTGGTGTTCGATGAAGAAACACTAGAAGGCTTTCATATCTTTGGAATTGGGATTGATTTTTCAACTTCTACTACTGTTGAAGTGTCGAATGGGGAGTTATCAGATTCGACTTTGAATTCAAACAATTTTCTCGTAGATCTTGATACGGGAGTCAGTAGTAGCGACGGAAAGTCTCGCAATGGATTTTTTTGATTGTGATCCAGAAAAATGGAAAAGATGTTAAGTTACTCAGAAAATCCAAGCAAGAGATCAGATACATGGGTGAGAAACCGCTTTGATGCTTGGAGAAATTTTTGTGGATTGGATACTTCTATCACAATTGAGAAGCTTCCTCTTTAAGAATTTGGATCAATGTTGTATAATTTTTTTATTATGCTCAACAAGGAGAGTGATGAACACTATCCTACTGCAACGATCATGAGTATATTGCAGGCTTTCAATCGAATTTTGTGCCATGCTCAAGATGAAAGGATTGTTACAAATGGAATTGAGGAGGTGCCGTTCAATATAAGAACTCATCCTTGTTCAAAGCAACAAACCGAGAAAGAAGGTTGATTGCATCACATTCGATCAAGAATGTAAAGTACTTTCTCATCCTAATCATTTGGCAAGTCATCCGTTGGGAGTTCAGAAGAGATTTGCATATTATTGTATTACATTGTTTCTTGTACGAGGAGGATCTGCATTGCACGGACTTTTGGTATCTGACTTTCAAATTGGAAAAGATGAAGGAGGGAAAGACTTTCTGAGGTAAGTATGGAAAAACTCTCGCCAAGTATAATTACAACACTCTTGCAAAGCAGGAGGCAGCGCAGGCTTTAACACGGGAGCCTTACAACATGCATAAGTGGGGAGCCTTTGACTTTTGAGTATCATTACCAAAAAGAGTTGGAGGCATCGCATGCACAACAATTCCGCAAGTTCCTCCAAGTATACATGTTTCTGGAGTTACAGAGGTAAGCATATTTTGCATTATAGAAAGTGGTTTAAGGATGTAGCTGCATTTTTTTTATTTGGCTCGTATTTTGCAGGTTGTCTATTGAGGATATTCTAATGCCCAAAAGTCTTGATGAGGATGAATTTTGGGAGAATATTGATCTAAAAAAGTTAAATAAGATAATGGAAGCCTCGATCAAGTCCAAGAAGTTCAAAAATAAGCACCGAAGTAAACAAGAAACAATCGCGTCCACTTCTCAATCGGTTGCCGGAGGCCAGGGGACAACTCTAGAATCGCATCCGAGACAAAAAGATGTGATGGTGCGAGAAATTGAGGAGTTAATCAAAAATTCAATACTACGCGGGAGCTTCACGAACTGTATTTTCAATGTGCACATAGGCGAAAAATAGGATAGTGTCTTTGTGTCGGATGAAGCACGAATCTTTGGACGGAAAACTGTAAAACTGGATGTCAAATCCAAGGATTCCTACTAGAGCTTTGGATGGCATTCATCTGCATTCATCCATGTTTATAGAAATGGCATGTATCCCATATAGATAGTGCGGTCAAAGGTATGCCTCGGCCGGTAGGGAGTATAAGCCCCCCCCCCCCCCCCACAAAATAGTGGTGTACGAGAGAAATTTCGGAGGTACTAGGTAGCACCTGGCAGGCACTTGTTTGAAGTGGTGCAAACACATAACGCCAGGGATGGCGTTGTTATAATTTATAATGCTCATCCTCTCCTCAAGTGGGAAGCTGCCACAAGAGGGAAAATCATTTGGACTGCGGTTATGTACCTGCACTTCAATGGGATGTACAGTGGGGTACCAATCAAAATGTCGTTTATAACTCTGCAAGGAGAAAAATTTCAGCACTGCCAACTCTAAAAGCCTCTTGAGAGCTCAAAAATTGGTATTTTACAACGAAATTTTAGTAAAGGTTTATCTTTTAGTTAATTACATGTATGCCAAATTTTAAGGCCAAAAGTTTCACTAGAAAAATGTTATTCAAAATCTACCAACATTGGTAGCTGCGGAAATTTCTCACTACACAGCGTCCCAAAGATTGAATAAATTTTTAATTACCATAAAATTCTTGGACCAAAAACCTCTTGTGGTTGAGAACATATGAAAAAAAAAATTCAAGGCCAAAAGATCAATACAAAAAAAGAAATCTACAATCTACCAACATGTGTAGTTGTGGGAAAGAAATAGGGGAAACCATTTTGTTGCTACCAACTTTGACACCCTCCCCACGGTTGAGAGATTGTCTATTTACTATGAAATTTTTGGCACAATATGCTCTTTATGATGCCAACATTCATACCAAATTTCAAGGTCAAAAAATTCATATATAAAAAAAACATTTACAATCTACCAACGTGTATGTCTTCCTTTTGCCTTACTGCTTGTAACCTAGAGGCATAGAATGACATAGTTAATGGAGCTTTGTATTATTGATTAACCTCCACTCTCTTTGAGTAACTACGTTGAAGTCATCTTAATGTTTTGGACATATTGGGCCGTCTTGCACAACATCTTTCAAAATCGTCCGGAGGTTTTCAATTGGATAGAGATCCGGAGAATCTACATGCCAATCGAGCGTCTCCAAAAGGTGTGTTTGTCTCCAATGAACGGATGCGCCATCTTCCATGTGCAGTCCATGTGGCACTCTACTCATAAAATGAAGCAACTCAACATCGTAAACCACTTCAACAAAATCCTTACCAGAATGTCTATCCTTAGGCACAAAAACAAGTTGTGACTTTTGCCCTCCATCAAATGCACCCCAAATCGTCAAAGAGTTCTTCCACTCTTAAAAGTTGGAACTATACAACTTGATGCATAATGCTCAAATGTATTTCTCCAAACATGAATCTGTTTAGAAATTTTTCCAACTTCAAAGGCACACTCATCTATCCAAACAACTCTCTCTCATTCTTTTATAGTCCACTCTCAATACTTTTGAGCATATGCCAATCGTTTAGACATGTGACAATGTGTAGAAATGGTTTTTTAACAACAATCGAATGAAAATGCCATTCTCATATAAAGCCCTTTAAATAGTCAATCTAGACACTTGAATAGAAGATATGTTAGTGATCTCAGAGAGTGTCGAGCGACAGTGAGTTTTTAAAACACGTATAATAGCACGGACATCTCTATCACTAAGTTTCTTAGAATGACTTCCACTACAAGGTTTGCACTCATAGGTTCCATTTCCTCGAAATCTTCTAACTATCCTCTCAACTGTTTTAACATGGGCACTAACAATAGATGCAATGTCAACTCTTGTCTTCCCTGCCTTTCTCAAACTGGAGCTGGAGTTTTACTTAAATTAGCCATCACTCACCATCATCCTACCTCACAACCTTCACTCAATCACCATACCTCACCAGTCACTATAGTCATCTGTTAAAAACTCATTCTTGGATGCTTGATTAAATAAGTAACTTTCAAGGTGGCTTGTTCTCTAAATTGTCACAACAATCATCTCACATACCTCACCAATCAGTTGTTAAGTCCCTTTCTTAGGTAACTTAATAGATTGAAGTTCCAGAAGCTAAGAGAACATACGTCATTGGTCACCACAGTAGTCATCACAGTCATCTCACATACCTCCATATGGACCTCACGTACCTCAGACACTTATTCCATGCCTCATTCTCTTAATTAACTCATCTCATACAACATCACTTGTTTCTCTCATCAGTCCACATAAATCCACCTCCTATAATGCTTCAATGCAAATGCAAACATTCTTGTTGAGAGAAAAATCTTCTCCATGCATGTATAGTCTCCAATTTTTGAACAAGTGCACTTTTTGAGATGTGACAAGTGCACACAACTAAATTTAGCTATCCTTAATTATTTTGAGAAGCATCTATGATTAGAGATTGCATCATCTTGAAAATTTCAATCTAGAAGCATGATTGTATGACATACTTAAACCATTTCAATATCTCTCTCTTAAAGATATCTTACAACTACTCACATTGGTAGATTGTAAATGATTGTTTTTGTATAAATTTTTTGACCTTGAAATTTGGTATGAATGTTGGCATCATGAAGAGCATATTGTGCCAAATATTTCATGGTAAATAGACAATTTCTCAACTGTGGGGAGGGTGTCAAAGTTGGTAGCAACAAAATGGTTTCCCCTATTTCTTTCCCACGACTACACATGTTGGTAGATTGTGGATTTCTTTTTTTGTATTGATCTTAACCAAAAGAGATTTTTGGTCCAGGAATTTCATGGTAATTAAAAATTCATTCAATCTTTGGGACGCTGTCAAAGTTGGCAATAGTGAGAAATTTTTGCAGCTATCAACGTTGGTATATTTTGAATAACTTTTCTTTTAGTGAAACTTTTGGCCTTGAAATTTGGCATACATGTAATTAACTTAAAGGTAAACCTTTATTAAAATTTCGTGGTAAAATACCAATTTTTGAGCTCTCAGGAGGCTTTCAAAGTTGGCAGTGCTGAAATTTTTCTCAGTGCACACTTAAAAACGACATTTTGATTGGTACCCCATTGTACACTAGGGTGACATTCAAATTGGCGTTTTGGTGATTCTAGAGATAGTGTCCTACTCTGCTGCCAACTTTGACACCCTCCCGAGGGCTGAAAAATTGTTATTTTTCTATGATTCTGTTATGACAACATTGTCTTCATGGTGAAAACATGTGCACCAAATTTTAAGTCCAAAATATTTATACAAAAAAAGTTATGCAAGATTTACCAACATGGGGTAATTGTGAGAAAAGCTTCACACCTACCAACTTTGACACCCTCTCCAGGATTGAGGAAATTTTTTTTGCCCATGAAATTTTTGGATTGAAAACACCTTTTTGTTTTTTACATGTATGAAAAATTTCAAGTCCAAAAGATCCACACAAAAAGTAATATTCCAAATCTACCAACATGTGTAGTTTTGAGAAACAAAGGGGGAAACCATTTTATTATTTCCAACTTTGACACCCTCCCTAGGGCTCAGAATTTGTTATTTCAACATGAAATTTTTGGCACATGGTCACCTTTATGTTAATAACATGTGTGAAAAGTTTCAAGGCCAAGAAAAGGATTTCTAAAAAGAAGATATTCAAAATCTACCAACATGGGGTAAGTTGTGAGAAAAGTTTCACAACTACCCACTTTGGCACCCTCCCAAGGATTAAAAATAAATCATTTGCCCTTGAAATTTTGGACATGAAACCACCTCCACGTTGACTACAAGTGTAGGAAATTCCAAATCCAAAAGATCCACCAAAAAAAACATATCCCAAATCTACCAACATGGGAGGGTGTCAAAGTTGGTAGGTGTGAAGCTTTTCTCACAATTACCCCATGTTGGTAAATCTTGCATAACTTTATTTGTATAAATCTTCTGTACTTGAAATTTGGTACACATGTTTTCACCATAAAGATAATGTTGTCTCCAAAGAATCATAGAAAAATAACAATTTTCAGCCCTCGAGAGGGTGTCAAAGTTGGCAGCAGTGTAGGACACTATCTCTAGAATCACCAAAACGCCAATTTGAATGTCTCCCTACTGTACTGTACAATGGGGACTGTGGACTGTGTAGTTCAGATTGTTGTTAGCAAGGCTGAAGATATCTGTAAGGAGAAAGCTTCGGAGGTGAAATTCACGTTTTCAGCTCAGTGGGAGCCCTACCACAAAGTCATTTAATAAGCGCACATGTGGAGAAGTGCCAGAAGTGATCATTTTTGCCTCAACACTTAGAATTCATTACACTTAATTTTTTAATTAGTGTTAGATTATTATAAGATTTGAAAATGCTATAAGTTTTTACTTTCGTTTAAAAAAATTTACCAAAAGCATTGATTCTAATACTATATAAGGATCCCCATCTTGGCCAACAAAGTGGGTAAAATTATTGAACAACAGTAAAAACTTATAACATGTTTATGTAAAGTAGTGTATCTAACACTAATTATCAAATTTAGTGTAGTTATCCATCATTACCTTTTTGTGTCACTCTCTTACTTTTCACAGGTTTCCTCACCAGCATCCTCATGCGAGTACTTAAATCAACTTCATCTAAGTAAGACCTCTTCTTTTTCTAATTACGTGCATGCGATACTTTGCGATTGATTCCGTAGGTTCCCTATTTTCCCTTGAGGAAGAAGTTGTTGATCATACTAGAACAAGACACCATCGAACTTAGTTATACCCCGTGGTGACAAGCTAGTTGAAATTGCAATTTTTATTTCTCGTATTTAAGAGAATGAACCTTTTTATTATATAATGAATTGTATCATGAAGTATTTCTATTTAAGTATGAGAAGCGGAACCATAATTATTGAATAAGTGCATATAATATCGTATGTTACCATCAAAGACTTCGAGAGTACTTGAAGTTGGTTTAGTGCTAGAAAAAGATATGTACTTGGAATCAACATCAAACCTAAAACTATTCTTATGCAATAGTTTCTTTTGTGCTATATGATCTTAAAGACACTCTATTTGCAGTTGTAAGTGGGTGGTAGTATCAAGTGGCAAGTTGTGAGTGGGTGATAGTTTCAAGTGGCAAGTCGATAGTTGATGGTTGCTTTCTTGAAGGCTAATCAAAACCTTTGAAGTTGTATTATTGTATTCGTATTTGGTGAAATTGGCACAAATATAGTACAATGTGCTTGTAACTGATGATTTATTTTTGAGAAAGACATTGCTTGTATTATAAGTGGGACTAATTAGGGACGATTTAAATGGAAAGTCAAGCCATACATGGAGCGGATGAAGAACAGAAATCATCTCAATGTGATTGGCTTATTTTTTGAACTACAAGTAATGGACCAATCACATCGATAGAATATTTGGCCTTTTTTGGCCTCATGCTCGGCTTGACTCCCCATGTGAAGCATCCCTTAGGTACTTGTATCTACATGTATTGTATTAACCCTTGTACGTTCATAATGTTAAAAATAAAATTTTGGGTGATAAGCTGTAAACTATGAAGAGGTATAAATGAGTTGCAGCACTAATTGCCAAACCATAACTTTTTTGCAAGTGGAAGAATATACTGAAAGTGGTGCGATTGGTGACTTGAAGAAAAGAGGAGGAGCATTGAGTTTGCAATGGTGGCTCAAAGTGAACATTAATCTCAAGAGAGTTGAGAAATAGTGTTTTTTTTACCAAAAGTTACGAGTAACACTAATCTCCACATAACATTAATTAACAACCCTTGTGTAGTGACTTTCAAGCTGCACAATCTTGTATACTTTCACACCATACCTCTCTGATGAAAGTTACTTCAACAGTATCAACTTTTGAATGAAGCTAAATGTATCCATGATATACAAGTATTGAGAAATTGTTACTTTAAGAGCAATTATATTGCACTAGCTTATGTTTGGTCTTCTTCATGGATTTCATCCAATCATTTACATCCTAATTTATTTACAATGATTAACTCCAATTCAATTAAATTGGCATCATTGGCCAAAGGACACGCGGAAGCATAGCTCGACACATTGAATCGATGACTAAACGATTAATTATCTGTACTTGGTTTTGACATATCTAGAAGTAAGAAGTGTTCCTGGGCACCACCGTTGACAGGCGCCGGCCTTAGTCGGGTTGTGCATCGCTTGATGCCTCTTCCTCCTGTACGTGCCATGATGCTGCATTAACCTTCCTCAACCTCAAACCGATTCGGAGAAACAAGCTCACCAGCTCCACCCTCACCCTCCTTGCAGTCTTGCACATACAGAAATGAGTTGCACATACAGAAATGAGTAGAGATTGATTGAGTTATAAATGTGATAACGTGATAATAGTCCAATCGACAAAGAGTTGGTGAAGAGACAAACAAGGTCGCAAAAGCACATGTGGGGACACATGGGGTGTATTTGACCGTCGGTGTGTCGGTGTCGGTAATGTTGCAAGAATATTTCAAAGATTTTATGCAAAGATCTTACTTTACACCATTGGACTGATTGGGGTTCTAATAGATCATTAATGCATTAACTTTAAGTTCAAGTTTAAGGATAAAGATAGCAAATGGTAGTCATGCAATCGTAGCAGCCTTCTGTAATAATGGTGGTTACTATAAAAGAAAAGAGTGTTATAACCATTTCATGCTTTTATGTCAAAACATTCATAGAAGTGGTTCGTTACATGCTTTACTCAAAGCTCAACTTGTGGTTAGAGAAATAGAGACAAAAAAGAGCGCATATTGATGATTGGTATGTTAATAAGTTCAAAGATAATAGTAGGATTTTGTGAACCTTCTAATTATTTATCAATTTTACATACGTTTAAAATTTGTGTCATAATTGACCTGCTTGCAATTCTCGAAGCTCTAAAGCTCAAACAACAATTTCCTCGATTTTAGACAAATAGAGGTACACATCATATTTTTAAAGTTTTTTAGACCTTTGAACTATGGAATCTTAGAGCCAACTACTATAAGAAGCATAATATCAAACTTCAATAGTAAGACGTGTATCATTTCTAAGATGTTAACCCTTAGAGCTCTTTGTGTACATATTCTGAAACATCACCTCATATCTGAACTGTAATATCATAGAATTCAAAGGTGAAATTATAGAATAGGAGTCATATTACATAAATAAGAATGACAATAAAGAATATTGTGATATTATAGAATATATCATTGTGTATATGTCGAAATGCAAGTTCCTTGTGTGCCTATATGGAGCTCAGAATAGCGCCATTTTGACAGAACTAACATTACGATGAAATATATTTAAGTTATTACAACCTTTTTTCTCATAAATGTTGCTTTAGCAACGTTTCTAACATCAAATTCTAAAAATTATAAACAAGGTTGCTTGGATTATCTAGAAATGTTGTTGATTCCTTTTGAGACAAGTGAAGCAACACCTTGAAGTTGCTAGAACAAGT
Organism: Bryum argenteum; assembly: GCA_037043015.1. NCBI lineage: Eukaryota > Viridiplantae > Streptophyta > Bryopsida > Bryales > Bryaceae > Bryum > Bryum argenteum. Next base: position 20,260,561 of record CM073322.1, on the reverse strand, counting down.
TTCAAGGTGTTGCTTCACTTATCTCAACTTATTTCGTATATTGACGAGTTCACAGTTGAAGAAATCGAGGAAATTGCGCATCAAACCGTGACCATTCCCGAGCCATAAGTCTTGCAGGTTCAAATGTTTGACCTTCTCTCACTTCTTTTGATCTCTGCCATGTATAAGAGTTTGTGTGGCAAAAAACAACAAATCTATTGTGAGCATTTATGATAGGATTTGCAAAGCTCAAGGCAGACAAGATCTAGTGGACTTAGGTTGCAAATGCAAAGGCAAGGTAGGTAGAATGCATAGATCATGCTTTCAAAAGTGGTTTGGCGTTAGAATGTTTGTGCAAAACAACAACAACCGTGAAGTGTCCAAGTAAGTGTAACCAATAATGCATTATATATATTGGTTGTGTTTAAAGCACTAGTAGAAAAAGAGAGGGGTTTGCAACGTTACAAACGTTGCTTTTATGTAAATGTTGCTCAAGTTTAGCAATGTTTTAAAACTTCTTTGAGCAACGTTCTCAAGAAAATAAGCAACATTTTTACCTAGATTGTAAACAACGTTGCTTTCCAATGCAATAACATTGCTTATATTCTTAAAAACACTATTCAAGCAAGTTCCAAACCGTTGCTTAACTTAAACAACGTTTGTGAAGAAAACGCTGCAAACCCCCTCAAATTGTAGTAATGAACTTAAAATTATTTGTAAATTTTCCAAAACCAAGGTTGACGTAAAATCTTTGCTTTGAGACCCAAATAATAGTGGATGATGCAATTGTTCCAATTTCCCCTTGTCCGGTGGCCATCGGGGTATTAGCATTATGAACGGACACTTCATTCACGCCGGCCCCTTAGAAAGGGACCGGAGTTTCTATCTATCTATCTATCTGGATGATGCAATGGCCAATCACAAGGACAACAACAAGAGGTTTTCATATGAAGGTTGTAGTCAGAGGTGGGAGTGACGAGGTTGGGGTTGATTTTGAACATGGAAAGGGCGGTTGATTACAATTAGCTTATGCACATCTATTGTGAAAGTGTTGATAGCACAAACCGCTCTATTGCGGCGAGAGACCTCCGTAGACATGGATATGCAGACATTTCGAAAGACAACAATTTTTGCGATGCTCAAAATATCTTGGGAGACAAACTATGAATGTTACAATCTCTCAAATGTAAAACATCCAACAATCATTTTTTGGAACAAGTACTAAAAATAGTCTCAAGTACGAGATCTTACGGTTGGAAAGAGTAAAAATCAATTCACACCCCAAAAGTGCATACAGGTAGAAAACTGAAGTTTTCAAATTTGAAGCTCAAAAACACACAAGGAGCTTTTGGGGTTTAAAAAGAGAATTGCACAAGCGTCCAAGAAAAATAATAGGCTAGAAAATCTAGCAATATCTTCACTATATGTAGAATCATTATTCTTTGAAGACACTCTTGTCAGTAATTCAAAAGAAGACGGAAAGCTACATTGAAGTTGCAGCTTCTTTTAGAATAAACAACCCAGGGAGATACGAACCATTTTAAGTACTCCCATTGTCTCATTATACTTGTCTAAAAGGTTTTTTCAAATCTACAAATAGTCAATACTAAAAATAAAAAATTTGTCGCAACGCAGTGGACCATACCAGTCTATTATTCAAGGCATGTACTACTTTTAGAGTTTTGTTTTTTGACATCATGATCTATGAGGCCGCTAGTTGGATCGGGCTGCACACGGTGTTGTTGAAAGCGCATTTTTTGTAAAGTTGTAGAAATCAATCGAATTGCAAAACAGGTTGATGGGTCTGCCGATGTTATATTTTGAAGTATTTATGGACTCCAAATCACGAGAACTTGCAAATATGACCTAATTAGTGGTTTTTTATTTTTATTTTTATTTTAATAGTAATTTACTAAAGTATACAAAATTTGAGAATTTATTTGTGGCAACGCCATAGTCCATACAACTAATTTCTTCTAGTAAAGTGTGTGAACACGGATCTTTCTAGATCCCTTACGCAGTGTGAACACGGATCTTTCTAGATCCCTTACGCAGTGTGAACACGGATCTTTCTAGATCCCTTACGCAGTGTGAACAGGAATATTTCCGGATTCTCTTGTACCGGACTGAAACTCTCAACCCGGTAGACATTCTCTTGTCAAAATCGTGATGTCGATGTTGCAGTCTTTTCCAAATTCTCATATTGTGTGAACGAGGTGCGAGCAAATCGATATTCTCAAACAAAATTGTACGCGATGGGGTTGGATGCGGACCACCAGCACGATGGTGCATTGCAGCGGCACGTCATGGCCTTGATTGTGGCGCACTTGCGCGACCTCAATTTGAATCAGGTTCGCTAGTCCTACACTTTCCAGCAATTTCATGGTCTCAGTCAGGAGAGATCCATAGTATTCGTATCACGAGTCTAGGGTTTTCAGGGTTTAGGGTTTATGACGAGTTTTGTGCTTTCAAACTTCAGAAGCAATGATTTGTATTCCAGAACTCAATAAAGGCAACATCGGAGTTAATAAAAAAATTACTGCTATTGCAAGAAGCCACGAACCTGCACTGCGTTAATAATCCACGGCATCGGTGAACGTGTTTTGAGCTGAATTAGAACGATGAGGAATGTAGTTTTTTCAAGATGTCTAAAATTCATTTACTTGACATTAGGTTATTGATGGTTGGGAAGTAGTGCGTTTTGAAATTAGCGAGATATGTTGACCGGATTGTTCGTTTGGGAATACTAGTTCACGGCATCGTTGAGCTGATTCAGAATGTTTGCTTTGTTATTACTCTGGATTGCAGGCAGCCATAGCTGTTTCGAATGCCACAATGACGCCGTTGCAGACTGAGGTGCCACCGAATAAGCTCCTTGACCTCGTACGAAAGGTAGGATCCCACTGTATATACTGGTTCTGTAGAGCAATTAATATTGATAAATCGTGAGATGCACTAACTCTTTTCTATGACTTGCAAAAGTGGTTGAAGTAACACGTTACTACGTTTGAGTATCGATATGTTTTGTATTGGTGTGTAGGGCCTGGCTGTGGAACGGGAAGACTCTATTCCGACCATCGACAAGAATGGAAGTGGAGTCACTTCAGCTGGATATGGTCCTTTGCCCGCAGTGGCCCGGACTTCTCTGGATTTTAGGTGTCGACATCTCTAATTTTCTGGTGGCTTCGCATGCCTTTTTCCATTCGTCAATCGATTAATCTCTGCTCAAGGATTGGTGAGTAAATTATTACTGACAGTTTGTGAACAGCTCCGTGCAGGAAACTAAAGGCAATTCGAAGATTTTCGCCAAGTATGACTCGCGACATGTCTCTGAACACAAGGTATGTACCACCTTTTACAACATCTTTTCATACTTTCAAGTACATTGAAGAGCCTTGGACGTGGATTTAATTGTAAATATTAATGTTTTGGGGGTTGCAGAACATGGCTCGTTGTGCACGCTTTAGTCCCGATGGACGACTTGTGGCTACTGGTAGTGCAGATACATCGATCAAGCTCTTTGAGGTACTTTGCTGAAGGCTCTTATTTGCGATGGTGGATGGTGGTTGATACTCGCTACTTGTATGGATTATCTTATGAAGCTCCAGTGTAGATTTATTGCCAATTTTTTCTGTAAGTTCATGCCGTAATCAAAACCAGTCATCAGGTAACTTTTATTTCTAAGAGGCTGTATTGACACATGTACGACTTTTGGGTAAAACAAAGGTCGATAAAGTGCGGCAAATGATGGTGGCAGATGGTGGTGGCTCCCGGGAATCTCCCATTCGTCCAGTCATAAGAACATTTTATGATCACATGCAGGTTCTTCAACATAACACAGTCCTCGTGCTATTCCAGTTTGTTCTTTTCCGCATATTTTAAATGATTGAAGAAGGCTGATATATCCTCTGCCAGAATCTTTTTCGAAACGGTTGCATTAATCTTTGTAGAGTAGAAGTGCATCATTTTCTAGGTACGCTTTAAAGCTAAACCCGGAAAATAAGTGTAACCACTCCTGAGATTCAAATTATGTTGGGATGCAGCCAATTAACGACTTGGATTTTCACCCGCAAATGTCAATTCTTATATCAGGTGCTAAGGACCGCACCATCAAGTACGTTCTGTTCTTACCTTTTACTGTTTTAAATTGTCTCTAGTTCTTATATCTGCTAACTGTCGCCTTTGATGATTGCAATCCTCAAAGTAGTCTTGTTCTTGTCAGACTAGTTGTTAAAAGTGAAACTGTTTTGTGTAGGTTCTTCGACTTCGCCAAATCGGCTGCAAGACGTGCTGTGAGAGTTATTCAGGTTAGTCTCTTCTTTGTCGCATTTATGTCGACAGCTTCAAGAGTAGGTTAAATACTTCTTAGTTGGGCACCCGAGTAGCATGATGGATCTATAGGAATCATGGGCTGAGGTTCGCATTTCGGTTGGGCACGGTTGACATTCCTTACGATAGAATTTTAGTATTCACTATTTAATTCCTGCTGTATCCGATACTCTTGCCGTATCACGTGTTATTGAGCATGGCCTTGTCTAGGATTACGGACTTCGATTTTAGAAATTTCCTTGATAGCAACCATATTAGATGGAGGTCTGAATATTCAATCACCAGAGTTCATCGAGCAATTGTTTACCCGTTTTTTTTCATCGAGTGCAGGATACGCACAATGTACGTTCAGTCGCCTTCCATCCTTGCGGTGATTACCTACTTGCAGGTTCGTAATCGTCGGCATGCTGATTTATCGGCAACTCCTAGACAGCTTGGATGTTTAATTATCAACATGCTAGCACTTTCTTATGGAACTGCTAGTGATTGAAATGGACGTCTCAATAGTCTATGTAGAAAGTGTCATGGTCTGACTTCTTTTCTCAATGCCTGTATCCTGTCTTGTGCCATTCTTCAGGAACAGACCACCCGGTAGCTCACTTGTACGACGTCTCGACTTTCCAATGCTACTTGTCTTCGTCTCTCCAAGACAACCATGTTGGTGCTGCTATCAACCAGGTAGCCTATCTAACACCTTACCTCACAAGGTCGACTTTTGGAGCTTCGTTGTTCCTATTACACCGATATGGATATCAAAGATTATCGCCAATAGTCTGCCTTTCATCTATGATTAAGTCTTGTACATCAAAGCCTGAAAGTGCGTTGGTGGGGTCCGTAGGTTCGATACTCGGCAAATGGAGGCATGTACGTGACTGCAAGCAAAGATGGAGGTGTTCGAATCTGGGATGGCTTGACCGCACGATGCGTACGAGCAATTACAGGAGCCCATGGAACCACAGAAGCAACTAGTGCCACCTTCACCAAGGACCAGAGGTAAACTGAAGCCAGAAAACATCGCAAAGTTTAGTATGTCAGGACCTCGAGTCATCTCAACAACGGTTCTTTTGCTTTGTTTTGTTGCAGATATGTTTTGTCATGTGGGAAGGATTCGCAAGTCAGGTTATGGGAAGTAGGCTCTGGACGGCAGGTGAAATGTTACCAAGGCGCTCAACATCTTCAAATACGTTGCCAGGTATAAACAAGCGTTTTCCATTTCGTAGCCTTAGCTGTACGAGGTTCTCATCGAGCCTTCTATGATTGAAGATTTTCGCTTTTTGATGAGGGTAATCTGTCCATGCAGGCGATGTTTAATCACACTGAGGAGTTCATCTTTTGTGTGGATGAGTCGCAAAACGAGGTATGTCCAGTTCCGCTTCATAACTCGTTTTTTTTTGTTCATGTTTTAAGCAGTATTTATGGGGGTAAGGTTTGGCCTGTGCTTACACTCTTTGGCCTGTGCAGATTGTTGTGTGGGACTCACTGACAGGCGATGTAGTGTCACGGATTCCGTCGAACCATGTGGGTGCACCACGGTGGATAGAACACTCACCGAGCGACGCAAGCTTCGTGAGCTGTGGATCTGATCGTTCTATCCGCTTTTGGCGAGAGACTTAGTCTCAGAGTTTTCAATGTCCTTGTACAGTACCCTCCAGATGATTCAATTTCAGCATTGAGGGACAGCTTTTCTATCAACTTCGAACATTGCCTGTGCATTGCAACCACATGAGGACTACTACAGCTTCAATACAATTTTACAAATACATCAATGAAGAGAATGTAAACGATGACAAATTCTATATACTATATTTACAAACAAGTGTTACCATTCTTTGCTTCAATTTGAAGGTTCATTCTGGCTTGCAAATTTGAAATGAGCTTGCAAGTTTGTTCTTCAGATACTAAAGCTCATTCACGATGCATGATCTATATCTCTTCCTCTTGTGTTGTGGTGGAGCAATTTTAAAAATATATGATGTATAGCATTTATTGTTGATTGATAAGTCATCCCTTAAAATCGGCAAGAATAGTAAACAAATTTGAGCTTAGTATCTAGCCCATGGGAGATATCACTGAGTTTTCCATGCATCACCCTTCACCTTTTAGTCACCCTTCACCTTTTAGTGTAGCAGTGTAAAGGTGTGGGGAGGGCTTCCACAAGCTTTGATAGAGGGGGGAGGGCTTCCACAAGCTTTGATAGAGATTGTTTCAAACATCAAGGCTATTTAGAACTCACTTAGATTGTAGCATGAAGTGGAAGTGATCCAAATTATGCATCGAGAATGAGCTACAAAATCTAAAGAACAAACGCTTGAGCTTATTTCAAATTTTCAAGCTAGACTAAACATTCAAATTGAAGTTAGGAATGGTAACACATGCTTGTGGATAGTGTATGAAGTATTTGTAATTGTTTATATTCCTTTCACCGATGAATGTGTAGACATTCCGGTAGACTCTCGACTTCATCGTATTCACTTTCAATCTATGTGATCTCTGTGTTACATCTTCAACCTCCTTGGACTTGCTTTCATTTGACTTAGTATCATGGAAGTCACATTCTGTATAATTCGTATCACCATGTTGATTTCACTTCCCTCCATGTTGGTCATTCCAGTTTCTTCGAACCATTTTCACTCCAAAACTCTAGTGCATTACAGTAATCCACAAGGGCCTCGTCCTTCATCCAAATGTATTGCTCACGATTGTAAGGGTGGTAACATATAAAGTCTGCTAGAAAGGCAGAATCACATGAACTCTGCAGTATTTGCAGCAGAAACCTATTCAACCATCCAATCTTGATCAAAGTAACATGCAGACGCCCTTCAGATAGGAATAAGGTAAGACAAACATCAACTTGTTATTGTTGCAACAGACACCTACCTAACCCTCAATTTGACACAAATAAAAAAAGCGAACGTTACTCAAAAATGACTTCAGCAACACAATTACATGCCCTCGGCAGACACGTTTCTTAACATTCGATCCGATTATAGAAACATGCACACGTCCTTCAGCAACACAATCCTCATCGAGACTGCTCACGAGCGGTGCAAGTTCGCGATTCAAAAGGCATAGATACAAGATTGCATGCATAGTATCCTCCACTTTTAGAGCGGGAAAGAGGTGAATATCACCCTCCTCACAGCAAGGACATTCAGATTCATCGAAGAAACATGCAGACAGTAAAGGAAATTGCAAGTTCGTGATTCAGCAAGTTAAAAACCTCTCGGGTGTTACTATACATGATCCTCCGCTTTCATGAGGCGAGGAGCAATTTCGTCACGGCAAGAGATGCCGCCATGGATCTTCAACCATGGACTTCTGGTAGAACAGCTCGGGATGCTCCCTTGCAGAAGCTGGTGCACCACCTCCTCTTCCTCTTCCTCGTCCTCTTCCTTGATTGCCATCATTTCCTCGTCCTCTTCCTTGATAGCCTTCATTTCGTCCTGGAAATCCTCCTCTTCCAGGCCCGGGCCCTCGACCTCCTCGCCCAGGGGGGCCAAAGTTCGGCCTCTTGGGCCAGGTCCCGTCGCCAGGGCGCAGCAGGGAAGGTGCAGGAGCAAAGCCTTGCTGCTGGGGATGGTACAATGGAGGAGGAGGCAATGGGGCAATGTTCGGTCTCCATGGATGAGGATGAGGATTAGGAACTTGTCCTGGCTCCTTCCGTTTCGTGTGCACGAAGCCCGCTGCAGGGTTGGAGTAGTAATTGAATCGGGGAGCGTGACCATCAGACGTGGGCGCTGCCTCTTCGAACGGGTTGGCAAGCTTTGCAGAAGCATTCATCTCTGGAGCTCCGCTTTGAGACACCCCCTCCGCTTGCTCCCGCATCGCCCTTAGCCTCGCTTTACGCGCCTCCGGATCTTCCATCGCAACAACAACCTGCAAACCCTCTCAACCTCTTTAGGGTTACAAAAACCAAACAGAGGCTTGAATAATTTAATGTCTTCGATAACTGGCCTTTACTTTCCTGATGCTGTCATTGCTCTCAACTACTTAAAAACAGCCTCTAAATGTCCGAATCGCGCTGTCCAATTTTGAGTTTGTACGGAAGCACCCTAAACCCTAAATATGGTGACGCTGAAATGAATCGAAGTTTGAGGCTGATGCAAAATGCTGAAAAACCCTAAAGCAGACACGAGATGGAGTTTGAAGAGGTGAAAGTGCGTACCTAGAAACAGAAGAGACGAGAAGCTGTTGGAAATGACGCAATTCGACGCACCTTGTTGTAATCACGGGCAATTTTCGATCAGAATGAACACCCAAAGCTTGCTGCACACATGAAAGATTCACGTTCGCATCGCCCTCAGCTCCGCAACGAAGTGGATCTCCTCATGGATGTGTGATTGCTAACCCCGAACAGAAGTGGCTGCTGCCCATTCCCATACTTTTAGTGAACACTCGAAAATGCTAAAGAATGTGATGCTAAAGATGCTACATAAGCCCCTACAGGGTGTTGTCCTAGCGATCAGTACACTACTAGAATTAGAAAAGTGTTCAGGGTACCCCATGCAATATATCAACGAGTATACCCCATATGGTGTTTTATATACAGATTGAGTGTAAGACATTTACTTTGGGGGTATACTTATGTGATGTATTTGGGACATTTTTCTATTACACAAGAGTTGTTACTTAGTGTTACGTGGAAATTAGTGTTCACAATGGGCTATGTGTTGAAACTCAAAAATTTGCATCTTACATAAAAAGAGGGCAGTTATGAGGATTGTTGGTTGTGTAAAGGCTACTCACCGTTAGGGGTGAATCTAAAGTCATGGTCGCTTTAAGGAACACCTACCTTAGTCATGATTTGCACACTGCATTCATCATGATAGGAACAAGTGGAGCAAGTGTACATTACTTTGTTTATCAGAATATAAAGGTTGAGGAAATCATTATAAAGGTTGAGTGAATCATTATAAAAGTTGAGTAAATCATTATACAAATTATCAAGCCTCCATAATGTTCTAATTCAACACAACATGAATTGCTCATGCTTTTGTTGAAATTATTGTTGTGCCATATCCAATGAAAAATAGCAAATATTGACAACGTGGCATAGCCACATCTAGTGTATTGAGCCATATTCAGGTGATGGTGGCAAACCTTGACAATGTCACTGTACCATATTCAATGGATGATGGCAAATCTAAGTTGAATAAGATTGTTTTTACCTTCTATGAAATCTTACTTAACATGATTAAAGATATATCCAAAAATTGGGTATGTAATTTATCAAACTTGGATATGTAAATTATCAAAATTGGATATGCATGACTTCACAAGGTGCCACCGGCCGCTGAAAATAATAGTGCATCTTTCAAGATATGGCCATTGGTTCGAAAATCCTGCATTGTGCTAACATTTGGTGTTCAATGTGATTTGAAGAGTATGATCACTCAGAACACATAACGTATCGACTGCAAATGGTATGAGCACCTGATCACTGGGTGCACACCGACTACATCAAGGGTGATCCAATCTAACCTAATCTATAAGCTACAAGAGGCGGAGAACGATCTGAATCAGTTAAGTTCCTCGATTTTCATACTCCAATCATTCTCCAGACATCTGAATTGCTGCCATCAAATTCAGCGAGTCCCTGAATGGAGGGTCTCCTGTGGATCCAGTCCGGATGCCAGCATCCTACTCTGTGCATGGGACGGAGACCCCTGCAAGCTGTGTCGGTGTCTGTGCACGTTTCCAGTAGTTGGCTTGATACGAGGAATCCGGCATCATGGCGAGGAAGTGTGTTTGATTGTGTCCTGCAACCTGATTACAGAACTTCCGGATTGTAAAGTTGTAGGGACTAGCGAGAGGTTCTACTTGAGACGATTATCCTTCCAGCCAAGTGCTTCTAGAGAATCAGGTCGAATGAGAAACACTCTCCTGCTTCCCTTGTGTCTGAATACGACAACTCCCCTGTACGATGTCCTCGGAATGCCATCTTTCCATTCCTCAAATACACCGAACTTCCGTGCAAACCGTTCGAAGTCCCGCTGACTCTCATATATCAAGCGGATGTCCTGGTGCGTCCTCTCCACAATGTGAAGCCAGTCCATGTCGACGTTGGTCACAGGCAGGGCAGCGGCGATCATTCTTGCCAACTCTTTGTTATACTTCTCTTCGCTCAGCATGTTCATGTCTTTAGACTTCCAGTCCACGAGCTTGTCGTTCAGCTTGATGGGCACCAAGTACTGGTAATAGAATTGGCCCATGCTAGAGCCGTGCTCACCGAAGTTGTAAGTTCGGCACACCTCCGGGCGAATGAACTGGCGACCCTTGCGAGTGGAGTTCAATCGCAGCCAGTCGTCCCAATAAGCTTCCGGCCAGATCGGAGAAAGCTCGTCCCAAAACTCCCGGGTGAGCATCCACCCAAGTCCGGGGAAGAAATCCGACCTGTACAGAGCCTCGGCGTCGCTCACAAACTGCTTCTGGCCGTTGTCATTCCAGGAGGATACGGCCACCACTGTCTTATCGCAGTCCAAGACAGTCGCGGTGGCTTCAAAATAGGTGAAGAAATCGGGCGATATCTCCATATCGTCCTCTAAAATGATCACCTTCTCGAACCCCCGCACATCGAAAAGCTCTGAGAGTGTGAACTTGTAGTGGCGGGCTATTTTGTAGTAGGCCACTATCTCCCCTGGATTCCTTGTCGGCGGATCACCTTCCCGATGTTGCACATACCCCACGCCTGCGAAACTGCTCGCTTTCGCTTTCACCTCCTCATTGGCCCCATCCTGCGCCGCACAAACAACAAACCCAAGACAATGAACACTCATAACTGCTCCTACCTATCTCATGAACTTGACATTCTCTAGAGGAATAATGTTGTTTTGATTGAGCACAGGAGACGTATAATTGAGGATGCGAGCTCCACTTTGGGTATTAGGGAATGAAATGTACCTGAAAGACAAAGAGAGGGAATTTTTGAGCAATTGGGCGTTGATACTTGAGGACGGAATTTAGGGTTCGATCGAGGTAATCGGGGCGATTACAAGCCATGATCACGACCGCAGCGACAGTTTTCTGGCCCTCAGTTGTTGTTTTCGTAGCTGCTTCCTTCCCGTGACGGCGATACTCCCCCACGAGTGCATTCAGCTGCGCGTACTTACTCTCCAGCTTCTCCTTCTCATCCTCCAAGGCCACGATTCTCCCCTGCTGCGCGCTATATTGATCGATCAGAGCTCGCTTACTGCGTGAGCACTTAGTCTCGCCATCCACTGCCTGTGCTATCCGGTCTGCGTACTTCGACTGCACTGCAAACAACCTCGCCTGCAATAGCAAAAAAAACGTCGCCGCTGCCACCAGCCCCAGTTTCGCTCCGCACTCGATTCGCGCCATCGTTAACCCAACCCAACCCAGAATCGATTCTTTAAGCCCTAAAATTGCACCATGCTCGGATCCGAGCAACCCTAAGTGGATGATAGGGTATCATCCGAGTCGCAAACGCCTTCACGATCGAGAATCCCAGCTTGCAACCATGTTGTGAGCAATCGTGGAGAGTAATGGAGCGATCAGATGGTCAAACACCGACATTGAACTTCCGGGGAGCCTAACGAATGACACTAACAACCACTCAACTTATCACTCATGTGTGAGAAGCGTATAAAGAATTGGCAGATATGAAAGAGGTGAAAGAATTGGTCAAATGTGCAGCAGTCGTACACAGATTAACCGATCTGCGGATTGGAAAACTCCATCTCTGGCTGCCTGTGCGTGCCGAGGACCCTGACGACGACGTTGATCTGCAAACAGGGTGGAATGCCGGGTATGATCGAGTCTCTGGCCCGCCGGGTATAAATGGGTGTCTGATACGCCGGGGATGAAGGCCAGGTCTCATTGCATCCAGTTATGTGTGAATGGTCTTGGAGTTTTGTTTTAGGGTTTGGATTTTGCAATTTGGGATTTGTTTGTCCCATTTACGAAGTCAAAAGTTCAAAAGTAGAATAGTTTAACCTTCGAAAGAAACATTCTACACTTTTACTTTTTTGTTATCTATATGTGTTAGAAGACCGTGTCCTAGGATAAGAGCATCCTTTGTCCCATCTCCCCAAACCACCCTCCAATGCCTACTTGGGGAGGGCGATGATAAGGCCCTCTATATAGCATGCGGCTTTCGGGAGAGTAGGCCCCAACGCACACAAGAGATGGTTGCAAGTGTAAGTGATGGGTGAGAAAGAAGCTATTCAAGAAAGAAAGCTATTCAAAAAAGTGGCAACTTTCACGCGTAACAAGACAAACTAGAGTTAGTTCTCTCCCTGATACAAGGAGAGCAAGAATTCATGGCAAGACAAATCTTGTCCTCTCCTTGATACAAGGAGAACAAAAATTCACGGCAAAACAAACAAGGGTTTGTCCTCTCCTTGATATAGAGAGAGCAAGAATTCATAACAAGTGAGGTGAATTTGATGAGAGCAGGAGCTCGATGCCGAGAGACGGGGAAATGACATCACTTCGGTGGCTTGACTATAAATTTTTAGGATTTATTATCTTATTGTTAATTGTGCTTTTGGTTGTGGAACAATGTACTTTTTCATTCAAGAAATTAATTAGATGATATATAAAAAAACAAACTATTAAAGTGAGCCCTTACCTTGGTAGTTTAGCAACTAGATAGGGGCAACCCTTATCATTGAGGACGAGTCAGCGGAAGGCTTGCTTGTACTTCTATGCCTCACCCAAAAATTGGCCAATTGAATCTTTGGAAGCTCTCGAGTGGTTTTTTAAAATAGATTCGAGTTTACATGATGATTTGTAGTCTCACCCAAGGAAGGTGCTCAATACAGTCGCCTTGATACTTTTTAAATTTAAAACAGACGGTATCACTTCACAAGTTTCTAGCCAAGCAGCTAAGCACATGTCCCCAGATAACCACCTTGGTGGCAAGAAAATGCAACTAGACGTGATGTTTATGTGCAAAATGAGGAGATGTGGGGGTCACGCTTTTAGGGGAGTATGTATTTGATTACACTTGAGACATTTTGCATTCTTATGAAGATGGATAGCAAAATATTACGATAAGCTCAACCAAGTTCATAGTAGCTTAACCCCTAAAGGTCCAAGAGAGCGGAAATCGCTTTTTGGAATTTCCACAGGGAGAAAATTCAGCTAACTTTGACCATTATAATCTCAAAATTGGAGAAAAATTAACAGTTCAAATTTGACATTCGAGAAAAGGGTCAAGTTAACTTCAAGATCCTACGGTTGGATCTTCTAATCAATGCTCAGATTGAGTTTCTTTGCACCTGAAGTAGAAGAAGGTTCTTTTTGATAATTTAAACAATTTTGTATCAAGGACCTTTAGGGGTTAATCGGCAGATTCTAATGATAGTCATGTAAAAGCGCATGCAAGGACCTGACGACAAGTAACAAGGCGACAACGGCACCTCATATATAAAAATAATGGAAACCAAAAATTTCCAACCTGTAAGCAGAATAAACGTTTACTTGAATACATTAAGAAATGCATTCGTATCTTATTCAGTCAAATCTACACCCCTGTGTTGAAGAATGTGCACAAAGTACATTCATTTGTATGTACATATCATTGTTCTACGACAGTGGAACAATCCCAAATGCATCGCTAGAGTAGACACGGTGGAAGGATCATTCTACAAAAGCTAGTTTCGGCAGCATCCTCGTTTCGGATCGATCCTCGGTGCATGGCAGTTTCTGTTTGTTCGAAACTTCAGCGCTCTCCCACATTGACGGTACTAGCTCATGTGGTTGTTCACATCTCAAGTACAACGACTGATCCAGACACAGACCAACTCAGTCCCGAGCATTCGCTAGTAATCACATATGATCGTATATAAGACTCATGCAAGAGGAAAATTGTATGAAGGTCGTTCAAGACAAATTGATTTCATTAATTTGTGGTAAAATGGAGTCCGACGACTTCGAAAATCTAGCACTGTTATACTAGAATAGTAAATTTGTGTGTGTAAGCTCTATACCAGTGCGACGGAGCGCCTGGTTCTATGTATCATTCGGCTGTCGGTAGAACATGATGGTGTTAGCGAGTCGTGTTAAAGAGAAAAGCAGCAAACTCACAGTCTTCATCGTCCTTGATCCAGTGTCCTTGGTTGTCCAAGGTCATTCGCTCATGCGCTTGCACTCTTCTCCTGCCTTCTGCGCCGCGGGGACCGGAAGGCGGCGGAACCTGATCACACCACCACACCTTTCACGTCAATGCAAAGCATCGTTCCAGATCTGGAATCTATCAAAAAGCTGCAACCCTAAAATCTGGGACAATTTGTGCCTGCTAGCAATGAGGATGTACAAATCAATTTGAGTGCACAGGATACATTTGATTGCACACATTGTGAGTGGTCCTGAGTGAGCATTATGGTACTCGATGCTACAATTCGGACCAGTATACTGCTGCGTTTTTACTCAAATGTAAGTGACGGTTGGATGTATAGTTTTGAACGGCTGAGCATGTTTAAGTTGGGGTCTGTCGACTTTTGTTTAGAAAAAATTCGTTCGAACATCTCTGATTATGATGCATGTACTAGTGAAAGGATTTATCTCCTTTCCAGCACATTCGTGAATTTTGTGACTCGGTTCTTTACTGGAGATCAACTGATTAGCAAACATGATTATGTAATTTCATTGGAAAGGAGAGGTTTCAGATGGGCTATGTCCTGATCCAAGACTACGCCGGTGAGTAGATGCGAGGGGATATAGTGCAACTGTTACATTCTTCTTTGAGTACCTGCAAAGTGAACTTGAACGGAATTCATGTACTCTAATTCTGGTACATGTATTTGTTCCGGCGGTGTATGATTGGGAGCAAGTGGCTGGTTTGTTACCTGGGGTGTTCTCTGCGGCGATGCATTCCGTTCGGGAGCAATCCTGGCAGACGACGACGTGCAAGAAGACTTCCACAATTTCGCGAGCTTCCTGAGCGAGGGCATAGCTTCGCCTTGCGCAACGAAATTCAGGAACGATGACTTTTTGGGTTCGAGCATAGAAGCTTTCTTAATGGGAATGATCCTGTTGCTGTCCTCCCCTGTTGCGGCGGGGACTAAAGGCATCCGCTTCGATCTCGGCAACTTCTTGTTGAAAAAGCCGCAGAGCCGCGAAGAATAGTAGTCGTTGTCTGCAAAGGAACCCGGCTCATTCACGTTCGCAATTGGAAGCGGAAGCGGCACTGAATCGGTCCAGTGTGGCAGAAAAGGCTGTTTCAGCGCGCTCTGAAGCTCCGGTGCCAGAGTGAAGACCGGCGTCCTCTCCGCAGGAGGATAGACATTCGAATTTCCGTTGTAGAGAGTGAGTGCCCTGCATTCATCCTGCCAAGGCAAATTCAGTCCATGAAGGGGCAACAGATGGCATGGAATGGCTGCCACTTTCGAATCGACCAGCAGATGTAGCTCACCTGTTGCACGCTACTTAAATTTTGTGCGGCTGGGCTTGGTGACGGCGCTTGGTCGTTGTCGGATTCGGCGGCGGCGTCGTCGACAGAGTCGCCGAAGACGGGGAGGTCGCAGACTTGGCGGGCAGCAAGCCAGCTGCGTTGCAGCTGATCCTCGTCGTCGGAGCTTTGCATCACGTCCTCATCCAGAGCGAGTAAGTTGACCACCGAGCGCTCGTTGTCAGCTGCTGCTGCTGGATCGAGAGCTCCTTTCTGGCGCCCGTCGATGGTGTTCCGGATCGACTGCAGCTGCTCCAAGGCGAACGTACCAATAGCCAGCAGGCCTTCCCGCTCGGTGCTGAACACGAACCGAATATTATCAGATTGCAATTTCTCCGCCGTCTCCGCCTCCGCATCGACACTGCTGGGATCCTTGCTGTCGAAAAGACCCTGTTGCTTGCGCATGCTGGAGCCGCTGCCTTTCCCCGGCATGACGGATCCCATTGCTGAGGAGCGATCCAGCCCATAGCTGCTACTTCTTGAATCTGAGTGTCAACAAAATCACTTCATCACAATGCTTGCAAATGCTCCAAATTTTCACCCCATAAAAGAGCAAGTTGTTTAGACCTAAGCTTCCGATTGGAAAAACTGAAGAACGACTCCATAACGGGAGGTCAGTAGCTCACAAAACCCGACGCTACAGGCTCTTTGACTCAAAACATCCACAAAGTACGGCGGCGGCACCTGATTTACTGATTTGTTGACGACCCTGCGGCTGCGAGCCCTTGCTCTTCCCCCACCCGAACAACTGCACCAGCCCAAACAATCAGTCCCTCGTCGAATGTCACCAACACTTCGAAACACGAGAATGTTCACAACTTACTTTCATGTTGAAGTCGACCTAGTAAGAAATCGTATCCTCAGTCTTTCTGTCCCAGAACAACAACGCCCATCAAACTCAGAGAGCATCAAATTCGAGCAAGTTAACTTCTACCAGGACCACATCTCCTCGGAGCTTCACAGCCGCTTCGAAGCTTTAATAATACCATGTCAACCGACCTGTTGGCTAGAAGATCGACCTCAAAGCTTCAGTCAGAGCCTCAATCAGCTGCAATGGACCCAAAACACTCGCAGACGAAACTACCACTGACCATCAAAGGTGCTGGAATCCGCGAGCAGGCTAATTCAACCCATGAACTGCTAAGATCCCTTCACAGATGTAACATAGTCTACATTTTCTAGGGAGCTGATACCTTGGAGCGAGAGATGTATCTGAGACGGAGGATGGAAGCATGGGCAATCAATGGTTTCAGCGTAACGTAGCGCTAGCTAGGTACAAGCTAGACTGTGGCTTGGAGAGCCCGGGCGCGCACGAGCGGCCAGGGTGGGGGGGGGGGTGGGGGCCGCAATCAAGCAGCAGGAGACGCGGGGGCGCTGCATGGGACCCAACGCCGCGAGCATGAAGCAGCCATGAATGCGAGGGAGGCGAATTACGAACGATCGCTGAGCATCTAGCTACCTCGGCACTCTCGCCACGAACTTAACGCTGCGTTCCACTAACTTAAGCGATCGCCATTGCAAACGACGATCACCCACATCATAATCATCGAACGGTCAGTTTCTATGTGATGCCTGGATCATGGTAAACTCAAGCTAGCCTGCCAGGAGGAATGAGAGCGCACGGGATTGTACGTTTTATTAGACTTTATTTTTTTCTCCCCCTGTGTGTGTGCTAATCCTGTACTAGACGGTTTGTCGTGCATCATATCAGCTTTCAGACGCCTTTCTAATTACTTCCCATTGTTTATATTTTTGTGTAGGTAGGAATAGAGCAAGTGTAATGCATGTGGGTGTGGATAGAGTATGGTCCCAGTAATAGAGTATGCTGAGTAGGAG
This sequence comes from Bryum argenteum, assembly GCA_037043015.1. NCBI lineage: Eukaryota > Viridiplantae > Streptophyta > Bryopsida > Bryales > Bryaceae > Bryum > Bryum argenteum. The sequence goes on along the minus strand of CM073322.1, from coordinate 20,243,004 downwards.
CAGGGACAATTGCTGCAGCTTCTAATTTTACTGAACAGCTACCCTATACCGCCTCAACAGTTGTGCGCTTTTAGGGGCCCTTTTCTCCCACGTAAACCCAAATGAGAGGGTCTCAAAAAAGCAAGCAGGCTATTCTCATAAACCCGTAATACTTCAAGAGCTTGCGAAGAGGAGGTGGCAAGTTCTTGAAACAAGAATAGAACATGTAATGCAAATTTGCAGGCTTTGTCCTCATGTCTCTGTCTTTTAGAGGATGCATAGTGCTTTCTCGAATGGAGGACCATTATTCCCTCAAAAGGACTGAAATTTTCGGATTTTACCCCCTAAAGTCGATTAAACTGCCAGAAAGTCTGAGAACTGGCAAAAACTACCTGGTACTTTTGGGTGCAAGGTAAAAGTTTTTGTATTTTGACAAAAATTTTGGTATGTAACCATAAGATCTAGTACTTAACTTGTATGTGTATATGTATATGAAGTCTCATATTCAAACTCCTTACCACTTGTGAGATTGTGGTGTTCAAAGTTGAAGAATAAGTTTTTTTTCCTTGTTGTAGCTGTTGTTGGGTATTACGAACTAGATTTTTGAGGGCCTAAGAAACCACTTTTGGTAGAAAATTTGACTTTTGGCTCTTTACATCCTCGTTCCTAGGTGAGTTAAGAAAGTATCCGTGCAATTTTTACTCTCATTCAACCTATAGAATCTAAAGAAACGCTCGATTATTCACATGGAGGTATGTTTAATATCAACTACATAGGTTGGTCTCTGACAATAAAAATGGCATGTGGAAAAAAATTGGATTAGAAATCCAAACGATGAGATCATGCCTTGGAACCTTATTTACTTGTACAACAAAAAAACACTTGAAAAAACTAGAATCTCAAATTTTGGTGAATTTTTAAAGTTTATAATATTTATTTGATATTGGGAAATCTTAAGGCAAATGAGCATTTATCGCAATTTGGGTAATTTAGGGCGGATGTCAAATAGTGTCTTCAAACTTTGACCATGAAGTATATTCCTAAAGTATGAGGAATTTTGAAGCATGAAATGACTTGCTAGAAAGGTATGGAAAAACTTTCTAACTTGCAAAAGATTTCAACTTCATGCGAGCTCAAAGTAGTAAGTCACTGACTAAGCCCCCTAAACGACCAGAATATGGCCTCACTCGACTTGAGGGGTTAACCCTTAAACGCCCATGGGGTGTGAAACGGGCAGCCCAAAATTGGATCACAACATCTTTTGGACTTGGGCATCATGAATAGTGCACTTTTTTAACCCCTAAAAATCCAGGGGTTTCCTCGACCTCCAGAACCAAAAACTGCCATTTTTCACCTTCGTTGGGAAATGGGGAAATGGAGAATTTTTTTTCCGGTTTTAGACTTTGAACCGTAAGATCTTGTACCTAACTTGTATACAAAGGACTGGTCAAAATTTCAACCGTTGGATGTTTGTCATTTGTGAGATCATAACAATCAAAGTTTGACCAACACTTTTTTTTGCCGCTGCGTGAGAGGCATTGTCTAAATGGTGCCAAGGGCAACTTGATGATTGTTATTCCAAATATTTTTCCCTCATTTTTTTTCATGTAGGTAATCAAGTTGGGTATGCTCATGCAAAATTTTAGAGACCAATTCCACTTTTTGACCTTAACGTAAAATATTTTATGAAAGAAGGTCTAAAAACAACCATATAGTAAAACAAGCACCACGTATGATATATTTAGTTTGAGAAAAATCTCGACGGTGAGAAGGTGCATTTATGATAATGTGAATTTCGAAAAAAAAAAAAATCTTGGAAAAAATCCAAAATCTCGAATTTTGGAAATTTTTGAAAGAAAAAATTGTAAAATTACTAGAAATTGTGAAGATTGTTTTTGAAAGTTTTGGAGGCTGCCCTTGTAAAATTGGTAAACTTTTTGACTTCGGATACTTTGGAATTTGAATAGTAATTTGGTAATGAACATATTTCTAAAAAAAAAAAATTAAAAAAAATTATTTTAAACTGCCCGTTTAGGACTTGAAACCTAAAATTTCTAGGTGAAGGTTATAAAATTAAAATTTGACTTTGAAAATTTTACCACATACACATTACTGTATGGGGAGCACCCAATAAAAATCTTAGGCAAAAATATCAATTTAAATGCTTAAAATGAGCTGCCCGAAATCTCAGAAAACGGAATCGGTTTTCCTGGATTTTTAGGGGTTAACAAGGGCATCATGAATGCACCAATCAATGATGAGCTTGCAACCTCCTACAAGGTTATGTACAACCCCAACCTTGCTACAACAATCCTTTCAAAGCACAAAATCACTCATACAAATTGTGATTTGAATTGTAAAATTTCACTTTTTGAATGCATCACAAGAAGGTGACCAGTTTGACATCAAAATATAAGTGAAAAGTTGAGTACAGTGAGAGCTCAGAGAAGATTCTGTTGGAAGGTGACCCCTTGGGTCACCTTGGGCGTTTAAGGGTTAAGGGAAGACATGTGAATGTGCCTTCATGATCCTCCCTAAATAGTGGGCCATGATTTTTCAAGGGCTTCTATAGTGGAATCAGCAGAGAAGTGTACATTGGGAGTGAGTAAAGGACAAGTGTTGCTATCTTTTGCAGAATAATGAACAAGGAATCACATGAACTTGTCTCACATGGAAATGAGCCCTTAGTAATGAAATAGAAATTATGACACATTTAACTACTTTTAGACCGGGAGCAGTCTAGAAGTAGGGCAACATGGGATCCCCCATACTCATGTGAGTAAGATACAGTGTGAACACAAAAATGTAAAACGGGGGATCTTTGGAGAATATAAAGATACTCACATCTCCCAATGTAGATTTTCAATCGGTTTAATGATCATTCCAAAAAATTGTAATTTCTAAAATTTGCTCCAATCCATAATTCATGAATGAGTCCAGATTTAGTTAAATGTGGCATAATTCCTACATCTTATTTCTTATAACATACAAGAATGAGTTTTTATTTATTCTTTCCCTTTTCTCATTTATTTTTTAATTTTAAAACCGATCATTTGATAGAAATACTTATTTTTCGTCTTCTCTGGGCCCAATTGTGTTCACTATGGGCAGTGCTCTCCAGGACTGAGTCCTCTTTTCACATGAAGAAGTAACTTGGACAACAGACTTTTCATCTATTTTAGAATATGAAATATAAACTATGAAAGAACTACACTAAATTTGATAATTAGTGTAGATACACTAATTTACTTAAATATGTTATAAGTTTTTACTGTTGTTCAATAATTTTACCCACTATATTGGTCAAGATGGGAGTCCTTATATAGTATCAGAATCACTGTTCTTGGTAATTTTTTTGAAACAGAAGTAAAAAATTATAGCATTTTCAAATCTTATAATAATCTAACACTAATTATCAAATTTAGTGTAGAGAAAATCTAACGGTTTTTAAGATATTCCTGGCGACTGGTTCTTATTTAGTTTTTCTCGTCCAGCAGTCTTGCACATTTGCAGAGGTACTAGTATAGTATTGCAAACATTTAAAAATGATGACTCTCCTTGAAATGGGCTAGGGTCTCATCACATCCAAATAGTGAAATCATAAAGTGTTTGTTTTGGAGGGTATACTATTTTCCTTGGATTTTAACTTTTAAAATGGGATCGGAGACCCCAAAATATTGTAGCTGGGAAAACCAAAAACCAAACCTCCAAATGAAACCTCAAATTTACATTATTTTTTTACTAAATCCACTAACTTGGGTGCAAGAATGGGATCAATAAGAACCTTGAGGTTACATCTTGTGTGATACTTCAAATGAAGTATAGTGTTCATTTTGGTTCAAGAATCCAATTTGAAGTAGACACTACGATTCACTTGATATCATACCACTGCAACACTGCTCCTAACCCATCTTGGCAATACTGAGTCTTTTGGATTTCCCATAATAGCCTCCCAATGGCAAAACATGCCCCATGTTTTGCCAACTCAAAAAGAAGGGGTAAGCGTTCGTAGCAGCTACCAAGAAGGATGGAGGAGGGGTAATGAGCCCCCTAATTTTTTGATGTATAGACATTAAATTCCAAGGAGTAGGCTTCCGAGGGTAACTTGGGGTCGCAGACCTCAAATTTGAATTCAAAATTATCAAAAACGGCCTTGGGAGGTCCCCACGGATTCTAAGGTGCCTCCTTGGTAGCTGCCACGAACCATTGCCCAAAAAGAAGAGTTGCCCTCACTAAGTGTGCATGCCATTTATTCACATTGCACTGTATGGATTTGAAAATTTTATCACACAAACTAGGCTTGATTTGGAACGCAATCCAAGTGAATTCATCCCAAAAAAAAACTACTCCATATGAAGAAGCTATGGCTCTTCAAAGTTGCTCATCCAAAATGTCGATCTTCGACAAAAGGCCTGGTTAAGGGTTAAAAGGTTATTTTTTAACAAACTTTTCCTAAGTTTAAGAGGCACCACAAGCCTTGGCTTGGTGGTTAGGGCTTCGGCCCCCAATGAGGAGGTCGTGGGTTCTATTCCCCATGCCAACGTGGTGCTCACCACTATATTCCACCCAACTATTGTGGGGGGTCTTTGGACCTTGTTGTATGGGTACCTCAAAGCCCTTTGGGGGGATACTATGTCAAGTATCTTCAAGGCATTAGTAACTAGGCTAAAAACTAGCGTAGTTATATTGTCCACCCTCGAGAGGGGGAAGTAGTATTGTTCCAATTTCCCCTTGTCCGTTGGCCATCGGGATATTAGCATTACGAAAGGACACTTCATTCAAGCCGGCCCCTTAGAAAGGGACGGGAGTTTCTATCATCATCTGAAGTTAAGTAAAATATCTTAAATTATGACTTCTGGATTTGATAGCAAAATTTGTGTGTCTCTTAATTTAGATTTCCTTCATGCATTTGAATGTTGGTTGAAAACAAATCTACTTGGGTGGTAACTTTTGACCTTGATAATTAGCACAATCCATATGTTGAAAAGAAGCCAATTATGGTGAATTTGAACAAGTATATTAACCCTTAAACACCCATGGGGTCTGATACGGGCAGCCCAATATTGGATCACAACATCTTTTGGACTTGGGCATCATGAATAGTGCACTTTTTGAACTCGGGCATCATGAATGATTTAATCAATGATGAGCTTGCAACCTCCTACAAGGTTATGTACAACCCCAACCTACCTACCACAATCCTTTCAAAGCACAAAATCACTCATACAAATTGTAATTTGGATTGTAAAATTTCATTTCTTGAATGAATCAAAAGAAGGTGACCAGTTTGACATCAAAATATAAGTGAAAAGTTGAGTACAATGAGAGGTGCAAAGGCAATTTTGTTGGAAAAGGACCCCTCAGGTCACCTTAGACGTTTAAGGCTTAAAGATCTTTTAGGAAAGATGATAGAAAAGGAAAGTAAAAATTTGTAAGAAAGGTTATTTTAATAACCCTTATATGTGATTGAAGCTTGCTTAAGGTTAATTTGACTTTTGATATGCTCTTAGTTACTAAAGTTTTGGTTCATACAAAGTTGAAACCTTTTGCAGGTCATAGTCTTATTTTTCACAATTGTTTTCAGCAAGACCATGTGTGCATCTAATTTCATCCTATTTTAGGAAGTATCCACTCTAAAAGTTTGTTAACACTATCACGCCATGCTAAAATCTACCCAAAGTTGTGGTGGTATATACTCAATAATTCTCAAAACTTGGCAAAAATTTGGGTTGCAAAAATTTACTTGAAATCGAAATTTAACTTTCTACAAGCTTTTATTTTTGTGCATGCAAAAAAGGTACCAAGGTGTGTAAGTGTGTTGTCATCTTTTGGATTCTAAATCCAATGCTATTTTACATGCCTTTTCTATCGTTAAAAATTTGCCTTTGTATGTGAAAATTCAAGCATACAAAGGCAAATTTTTACATACAAAGGTTTTAGACGTCCTTTACATGTAATTTTTATAGACATGAACCTCGCTCACTTAGAAATAACACTTGGTAGAGCCTCCATGTCAAATTTAATTTCAAGAATGGTCTTTCTTGGTCCCCATTCTACTTTGATGCAAAGTTGACGCATTTGCTTTGACTCAAGGATGAAGCTCAAAATTCATTGATTGGCTAGTGTTCCATCATTTAATGAGAAAGGAGAACCGTAGGGGAGGGCAAAAGAGACAATGATGAGGATTTATATTAGAGAATTGAGCTTAACTCTTTAAGGTCCTTGCAAGCCCGAGGGGTTGTTTCCCAACTCTCATTGTACTCAACTTTTCACTTATATTTTGATGTCAAACTGGTCACCTTCTTTTGATTCATTCAAGAAATGAAATTTTACAATTCAAATCACAATTTGTATGAGTGATTTTGTGCTTTGAAAGGATTGTGGTAGGTAGGTTGGGTTGTACATAAACTTGGAGAGGGTTGCAAGCTCATCATTGGTTGGTCCGGCCATTCATGATGCCCAAATTTGAAAAGTGCACTATTCATGATGCCCAAGTCCAAAAGATGTTGTGATCCAATTTTGGGCTGCCCGTTTCAGACCCCAAGGACCTTCAAGAGTTAAACTCATCCCAGTCCAAATCCACTTTACACTACAAGCGACTCAAAAACTCATTTTTGATTTATCATGGTCACCGCTCTTAACCAAGAGCCATGACCATGACCATGAAAATGATTCTAATTCTCTTGATCACGTCTCTTAGCCAAGAGCCATGACCATGAAAATGATTTTGATTCTCTTGATCACGTCTCTTAGCCAAGAGCCATGACCATGACCATGAAAATGATTTTAATTCTCTTGATCATCGCTTTTTGCCAAGAGCCATGATCATGAAAGTGATTCTAATATTCTTGGTCATGGCTCTTGGTCAAGGGACCCTAAGTACCAGATAATGGTGTGCCATGTACTAATCGGTGACAATGAGAGAAAGAGTACCATCAAGATACATCGCTCACAGAAAGAGTTAGAATGTGAAATGATGTTTAAGCTCTTTCAGAGGGTCAATGTCGTTGCAGTGACATTGCTTGCAAGCAAAGAACCTCACTTCAAGAGGTGGTCAGAAATCTCCGTCGTCCTCCTTTTGGTACATTGACCCATTCTTTGTATGTACTTGTGAATGAAGCTGATCTCTGCGCTGATAGTGAACGCTCACATTTTCAGTCTGCCATGCAAACCCACTCAAACTCTCAACTATATTCTTACTAGCTATCAATTAACAAAATTAAAATTTTAAAAAAATGTATTGATTGGACGACGTAGAGACATATTACTTCCCATGTGTAATAATATTCGAAAAGTACCAAGCGATCCACCGACATTTTCATCAAGGATGTCTTATTCCACCAAATCCTAATGAAATGGTCGGTCATTGGAGTATGGCATGTGCGACTTGCCAAGCATTCGGTGAATAGCACTTGCAGAGAGCACAGGCCTTAGTTTTCTTGCCCCAATGCGACCATGAAGACTCATGTCATTTCCCGTCTCATGCCAACCTCCTCAGATTCACCTCACTTGGGTCATTAGAGCATCGCATGTGGGACTCGCCAAGCAGCTGGCGAATGGCACTTGCAAGAAGCGCCTTAGATTAAGCTTACTCGCCTCAATGCAACCGTCAAGACTCATATCATTTCCCGTCTCAACCAACTAGCTCCCGGTCTAGTCAATTCACCTCACTTGCCGTGAGTTCTCGCTCTCCTTGTATCAACAAGAAGACATGCCCTCGTTTGTAACGTTGCAGCTTTCTTGCAATTTTTTTTAAAATTGCAGCTTTCTTGGACACCTCTCTCACTAGTCCAATACTCCAATTGTAGTTCGCTTGCAACCTATCTCTCTCATGTGCATTGGGACCTTCTCCCCTCCAAATCTGCCTTCTATCTCCAGGGCCTCACCAACACCCTTGCCAACTAAGGTAGACTGTCCTAAAAGCGTCACCTTAAGAGATCTGACCTATTTTTAGCACTACTAAATTCAAAATAAAATTATGACCACACTCGAAATAGGTTCTCGAGAGGATTGCAAAAATTTGCAGCATGTAATTCGCATTTGTGAATTTTATACAAAATTCCAAAGTGCTAAGTAAGATTTTCAAGACCCAAATGCGTTATATACAAATGAGATACATCTTTATTTTCACAATCTACAAATGAGGTACAGATCGCTTTTGGATACAGAGCGCTTTTAGGACTGCCTAACATACTGGGCTTTGCAGGGTGGTTTGGAGGGATGCGATAAAAGCATGCCCAATCGAAACGGTAACGGCTCCCTGTAACGGCAACGCACAGGCCCGGCAGTCTCGGCAAGCTCCAACGCGCACTGTGTGGCTCCTTCCAATCTCCCGTGTCTCTCTATAACTCTCCCGGTCTCGGCAATTTTTTCCTCTTTGCCGTAAGCGCTTGCTCCTCCCTGTAGCTGCAGTCAATGCCACGATGGCAACATTTGATTCGGGAAGAGATAGGAAGGGCAAGAACTTCAGCGCGGAGGAGGAGCCAGGATTTTGTCGCAAGTTTTCTAGCTGCTCGACGTGGCTGCCCACAAAGCCCTGGAAGAGGATCGCGTGGAATGTTTGACGGGCGTGGGTTGGATCAGGAGCCCGTCAATTTCGCAATGCACCGCATGTTCCGTCAGCGTGAGTCCCATTACAGCACTTTTGGAGGGTGCTTTAAAGGGAGCTGATTGGGCATGCTCTAAGGAATGATCTCATAACTTTGTCACTTTTTACACTAGAATTGTCAACACAGTAATATCTACTATGAGGATACTTTTCACTTTTGATGGGATTCATCACTACACTAAATAGGTAGATTAGTGTTAGATACACTAATTTATATAAACATGTTATAAGTTTTTACTCTTGGTCAATATTTTTACCCTCTACATCCGTCAAGATGGGGATCCTTCTACAGTATTGGAATCAATACTCTTGGTAAATTTTTTTAAGTAAAAGTAAAAACTTACAGCATTTTCAAATCTTATAAAAATCTAACACTAATCTACCTATTCAGTGTAGTTCCTTCTTAAATAAAACACTTTCATTAATGCACAGATAGTTGCATGCAAGCACAACCCTTTTCGATGCACCGTAAATGTAGCGACTAAGGGCATCCTCAATGGATGCCATGTTAAAAGGGCCGCCATCGGCATTTCCCAGGGCCCTTTCGATGGCGGGGGTAGGAAGTGCGCGGGCGCCTCAATGGTGTGCGGCCATTTGCGTCGCCATCATCGAGCTGCTTGCAACCGAGTCGCCCCCAATAGCGTGGCGCTCGTTTTATATGCGAGAATCTCGACGGGGGTGAGAGGGGCGACTCACCCCCGTCGAGATTCTCGGCATATAAACGAGCGCTCGCCGCCATTGGGGGCGACTCGGTTGCAAAGAGCTCGATGATGGCGCGCGCATTGCGGCACACCATTGAGGGCGCCTGCGCACTTCCTGCCCCGCCATCAGAAAGGGCCCTGGGAAATGCCGATGGCGGCCCTTTTAACATGGCATCCATTGAGGATGCCCTAAGTTAAGAGACATGCAAACGAGTTGACTCGTTTCATGTAAGCGGGAACCTAATAAGTGTTCAAGTATATGCTTTCCAATAGAAGTCGGTGCTTGGCTTGTGCAATGGAGCCATTTCAATTCAGACTATTGCAAGTAGTAGGAAAAGCACTTCTGACAAGAAAGGTGACACGATTATTTGATTGGAAGGGGAGAAAGTGAGCCAAGTCCCACATGGGTGGGCTTTCATTATACACAGCATTTGCCAGAGAGAATTTTCAACATACATTTACTACAGCATGTGGCCAAGCACATACAGCCATAGAGTAAGTTAGAGTGGGAACCACATGGCACTCAATGTAGCCATGTACCTTGTCCCTTGTGCTTACATAAAGCAATTGCACTGGTCACACTATATCCTATTTTAAGAGAGAGTGCTAAAAAAATGGCTCATGTTTCAGATTTCTAAATATGTAATGAAGAAGATAATAGTTGTTACGCTCGGAGGATAACGCGTCTGTTCATGGTCGACACTCCTCGGACTGAGCAAGTTCATATGATTTAGCTAGGAACGCACACAGGTTACTTGTCAACAATATCGAATGATACAAAGAGACAAAGTCCATGGTGATCAACAGTGTTCATTCCATTACAAAAGGTTGCATGAGAATTATGATCTCCCGCAGGGTATTTACATGCAAGCGAAGGGAAGACGAAGATCCCAACTTCCGTAACTGTTGGTCCTACGTAACTACCAAACTAAGTCCAGCTGGAACGACGTCCTGGTCGTAACATTACCCCCCTGTTAAGGTTCGGAGCTGTGGGATTACGTCGGTGGAATTCTCTTACAGCTTTAGGTGCATTCTTGAGATTCGCCGCGGGTTCCCATGAGTGTTGTTCAGGTCCATAACCAGTCCAGGAAACTAAGTATTGGAGTTTTCTCTGGCGTCCAAAGAACCTTGAATTTAGCACTTCATCGACCTCCCACTCGAGATCACCCTGAGGCGTAACAATTGGCGGAGGAGGTTTTTTCTGCCTTCCAGCAATTGTGTCGGGTCGGTACTTTTCTAGCAAAGAGACATGGAATACGTCGTGGATGCGCAGTGTTCGAGGTAGCCGCAACTTGTAAACTACATCTGAGAATTTTGCCGTAATAGGGAAGGGGCCTAAAAATTTTGATGCTAATTTCCGAGAGGGAAGTGTTGTTGCAATATTATCGTGGCGGAGAAGAACCAGGTCCCCCACTTTGAAGATGTGCTGCAGATGTTTAGCTTGGTCATATTTTCTCTTGGCTTGATCCCCCGCGATCTGTATCATGACTTTCACTTCCTCGTGTATGCCTTGCAAATAACGGATTCGGTTTTCTGCTGCTGGGACTATACCCATCGATGGAGCTCTGAATGACATAGAAGGGTGATAGCCATAAGTGGCAAAAAACGGCGATAATTCTGTTGCAGAGTGAATGGCATTATTGTAAGCAAACTCTGCTAATGGCAATAAATCGTCCCAATCGTTTTGTTGCTTGGTGGTAAACATGCGCAAGGATTGTTCGAGGACTTGGTTCACGCGCTCGGTCTGTCCGTCGGATTGGGGGTGGAACGCAGTAGTTGGAGAGGGTCGAATTCGTAAAAGTTGGTACAACCTCCTCATAAACTTCGAGACAAATACAGGGCCTCGGTCAGAGATAATTTCGTTTGGCAGCCCATGATATTTCCAAATATGGCGGAGGTAAAGATTCGCTGTACCGCTCGAGTTCACGGTCTCGTTGGTTGATATAAAATGTGCTAATTTAGTGTTCTTGTCCACGACCACAAGAATCGCATCATAGCCGTTGCTATTTGGAAGTTTCACAATGAAGTCGGTGGTTACTCTTTTCCAGGGAGCCTCGGCAGCTGGAATCGGCTGCAACAAACCATAGGGTGCATGATGCGAAGGCTTCGACCGTTGGCAAATATCGCAGCCGTCGACGTATCGATGAACATACTTTGTTAAAGTTGGCCAATAAAAACTTCTCGCCACCAAATCCAATGTTTTTGCACGACCCTGATGGCCGGCAGCTGGTGCATCGTGTCTGGATCGCAAGATCTGTCGATGGATTTCTGCATTGTTGGGGACGAATATGGTGCCTTTGAACCAGAGAATCCCATCCCTCAAGGCATAGTGCTGAAACTGTTTGCGAATGTCAAATGGGGCCTTTTCCGGTCCATGCTCGAAATAAGCTAATATAGGCTGCAACATTGGGTGGTTCTCATCGCCACCTGAATTTGCTCCAAAATAAAATTGTCTGACCAAACTCTTTCACATGCTTCCAACGCAGCCAGTTTCAAGAAAGGCCGAGGACTTTGAGATCCTTCTTCTATGACATCAGATCGTCTTGAGAGAGCATCGGCTCGTTGATTCATAGATCCCGGTCGATGTTCAATAGTAAAATGGAATGCTGATAGCATTTCCGACCACCGAGCTTGTCGACGATTAAGTTGTTTAGTACTGAGGAAATATTCTAAGTTTTTATGATTAGAGATTACTCTCACCTCATGTGGCGAACCTTCTAAGTATACCCGCCAATCTTGGAATGCAAGGACGATACTTAGGAGCTCCTTGTCGTATATATCGTAGTTTTGTTCGCTTTGTGACATTTTGGAACTGCGATATGCACAAGGGTGCAAGTGCCCATCTTTCCCGTGTTGAGAAAGAATTCCCCCGGTTGCAGTGTCAGATGCATCAGTTTCAATGATAAATGGGCGTTGGAAGTCGGGATGTAATAATACCGGTGCCTGACAGAAAAGTGACCGGAGCTTATTAAATGAATTCTGAGCTTCAGAGGTCCATTGGAATGGTTGATCCTTACGTGTCAACGTTGTAAGTGGAACTGCAATATGGGAGTAATCTTTTATAAACCGTCGATAAAAATTGGCAAAACCTAAGAAAGCTTGAATTTCCTTAATAGTCTTGGGTACGGGCCATTCCTTGATAGTTTGCACTTTGTCTGCACACATCTCCAAGCCTTGTGCTGAAACTACCATGCCTAAGAATTCCACCGAAGTGCGGTGGAATTCACATTTAGAGAGCTTGACGTATAGGCCGTGGTTTTTTAGTCGTTGAAGAACATCCCGAACCACATGATGATGCTCTTCTATATTGTTGGAAAATATAAGGATATCATCCAAATAAATGACAACGGTGATGTCGAGAAGATCACTGAAAATCTGCTGCATATGTGCCTGGAATTGAGCTGGAGCGTTCGTGAGGCCGAATGGCATCACTAAGTATTCAAACAAGCCATAGCGAGTCTTAAAGGCTGTTTTAAATTCGTGGCCCGATGCCATCTGTATCCGATGGTATGCTTGTCTTATGTCCAACTTAGTGAATATACGAGCCCCTACCAATCGATCCGTTAGTTCTGGAATAAGAGGTAAGGGATAGCGATTTTTTATAGTAACCTTATTGAGGTTCCGGTAGTCGATGCATACCCGGATTGAACCATCCTTCTTCCGGGCAAATACTATCGGGGCCGAAACTGGAGATTTGGATCGGCGGATCCAGCCTTTTCCTAGATTCTCCGCGAGATAGCCCCTTAGTTCCTCCAATTCTGCTGGAGACATGGGCCGTAATCCTGAATTCCTTGGTTCCTGTCCGTCCTTGAACTCAATTTTCATGTCTGAACTTCCATGATCTGGAAGCTCATTCGAAGACTTCTCACTGAATACTTCGTACAAATCGCGGTACTCCTGTGGGATGGAATCCAACCCATCCTTAGCACCGACATTATTCGGGCCATCTACCTCTGATATCACCAACGTGTAAATCTCTGCGTCCCTGGCGGATAGTCGGAACGCTGTAGGCGAGACCATCGAAAGCTTCGAGGTCACCAACTGTGGTGTTCGCCGACCAGACTTGAGCTCAGGATTTACCGGTACCTTCAACTTCTCGTTGCTTCGCCACCTTTGCTTCTTGGATTGGTCCACCGTAATTACTTGGTTCTTAGGTTGTGCATTACTTCGCAAGCAAGTTGCCAGACAATAAGGTGATTCAAAAGTGACTCTTTTCTCCGCCCAACGAATCGTGGGGTCATGCCGCACCAACCAGGGGGTTCCTAGTATACAAGGATACTGCCCAGTGTTTGTTAGATCGGCCACCAAAACCTCTCGATGACCTGCAATGTCCAATTCAACTGTGGCTTCGTGTGTGATCAGTCCCGAGCTGATAACTCTTCCGTCAATCACTCGTACTTCACGAGGAATTCTCTTCTGCCGGATAGCAGCTTGGCACTTGTCAGCAAACTCTGGGTGCATGAAGATGCCTGTGGCCCCAGAATCCACAAGAGGTTGAACGAGCACGGAATTAATATGACCATTCACAGTTAAATGCGTGCCCGGGTCCACAGTGGCACGAATGTACAGAGGCTCTGATATTCTTCCCGTTTGTGGCCGATGCTCTTCCAATCCATTTAAAGCGAGCTGTTGTTCCTCTGTAATTGGTCTGGTCACTATTTCATGATCGCCCGGGTACCGAGCCCATCTACTCAGTCCCGGGCACTTCCTTTTCCCGAATCTTCGTGATGTATCTCCATCAAGTCCGATGCAGCTAAGGAAAGAGGCTTAGAAGGATTGGTGGGACATTTCGCCCGAACATGACCGGGTAATCCACATCCCCAGCATTTACCTTGTCGCTGATACTCCAATCTTTCCGCTGCGGTCTTAGCAAGTGCCGTGGTCACCTTAGCAGCGCCCAACTCCATGGGTGTCGGACCGGATGCCTCTGAAGATACTTGAAACCGATCAGCATGATCTCTTGTGGCATGCGGCGGAGCCCTGGACGTCACATGGAAACTTTGAGACGGATTGGTGGAGGGATTCTGCGATCGTCGAATTTGCCTTCGTGCCCATATGCGCTCATCGATCCGCGAGGCCATTGCTATCCACTCTTGGAGCACTCGGGGTTGTGTCTCGGTTGTGGCTATCGAGTCCAAAATCTCATCTTTCAATCCTGCTCGAAACCGTGCGACCAAACTCGGTTCATTCCATTCAACCTGGGCCGCGTGCTCGTTGAAACTGGAGACATATGCTGCTACTGAGCCGGTCTGTTTAATTTTCGCCAAGCGGTCCTCAGCGTTTCCTCTTCGATCGATGTCACCGTAGATCGCAATGACTGATTCCCTGAAAGCATCGTAATTCGCTAATAATACGTGTCCGCGCCCTTCATCGAGTGCTTGCAGTAGTGGCATTGCCCAACTTTGTGCTGCCCCAGTAAGGTAAGAGAGAGCGTAAGCAACCTTATCTTCATCATGTTGATAGGTGCGTGGCTTTCCCCGAAACACGAGACGGAGTTGAGCGAACCACCGATATACCTCTCCATTCCTCTTACCGGAGAACTTCTCTGGCTCAGCAACTTTCAACTCCCTTTCACCAACACCAGTGAACTTCTCAGACCTTTGAGGATCTTGACCAGTAGGTTGAACCGCAACGAAGGATGATGGTTGAGATGGCAATGCCATGGCTCGTTCCGAGATTTGTTGTACCATATGGGGGAGAGCTGATTGGAATACAGTCTGGATCTGCTGCTGAATGAATTCAGCCCACTCAGACCCTATTTCTGGTGGCACACGAGGCTCCCGACCACCCTCGGACCTTTCTCGATCCATGGTGTCCAATCAGCAATGAACCCGAGGAAAAACTGAATCCATAAACACCTGTGCGAGCAACATCTAATTGGCTCTCAACGGAACGAAAAGGCTATCTGGAATTCCATTCGGAGCGTGGACCATTAATAAGATGCAACCTAATGTTACGCTCGGAGGATAACGCGTCTGTTCATGGTCGACACTCCTCGGACTGAGCAAGTTCATATGATTTAGCTAGGAACGCACACAGGTTACTTGTCAACAATATCGAATGATACAAAGAGACAAAGTCCATGGTGATCAACAGTGTTCATTCCATTACAAAAGGTTGCATGAGAATTATGATCTCCCGCAGGGTATTTACATGCAAGCGAAGGGAAGACGAAGATCCCAACTTCCGTAACTGTTGGTCCTACGTAACTACCAAACTAAGTCCAGCTGGAACGACGTCCTGGTCGTAACAATAGTGGTTTCCATGCACGGGGAAAGTACGTGGAAGGATCGGTAAAGTAGATTCATCAATTTTGGACTCTTCTGCAATTTGTCGTGAAGTTTTTGGATGTGGGTTTCGAGGTTTTTCTAAAATGGTGCCCTAATTTGACTCCATAGTGTTTGGGATGAGTACAAGGTGAAGCTATTATGCACCTATGAGTTAACCCCTAATGATCCAAGGCCTCAAAACTGCCCTCTTTCATTGCAAGGTGGAGATTTTAAGATTTTTCGTTACTTTTAAGTATGTAAATGCAGGGTCTACTACCTAACTTGTCTTTGAATATGTACCTCAGATTTTAGTTTCGAATACCTTACTCTCACTGAGATTATACATTTGAAGATGAAAAATGGTTGCAATATGGGATTGCATTGTTTCGTTGCTGATAAAAGCATTTTTGGTAGAAAATTTGATATGAGACTCTTGAAATTCTTCTTCCTATGTGAATTAGATACATATCACTGCAATTTTTATTCTCATACGACCTATAGAACCTATAGATATGCTTGCTTATCTACATGGAGGTCCACTAAAATTCAAATGCAAGGACCAATCTTTGACAATAAAATGGGCATGTGAAGATTAATTGGATTGAAGATTTGAATGGTGAGATCATGCCTTTGAAACCTTCTAAAATGGTGATATCATGTTCAAGTACGGGTGCAAAGACCAAATCTTGAAAAAAAGTAAAATCTCAATTTTTGATGAATTTGTGAAGTTACTCCGGTCTAATTGGTTTTAGGTAGAGTTTGAGGTTAAATGAGCATACCGCAGTTTGGGCAATTTAGGGCGAATTTCAAATAGTGATTTCAAACTTTGACCATGAATATCTCATAAGGTATAAGGAATTTTGAAGCATGAAATGACTTTTTGGAAAGGTGTAGAAAAACTCTACGATTGCAAAAAGTTTCAACCTCATGCAATCTATATTATTTTAGTAACTGATACCAAAACGGTCACTTCATGGCCGTGTTGGGGATTAAGGGTATAGTAGCCTAGCGCTCCATTATTGATACCGATACCGCTCCATTTTTAGCACTCTCCCTTATTATTACATGGTGGAAACCAAGGTTATTAGATTACAAGAATATTTTTGTGATTACAAATTTTGACTATGTATCTGTGTCAAAATATTTGAGTACTTGTCGATTACTTTTTGTACTTTTGATTACTAATACTTGAAATTCATTCCGAATACATTTACTGCACAAGAGTTGTTAAATAGTGTTACTTGGAGATTAGTGCAAGGGGTAACTTTGTGTAAAGAACACTATTACTCATCTCTATTGAGATTAGTGTTCACTTTGGGGCTCTGGGCCACCATTGCAATCTATGTCCTTCATCTTTTCTTCAAGCCTCTAGTTGCACCATTTTCAACAAATTCTTCCACTTGCAAGAAAGTTTGCATACTCTCACGTTTAGTGTTATGGTTTGACAATTACTGTTGTAACACTACAGTGACTTGTGATATTTAATGTTACCGTTTGCAATTAATGTTTGTAACACTAATTAGTAACTCTTGTGTTGTGCATATGTGGTGCAAGTAGAGGAAACGAGTAGACTCGAATTGGCTTTAAAGACCCAAGCTTTGTGTATACATTGCCACAAGTAATAAATTAAAGGTAATAAATTAACTCCTAAGAGAGACTCGCTTAGAATTCTATAACATGTTGATTCAAGATTTTTTGAAGTTTAGCGATTGCAATATGAAACCTACTGGCTAGACCCGTTCCTACAGAACACGTATTCTGGTATAATAGGAATTTTCAATGATTTTAGATTATGAAAGTACGATAGGAATATTCAATGATTTCAGATTATGAAAGATTAGCTTGAGTCGAGCTAAATGTACCTACAATTTGGGTACTTCACTGAAACTCAACAAAATAAGCAGTCGACAATATATTCAAATGGGTACAACCTACTCAAATTTTGTCCAAATTGGGCATGTGAGGTGTTTTTTGACATCTACTCTTTCTGTAGAATTGAAAGCATGGAATATAGCTAACAATACGAATTGGCCCCATGGCCTCGTTTTTCCTCTTACAAATTGATCCCAGGAGCTTTACCCATGGGGGTATTGACCCACACTCTATTTATTGTTTAATGTGTTTATTGAGTGGCCCATGAAGCCAATTGGGCTGAAAATTTGAGTGAATTGGCTTGAAGATTTGTTGGCCTTGGCTCCCCATGTAAAGCGTCCCTGAACTTATGAAGGCAACATTATAAGCATTAAGTTGCTCACTCTCACAAACAAAAATGACCTACACAAGCTAAGAGGACCTTCACATTTTTAGGTTCTCAAAGTCAGGTAGAGTCTCATCGCCTCCAGGTTCTACGAAAATAAGTGAAAACGTTTCCTTGAGAAGGTAAAACAAGGAAAGTTTTCAGTAAAATTCAAACTCAAATATGGGACCAGAGACCACAAACTACGTGACTGCCTAACCTAGAATTCAAAAACTAAAACCTTAACCCTAGAACGTCGGAGCCCATCATCCTGAAGTTGGGAAGATGATTTTGGATGAAAAAACGTTGTCTATTGTTCAGTATCAAATCTCAAGCTCATTTATTAAATGTTGTGTGTCCCCTTTGACGCTCTAAGGTTAAAATGGATGCAATGAGACCCTAGCCCTTGAAGCCGTCCACAAGTCACATATGAGGATTCATGGGCGATATAGGCCGTGTTGATGAGTCCTTGTTACTTTCCACCTTCTAGAATCTCAAAACAACTTTGAGTTTCTTTGTACTTTTGTCCGGCTGTAATAATGTACAATACCCTCTACATAATTTTTGATTTTAGAGCTGAGGGATAATTTTCTCTTCAACTTTGAACATTGTCTGTGCACTCAAAATGATCTAATTTTAAAACCGTGAAGTGCGTTGCAACCACAATGAAGACTACTACATCTGTATTCAATACAATTGCACACATTCATCAATGAAAAAAAATATAAACAATTATAGATATTTCATATAATATCCACAAACAAGTGTTACCATTCTTTGCTTCAATTTGAATGTTCATTCTAAGTTGCAAATTTGAAATGAGCTTACAAATTTGATATTTAGATAATATAGCTTATTCTTGATGCATGATTTGTATCACTATCACTTCATACTACAATCTGGAGCAGGTTTTAAATGAGTCTTGATATTTAAGGAACTTCTATAAGTGCTTACAAAAGCGCTGCCCACACCATTACGATGCCGCACTAGGAATTAAAGAGTGGTGCATGAGAGATTGAGTGATATCTCTCATGAGCTAGATGCTGAGCTCAAATTTGTTTACTATTCTTGTCAATTTTAAGAGATAACTTCTAAATCCATTCGAAATGTTATACAATATCTTCTTAAAATTGCTCTACCCCACTAGAAGAAGAGATACAAATTATTCATCGAGAATGAGGTATAGTCTCTAAAGAACAAATTTGTATTCTCATTTTGAATTTGCAGCTAGAATGAACATTCGAATTGAAGCAAAGAATGGTAACACTTACTTGTGGATATTGTATAAAATATTTGAAATTGTCCATATTCTTTTCATGGATGAATATAGAAAATTGTATTGAAGATGCATTAGTCTCCAATGTGGTTGCAACACAATTCATGGTTTTGAAATCAGATCATTTTTGAGTGCACACTGAACGGGCAATGTTTGAAGTTTATAAGAAAATTTTCCCACAATGCTGAAGGATATTGTATATCAACCAAGGAGAGTCCAGTGAGAGCACAAAGTCGAAAAACTAAGTTATGCATCTATTATTTAAGGCATGCAATTTGTTCTGTTTTTATGAGTAACATTAAAGTCCGTGGCACCTCTAGTCGGATCGGGGCGCATGAGGTGTAGTTGGAAGCATATTTCTTTGTAGATAAACCTATTGGTTTCATAGATTAGTCAGCTTCTCATATACTATTTCTAGATTGCATGAAGTTGAAACATTTTGCAAGACGGAAAGTTTTTCCATACCTTTCCAAAAAGACATTTCTCGCTTCAAAGTTACTCATAATTTAAGGGATATTCATAATCAAAGTTTAAAAACACTATTTGAAATCTGCCTAAAATTGCCCAAACTATGGTATATTCTCATTTATTCTCAAAATCTACCCAAAATGGATTGAATTGTAGTGACTACAAAAATTCACCAAAAAAATGAGATTTTACTTTTATTCAAGTTTAGTTTTTTTCACATTAAGAAAAGGTAGTAAGGGATAATCTTACCGTTAGGATTTCCAATCCAATTTTTTTCCATATGCCATTTTTATTGTCAAAGACCAACCTTTGTAGTTGAACTTTAACATACCTCCATGTGAATAATTAAAGCATCTTATAGAATCTACAGGTCGCATGAGAGTAAACATTGCATGGACTGCTCCTAACTCGCAGAGGAACCAGGATGTAAAGAGCCAAAAGTCAAGTTTTCTACCGAAAATGATTTTTATGGCCTTTAGAAAATTAAAAAACTAGATACCCTTTCAACAATAAGGGATAAGAACTTTTTCTTTAATACATTATAATCTCACAATTTGTAAGGAATTTGAATATGAGATTTGATATACATATTTACATACAATTTAAGTTTTAAATCTAACATATACAGACCTAAAATTTTGTCAAAATTTGAAACCTTTCTCCTTGCATCAAAAGTGAAAGTGGGTAGTTTTGCCGGTTCTTAGACCTTCTTCTGACACCTTCTACAGTTTGAGGCCTAGTCGACTTTAGGGGTTAAACTTGAAATGGAATTTCACTTCAAAAGCAAGGACGCACTTCTTACATTCTTGATAAAAGACGTTATTCAATATTTCAATTCCATATTTCTTAAAAGCCCAATCAAATAAATCATTGCTTGATTAATTTTGAAATTTGAGGAGCTCTAATTGGTTGTGAAAAGTAAACTTCTAAATGTAATTTTGGTGAGATGGAATTCACACCCAATTTAAATCACCCTGCTTGAGGTCATTGGTTGTGCTCATAATGCTATTTTGATAACAGATCCAACATAACCCCTCATATTTACTTGCCAATTACATTCCATCTGAACAAGGATATGCAACTCCAAATGTAATCTCCTCATTCATGAAGCCAATGCTTTAGTGCCAGGTTGAACATCTCTTTGAGCACAAAGGTTATGATGGCCATTTACCCTTCACCTTACTAGTAAATACTCCAAACTTTCTTTGCTGATACTTATAGACAAAGTACACATGCTACAAATGAAGTTGCCTCATAAATAAAGGAGCAACAACAAAAATTAACTTCTTGTAAAGCCCACCTTGCTGAATAATCTGTAACCCACCTTAGCCTAATACACTTGTAAACAAATCAAGAAATATTGAATGTTTCTATAAGTTGCAAATAAATGAGAAATAATTCTACATGTACTAGAAGTAGGAATGTACTCCCAGTTCACCCATCTTTACATCCGAACCACCTCAAATAAGACCCTCACTGGAAACATGTATGCTCACACCTCCATGGTTACATACCTACACGTGGAAATGGGCTACAATGTAAACTTATAAGGTGAAAAAACCACAAAATCATCTCATATGCAAGACGTGAACCTTCAAACACATCACCCATGACTATTTACAAGTATTTATAAAATGATTGAGAAATAGACATTCAATGGATTGGAAAGATTTAGTACAATGGGAGAATTCAAAGTACTAACAAAAAGGAGCATACGCTGTGGATATGGTGGTAGACGGTGAGAATGTCGTATAGTGATCAAGTAATTGCTTCGAATCTTCACTTCAAACTCCCCAGCTTTTATGAAAATAGTCACAGGGTACCATCTGCAAAGCCCTCCGACTTAGACAAATTGAAGTAACTTCTCCGTAGCCAATCTGCACATTAATCAACATTCAACTAAGCACCATGAATTTCCTACTCATACTCCAACATTCACTACAATCATATCCTCATATAGACTGACATTGTCCTTTGTACTTCTCGTATTAAGTGATAGCGTTAGTTGATACCATCTCATCTTAAGTAGAAACTCACATCAGAATATTACAAAAAAGTTCCAATCTATTTTGATGAAAATAGAGAGTAAGATTGAGTTTGAGGAATTACCTTGAAAAACAAAGGTAAACCTCTGAACTTCACCAGATCCTTGTAATGTTGAGGTTTCTGTCTATTTAAAAGCCATGATGTATTGAGTAGACTCCATTGGTAGGAACTTGAACAAGAGCAATATCCTGATTGACGAAGAACATCTATGGCAGCGGTATGATGTATATTTCCTTCTTCAAGAGGAACATACTTTGGTTTGGAGAAAGTATGAGGCATAGCTTGCTCAAAAGGACATTTTGCATCCCTTGAAAGGCAAAATGAAGCTATAACACGTTTGAAGTTCTCTAGTTGAATATCAACATTTTCTGTGACCAACTTGTGAAATACAACATAGCAACGAAAATACCGTCGAGAGACCAACCCTTTCAGAAGGGAATCCACACAACTCTCCTTGCAGTGCACAAGCATTGCATACTGCGAGCAACCATTGCGAACCCATTTTTCGGCTCTAAGAACTTGGAGACCTACTTCACAACAGACTACTAAAACTTTGTGGAAGTAATAATCTACTAAAACATCATTTTTAATGGCTATCTCTAGGACATAATTTTGCTTGATGGTCAACATCATTTTGTGTATACCTCCCATCCCAATGAAATATCTTTCTCAAATTCCTCCTCAAAGCCTGTGCACCAAAGATAATTACTTCTATCAATGCTCATTTCATAATTCATTTCCATAACAATAAACTCCAAACAAACTATTCACATGAAGTTGTTATTCTGATACTTTGGCTAGATAATATAGATAAAAATCCAATCAACAACTCTCTAGAATAAATACTAGATACCATTTCATATCAATGCTTACCCTCTCAATGTGTGCAACAACAATTGTATCTTGAATTTTCACTCCTTTGCGATCGCCTGCTTCTAAATCTATGATAAAACATGAATGATACAATGTAAGTTTGCAAAACAACTTTGAAGATATTAACATGAAGTCTTCAAATTCTGTAAGAACTCTCTTAAACCTCCCCACTACAAAAAGTTGAAGTAATAACTTACAATACACAATTTTTTCACTTGTGAATGTTGTAGTAGCTTTTAATGTCCACAGTTCCATGCATGCTAGTTTCTCCATGACTTGAAGCAAAGTCAATGACAAACAATGCCTCCATTGTTCAACCTACAACCAATGGAAATGTATAATTCAAAGTTTCAAAGATAGCCAAACTATCCTCCATAATAATAAAAGCCAATACCTTGAACACGTTGAACAAATGTTAACCATAAACAAGAACTATTTGCACAAATATCACAATATGAACAATCTAGTATAATTGATTGACACTAACAAAATCAATGATAACATAATCACAAATGGAACATGAAGCAAAACAAAAATCAAAGAAAAGAGGTGAAGTGATATACCTTAATGATAGTTGCACTTTCATAGATTTCATTGTCAATCACAACACTTGTTGGATGGCTTTGCCTACACTCTAGCAAGTTAGGTATCTTTGGCTTGTACTTTAGCAATTCCTCTATCTCGTAAAAGTTTGGCCTTTCCATCGGATCAGGATGCCAACATCTCTCTATGATGTTCCTCAAAAACAAGGGCACTTCACTCGGAAGAGTTGGACGACGTCCACTCAAAACTTCATCCCACGTACATGGTTCATACTTTGGATCAAATGGAATGTGTCCTGTTACAATCTCATAACACGTCATGCCGTAACTATATACATCTGTCATAGTAGTGAATGTCACTTCCGCACTTGGAACCCTATTCTCAAGTTGTCGAAAAATCTCAGGTGCTCTCCAAAATGATGTACCCATTACTAACCTAGAACTCTCAAAATCAGCTACTTCTACTTCTACCATTTCATCATCTCTTAACATCACCTCATCTTGAATCATGTCTTCATGAGAAGAGTTACATCTCAAGACTAGCACATTGGAGGCTTTCAAGTCCCTGTGTACTAAACCATACTTGGTGTGAAGGATGTCCATATTTTGCACTATTGTCAACATGAAACTAGTGGCTTGGTTGATGGAAAAAGGGCCATTTGAAGAATGCCTTGCTTTCATTCGACGATCAATCAACAACCGCAAATCACCCCACCGTCTAAACATTAGAAAGGCAAATCTTCCTCTCAACCTCTCCTCCTTCAACAAAATTCCTCCCAAAATATTAAACAACGACGAGGGCGAATTATAACCCGACCCTATGGAGTCCAAACGAGATGACAAGAACCCAATAGGCCATTGCGCTTGAAATGCTTGGAGAGGAATATCGCCCTTCATCACCTTCACCACCAAATCGAACTTACCATCCTCTCCTACACGAGCTTCATATATATCCGCTTGTGCTCCATGGCTGATTTTCTTTCCCACTCTTATTTCTTGTCCCCAATCTCCGAAGAAAGCACCCCATTTAGGGTGGTTCTGCAACTTAGCAAAGTACTCATAGTTGGCCTCAGCTGACCAGTTTGAGGAAGTCGCGGACTCATCCAATACGCTAAAGTGACTGGCTTTCGAAAACTCCATCTCGGAATCAGTTTGACAACTGTAGGAACTTGTCGGTGCTGACGAAGGCAACGGACACGACGAGGAACCCGCCATGTTTACGGATAATTCTACACAAGAAGATGCTTGCTTTCACACAGGAACCTTGGATGTGACCACTGCATCAATCACAACAGGTTTCCCTTGCGTTCAACTTTAAGAGTAAGTCTCGACGTTGTACCCTGTTGATTCAAACAACTCGAGCTTGTCAGACTGATAGTGAATTCAGAGCTGCAATGGAGGTTGAGAAGCACTGCATTCGATATTTGTATCTGCCAAAGCACATACAATCATGTGATTAGGCCTTAGTCGCAAGATGCTCTGCCACAACAACCTAAGCTACCACATCACATTCCCACTAGAACCAATTGGCTTCGGTGACCGGCTTTCGATGACTTCACATACCACAAAATCAGGGGCTCATTGATACTCGGGAATGCAAATGAAGCCGATTCAAACTAACGAAATTCCTCATTGACAATAGACACTGCTTAATGACGAACAACGAAGATAACTTGAACCAAAAGACTCCCATGCTTGCAAGGACCTACGTTGAAGAATCGACTCATGCAAGCCGCCACATCCAGGTTTGTAAGGGAGTAGAAGAAGTTATTTTCTATGATTGGCTGAACTACAGTGTACCAAATTATGCAGTTTACAGAAAGAAATGACAGCTTCTGATAACAGGACTATCAATATCAACCCTGAAAGACCACAACTGATACTAGTACATTGTCTTACGCAGTAAAGTAAAGCCGCGTATTGCTCGGAGAACCACGTCCAGTGCCTGCTTCTGCAAGGGAATGCGATAAACAAGGAAGAAGTTAGACTCAAAGTCGGGCTTTCAACCATAGTCATTGGCTGTGGAGGGAGGAGCACTTCTTTCTCTCTTGTTTTTTTTAGCTACTCTTGCCAATAAACGACTAGTATGATACTTAGGATGTTTTCACACGCAGGCGGATCAAATTTGCAAGTGAAGCGTACATAGTCTAAAGGATTCAGCCACGAAAGAAATTGCTCATCGATTTAACACCAAATCAAGATCAAACACAAGACTTCCATGCTTGTAAGCGCAGACGGCGTAGATCCAACTCACAACATGCCACCAGATCAACTCACAACATACCACCAGATCGAGGTTTTCAGCTTAATAAAAATTTATGCCTTCCAGAGTTCACGATCGGTTCAAGCAACAGGAAATGATACCGACAATCACATTTCACATGAAAAACGAGACTCAGTCCCTAAAAAAGCAGGACTTAACCATTCAACCCAATCTTGAAAAGCTTACCGATGCAAGTGTAGATCAAGTTATGCAGTGAGTGAGCTTCGATTCAGTTGGAGGTACGGACCATGCTGAGCCGCACACGTCGCTGAGACCCTGGTGGAACAAACTATCAAGTACACTCTGAGCCACGCACGATTCTAGTCCTTGAAAAGCTGATGCTGCAGCACATTCAAAAGCACGATCGATCTTCTACGACAACAAACTCGAAAGTTCCGTCTCCAGTAAAAGCACGAAACAAGAGAGAGAGAGGAATACGCTTTGTGGGTGCCTTTTATACATTATCCGACAAACATGTGGTCCGTCCATTGCAAAGCTAGAGACACCAGTGACCGACTATTTGCAGACATTTACCATATGTATACCACGTACATTCGGATATGAATTAAATTAAAATCAATCACGACACTCTTATGTTTGTAAGCACCGACAGTGAAAACTGGACTCACAACAAGCGACCAGATCGAGCTAAGTAGCCCACCAGAAGATAACGCCGTCCAGAATTCACGATCGGCTCAAAAAATAGGGTATGATACCGACAGCTGCATTTCACAAGAAAAACGAGACTCAGCTTTCCAATAACAAGATGTCACTTAATCTTGAAAAACCCAGGATAGATATGTACCTATGCCAGTGCAGATCAGTTTATGCAGTCAGTTAGCTTCGATTCGATCGATCGGAATCACGGAGCGTGTTGCCGAGAACTCTGGTGGAATTAACGATTCGAGCCACCCAAGTTCCTAGTCCTTGAAATGCTTCTTCTTCCCCACGATTTAAGGCACGATCGATCTTCTCCGACATCGAACTCTGAAGGCTGTGCGCACGAAACAAGCGAACAAGGGTTTGCTTGTGGGTACAGTTCATTACCGACAACCAAGTTGTTCGACCACTGCTGAGCTAGAGGCACCTATATCCGACCATTTTAGACTTTTACCGAATGTATACCATGGAATGTGATTCGAAAACTAATACGGATCTTTAGGGTGCTCTATAACGTAGCCCTTTGGGAATACTATGTCAAGTATCTTCAAGGCACTAGTAACTAGCTAAATACTAGCGTACTTATAACGTTCACCCTCGAGAGGGGGAAGTAGTATTATTCCAATTTCCCCTTGTCCGGTGGCCATCGGGATATTAGTATTACGAACAGACACTTCATTCACGCCGGCCCCTTAGAATGGGACTGGAGTTTCTATCTATCTATCTTTATAACGTAAAATGAGTTTTTGGAATTCCGAGGAGTCAGAATTGATATTTTTGCCCAAGATTTCTACTAAGTGCTCCTTATACAGTAAATTGTATTTGGTAACATTTGCAAAGTCAAATTCCAATTTCAAAACCTTCATCTAAAAAGTTGCGAGTTTCAAGTTCAAAACGAGCAGTTCCAATTTAGAATTTTTTTTTTATTTTTATTTTTTTTATTTTTTTAAAAAAATGTTTATAAGAAAATCATTAATTGAGTTCCAAAGTAACCAAAGTCAAAATGTTTGTCAATTTCACAAGAGCAGCCTCCAAAAAATTACAAACACAATCTTTAGAGTTTCTAGTAATTTATCAGTTGTCAAAATTTGAGATATTTCATTTTTTTCAACTGTTTCTTTAATTAAAATTCACAAAGTTAACTCACAAAGACACCTTCTCATTGTACAAATTTTTTTGAACCAAATATATTTCAAAAAAGGCATGTTTTACTAAATTGTTGTTTTTAGACCTCATTTAAAAAGTAATATGCATGCAGGTCAATGAGGATTTTAAACTATCATGTAATGTTTCTAGATAATGTTGCAATTTAACTTTTTCTCATTAATCATTAGATTGTAGGAGTGTAAACTAGCCTCACGGGAGTCACCAAAAGGGACCCTTTTCATATCAAAACCTATAAAGGTTTATCTCTTTATATATATTTTTCACGTTATTGCTAAATCATTGCTTTATAAATACCTTTTCACTTCACAAAGCAATACTCGATTTAACTCAAATGAAAATAATTCAAGTGCAAAGAACATCCAAATGGAAGGACAATAACAAATCTTCTAATGACATCCATTCAGTAATCCTAAAAGCAATCTCTTCTAAACAGATTTGAGATCTAATTCAGGAACGATTCAGATACGAGCTTTATTATAATCCTCAATAAAGCTGAATGTGCATCAGAAAGCAAGGAACTATAAAAACTTTCAGTACTTTTCTCATAAAAGAAAGAGACTAGATAGTACGTGCTTTACATTACAAAATGATCAAGGCCTTCAAAAGAACTGATAATCAGGTGACCCATTCATCGAGACTTATATCCTGCAGAAACAATAACAAAAGGAATAGCATGAAAGAACTGATTCCAAAGCAACAATCACAAAACCACCAGGAGAAATCATCACCCTCCCCGAGACTAGCTTTAGGAGTTTCGTTGGCGCACTCGGGGTGCACTGCTACTCCTCTTCATGTTTGTGCATTATTTTGAATGCCATAAATGGTCTTCAAGATAGTGAGAATCTCAACCGTGGGATAAGGAAACGAGTTTTGTCACACTAGAAAAGAGGGGGTTTGCAGCGTTACAAATGTTGCTTTTGAGTAAATGTTGCTTAAGTTTAGCAATGTTTTGAAACTTGCTTGAGCAACGTTGTCAAGAAAATAAGCAACGTTTTCAATTAGATTATAAATAATGTCGGTTGGTGATTAAATAATGTTGCTTGTTTTTGAGAATGTTGCTCAAGCAAGTTCCAAAACGTTGTTAAACTTGAACAATGTTTGAGAAAAAAACGATGCAAACCCCCTCAAATTGAATGTAAGTACTGTGTCGAAGTGTGAATGTGAGGTCTTCAGTGTTAGCAATTCGATCGGTAGCAGACATCATACTAGGAGCTCTGGTAGCAATTGTTAGTGAGTTGTTGTTGTCTTCCTCTCGCGGAGGAATTCTTGCTCTTGCTGTCAGAAGTACAATGTTGGTACCACGAACAACAGTCCAGAAATTGGGACGACATGCCGATGGCAAAGCCGGCACTGGCACATCCGGCAATGGCAAAACCTATAAAATGACATCATTCAGTGTATTAGTCTATATCCTGCAAAGGTAGAGTAATATAGGTTGAATTTAGGATGTCATGTAACTACAAAGAACCGAATACTTGTGATCACTACTAGAAAAGAGGGGGGGTAATCAATGTGACAAACATTGCTTTTTGTGCAAACATTGCTTACTTGGGCAATGTCTTGGGGCATGCTTTAGCACCCTTCCCAAGAAAATAAGCAATGTTTCAACCTCAAATCTATTAAATTGTAGATCTTAAGTTGAAGACACTTTTCTTGGAAGGGGTGCTAAAGCATGCTCCAAGACATTGCCCAAGTAAGCAATGTTTGCACAAAAAGCAATGTTTGTCACATTGCTTATCCCCCTCTTTTCTAGTAGTGGATATTGACCAGATCTGAGATGAAGTTTTGATCTGTATACTCGATGTTCTCATTTGCACTCAACAATGCGTGACAAGTTATGTGGCTCTCCGACCTCATCCTTCTTCTACATAACACATGAAATAAGATTCAAGGCATTAATAAACGAATCATTGTCGGTAGTGCAAACAAGCACATACAAAAAACCAACTTAGTGTAAAACAATCACAATAAAGAAGGAATGGCCAAATGAGACATAAAAGGCTGGTAGTGCAAACAAGCATAGTCTAAAAGCAAACTCACGGTGAAATGATCACAATAAAGAAGGAATGGCCAAATGAGACATAAAACATCACAACAGAAAAGCAATGTGAAATCACTCCAGACAAATCACAATTGAGAAGAACTCGCTAAATCAACCTACACGGATAGTGGCAATGGCCAAAGCAATGTATGCGGGTTAAAGGCAATGGCCGAATCAGGCTTCTCGGGTTAGAGACAACAACGAAATCAACATGCGTGGGTTAAAGACAATGGCCAAATCAACGTGCACGAGTTAGAGGCAATGGCCAACTTAGCCTAAGCAGGTAGATACAAGAACCAAAGTAACGTGCGACGCAGGTTAGAGACAACAAACAAAGTAGCGTCCGATGACACGGGTAAGAGACAACAACCAAAGTAGCTTCCGACGATGCGGGTTACGGATAACAACCAAAGTAGCAAGCGCCGGTTAAAGGCAATGGCCAGATTGGCATGCACGAGTTAGAGTCGTGACAAAATGTACTCATCTTAGAGGCAATGACCAACTTAGCCTAAGCGGGTTTAGAGACAACAACCAAAATAGCGTGCGCCGGTTAGAGGAAATGGCCAAATCCTCCACGAGCTAAGAACAATTAATGACCAAATGTGCACGAGTTGATAACAATGGCCAAATCGGTGTGCGCATGTCACAGGCAATGGCCAAACGTGCACGGGTTGAAGGCAATGGCCAAATCAACTTGAAAGGATCATTGTAAGAAAGCAATATCTAAATCGCCTCGAGGAGTTACCATATAGAAACAATGGCCTATTTAGCTCAAAAAATATTATGGTTTAAAAGCAACAACCAAATAAGCGTGAGGATTACAAAATAGAAACAATGACTAAAAGAGCCTAAAATTATCATAGTAAAGGAGCAATGGTCAAATCAACCTAATTGGCTAGACTAGACAATCCTAGTTGGTGTTGCAAATTAGTAAAATTAATTATTAAAGTGATTGAACGCACAAATTATTTATGACAGTAGAGAATCAATGGTCAAATCAGCCTAAATGATCGCGGTAAATTAAGAATGGTCAAATGAACCCAAATGCTAGATAAAGAATCCTAACTTGTAGCACAAATAAGCACAATTAATAAGCCAACTTACCGGGAAATAATCACGTTAAGAAGCAATAGTGCTAGCCCATACAATTACAATGGCTAAGCGAAATTAATCGAGAATACTTAGTGTAAAGAAATAACATTGGTTTTTGTCGAATTTTGACATCGAAAGGCAAATATTGCTCAATCGTCATTCAAAAACAATAATGTCAGTGAAAAGCCATTTAGAAATATTAGAAATATTTGTCTTTCGACAAGATATTCCTCATTGACCGTTCAAAACCAGAAATGTTTATGACGAGGGGTTCGGGAGTACTGCCCTATAATCGGGTTCAAAAGTCGGGAACCAAGAAAAGGTGTAATATTCTGGAATTTTTGGTTATATTACAGATACCAAAGAATATTACAGAGGACTTGCGTAATATTAGAAAAATTGTGGCATTTAAGAGGCTTTAATATTTTTGAATTTGACTTTAAAAATTTGCTTGTAAAATGATACATTCTACAACGCAGCCAAATTGACATATCACGGCTTTGGCAAAATGACACAATGGCTTCTGCCATTTTGAAGGTCTTGGGGTATGTTTTGCCCATGACTTTTTTTAAAAAAGTGTCATAGGGCACGGCCAAGATATGGGTATCACTTTTTGTCAAGACTAATTAGGTAATTTTTGGTTGAAACATCCAAAGTTCATCATTTTTTTCCAATTTTATCAATTACAAAGAGTACAAAATCATTTTAATAATTGGGATCAAGATGCACATTCCTAAGAAAAAATTTATTCAAATTTTTTATTTTTGGATCATTGAACCCTCCACAGTAAATTGCATATTGGTGGGATTTGCAAGCATCATGGTGCAAAAAATATTTATTGTTTAATTGTCAAACTAACTATTTTATATAATGCACAAGTACATGTAAGTCATATCCAAAAATGGTATCAAAATGTGATCATTTGATGTATCGAATGATTGTTTCTTAGGATTTTGTGTAATTAGAACACAACTTACTTTTTCAACTAAAATACCTAATAAAAACTCTTAATATTCTTCAATGCAAATGATTTTTTTTTTTTGGTAGGCTATAAGTGCTGTAAATTGAAACCACATTTGGTGTTCTCATACTTAACTTTATTTAGAAGATGGACATGTTTGACACACTTGCATGAGCTGAAATTGTACTTGGGACAACTATTTTGGACACCCTTAGCTTAATTGTGCCCCATAGATGAAAAAAAAGGGGAAGCTATTTAGATCTCAATAAACTTGTAAACTTCTAATAGACTTGTCGTAGATCATGTGGACTAAAACTTCACTCATTTGACCCTATAGATTGCAAAATCTCAGCATATTGGTGCGCAATACATGCTACAAAATACCATCATTTCTCTTTAAAGTGAAAATACTATCAACATGAAATTTGTAATAAAAAGAATTACCAACTGGATATTTGTATATTTTCATCTCAAATATACTCTTGTATCAAAAAATTCATCAAAAAAATATCTTGGCCTATATAGTAGCCTTGCAGAGGTGAAAACTGCCAAATTTTTATAAAACAAATATAGTTCAAAACAACACCCCTTGCACGTATCTATGCCTTAGCTTGAATATACCCCTGAACAGGTTAAGTTTTTCAACACTAAAAATAGCTATAATCCATCCTAAAATAAGGTCAAAATCTAATGGTGGAGGAAAAAGATATAAAATCATCCATTTTTTCACTTCTTTCATTGTGGAAACATCTTTTAAAATCCAATACCAAGGTTATCCGGATCAAAAAACATCCAACTACAAAGTTTTTGGGATGCACCTAAAAACCAAACTTAGTGTTAATTTTTTTATGAAGAACTATTTTTGTTTTCACATAATTGGCTTGCAATGGTTGAAAACCTAGAAACACAAGTTGCCTTCACTCAAATGCATGCCATTTATTCATATTGCACTAGATGGGTCTGAAATGTTTACCACACAAAGTAGAAGTAATTTGTGACCCAACCAAAGTAATATTGTTAAAAACGTAGTCCGGATGAAGAAATATTGGCTCTTTCAGTTTCTCCTCTTCATTCAAAATGTCATTTCTCGACACTAGGGAGGTTAAGGGGTTAATGGAAGTAAGGTTAGTAATATGTTAGCAAAGTTCTTTTTTTTCTTTACTAGGTCCATAAAAGACATAGATTGTCTTTTTGTTATATGTTCCATAAAGCCTAAAATAAACTCAAACTCATCACTTAACTCCAAAGCCTTAACTATTGAAATCTCGAAGAGAACTTGTGAAGTATTCATTTCATTCAACATCGATAAACAAAAGTGTAATGTAGTAAAACTTTGATGAGCAATTATAGTGACTATGATATGACTATTTGGTAGCGCGTATGGAGTTACTTAGAGGTGCTTACAGGTGTGGATACAATTACATTTGATAATTGGTATGTAGTTTAAAATTTCATAAAAGACAAATTTTTGTGTAGTTTAGTTTTATAGACTTTAGCTTCTACAAGGTTAGATTAATATCTAATCTCCATCACTGATCACATGACAAAATATACAAACATTTTCCAACAAGGAGATCTCTCCCTCTACGCAGTTTTCACCGTTCACAAGATCTTCCTCCACCACAACTTTCTGTTTCATGCCTTCTTACGGGTACCTTAGATCTGGTATGTAGACAAAATCACTTGAACTACCATAACATGTGATATGTGATCACAAATTATCACAACATGGCTATAAGATGATTATCGATGGACATATTTTCAGTCAATTACTCTAAGTTGCTTCGTACAGTACAATTATGCCCATAGTCATCAAACCTTAAATTTGTTGTAGTTGCTACTTCTTCTCATTCTTGTTAAATGTTCACTTCTCGTCGATAAGCCAACTCGAACTGGTACGAGTAAGCGCATCAATATTCACAAATGAGAGAAATCAAATTCATATAACACTCAGAAGAATAATCTCAAAATCATCAAACTTTTGTAGAGCAGATAAACGTCTACAAAGTATGTTGCTCAAAAGCTGACAGTGAAATTAGGGATCAAAACTGGATGAACCACGCAAAGTTGTGGCTGAGTGTTCAAATTCTGCTTTAAGCTGGGAGGTCATTCCACAGAGCAATCACTTTGGAACGTGAATGGGCGATGAACCCCGGCATATGCAATCTCTTCTTGTCCGATTCCTATCAATTGCACTGCTCTTTCAGATCCTCATAACATCGTTCTTTTCTAAAATTATATATATGCAATATATTGCACAGGTTGAGATTGAAAATGGTGCCCTCTGGAGGGTAGTTTCTTCTCATCCCGAATCGTAAGTGAATACTACAATCATTTCCATGTTCATACGAAAACATGTGAGGATTTTAACCCTTAAACGCCCATGGGTTCGAAATGGGCAGCCCAAATTTGGATCACAACATCTTTTGGACTTGGGCATCATGTATAGTGCACTTCTTGAACTTGGGCATCCTGAATGAACCAATCCATGATGAGCTTGCAACCTCTTACAAGGTTATGTACAACCCCAACCTACCTACTACAATCCTTTCAAAGCACAAAATCACTCTTACAAATTGTGATTTGAATTGTAAAATTTCACATTTTGAGTGCATCATTTATAAAAAGGTGACCAATTTGACATCAATATATATATCAGTGAAAAGTTGGGTACAATGAGATTGAAATTGGAAACAAGCCCCTCGGGGGTGTTTACGGGTTAAAATGTGTGTGGCAATCTAGCATTACAATCACGTCGACCACAATCGCTGCAAGTAAAAAACGAGGGGGCAACATTTACCCCTCCCTCATCCTCTTGGTAGCCGCTACGAACGCTTACCCAACATTTACCCCTCCCGAGGGGATAGTTTTACGGCATCCCAGCGCAAACTGCCGGATATCTCAAATTCCGTAGAAGATGCAATTCAGATTATCGGTAAACTTCTATAATTGCATGCTGAGTAAGTTCTCCATAATAGAAGTAAATCCCTGCACATGCTTGCCAACAGATTTACAGGACAGTATGCGTGGCTCTTCAACTTCTAGTCTTCCGGAGATACTATTCCTCTCAGTGGACTCCCTTCCGACATTCAAGCCATGCCCCCGCCCGCCACATGCCAGATCTCGGAGCTTAGTTGACTCAAAAGCGCTTAATGTCATACAGAGTTGACCTACCCGCTGACTCCGATCTGTCGTATATGCTACCAACTGATCGAAGTCAGCGGGTTCATGGATCCCGAAACGTGCACATACAAATAGAAAAGTGATAGCTAACGTATATCGTTTCAGTTCCTCCGGGACTGCGCTCACACAATCGGATCCAGCTTGCAACAAAATGATTATCAGGGAACCACATGTGTGGTAAAATCTTATTGCATTGAAGGGGCTACTGACATTGCTCAAGCCGCGCATAACACACGAGTCTAGTTGACTAGAGCAGTAGCTAAAGAAGAGTAAATCAATTGGAATGAATGCTAATTGAAAGAATCTTTAACAAATGAATCTAGTGCTGAAAGCTTAAGCTGCGCAGCTGGGCAGTGGGTGAAGAGGCGGCTGGAGTGATTTGCCGCCACCGTTGCCAACAATGAACGCCGTCATCATGCCCCATGTTTTGTGCCTTTCGAAGTGGCAGTGGAAGAACCACACACCGGGGTTATCAGCCTTGAACCGGAACGCAACCCAGCCACCATTAGGAAGGGCATATGTATTGAACATTGGCGGGTTCACCAAGTTGAACTTCGCCGGGTCCTTGGCAGGGTCGTAGACACCGTAGCCGCGGCCGACAACATAGAAATCGTGACCGTGGAGATGGAAAGGGTGGTCCAAGATACCCAAAGCTTGCGCGTTCTGGAGCACAACCTGCACAACGTCACCGTATTGCACCGACTTCACGTTCGTGCCGCGGTTGCCGAAGCCGTAGTTCGGGTCCCGCGACTTCACAGAGATGTTCAACGACGGAGGATGGTCGGGAAGGTTTTGCGTGTAAACGCCGCTAACACCATTGGCGTACGCCTGCAGAATCGAGTTGCCACGTGGCTCGTCGAATGTGTAGTTCTGGATTGAGCCCATGATCTTCGTCTGGCAAGCCTCACCCTTAGCGGGATTGCAGAAAATGAAGGATGTGGTAATCACGTAGATCAAGTCCACGTCCACATTCTTCGAGATCGAGTAAGGCGCGGCGTTCTTCAGCTTCGCCACGAACTTGTCCACTGGCTTGATGGTGACGTTGTTGGGGAACTTGGGCATCACGGGAGCTTTTGACGAGGGAGCACCGTCGTACTCAAACATGCCCAATGCTGCAATTGTTGGAGGTGGGGCACCGTTTACGGGGACCGGACCGACATTAAATCCGAAGTAGTACTTGCCTGCAGACAAAAACATCGTATCGATCAACACCAAATCTACTTCAGATGATCAATGTAATGTAAAGAAATGAAGCGTCTAGCTGAGCGTACCCTTCGTCTTGCTAGTGATTAGAAGAAGGTCGAAAGTCTGCCCAGGACTGATGGCAATCACGTCGTCTCTGAACGGCTTTAAGTAGTTGCCGTCAGCGCCAACAACAGTCACCTTGTGACCGGCGATTCTGAAGTAGTAGTTGTCGTTCAACGCAGCGTTGATCAAGCGGAGCAGGTAGGTTTTCTTCGGCTTCAGCTTGAATGTGGTCATGCCCGCTGCAGATTGAAAACCAGATATGAGGCAACTTATGCTCAAAGTTGATAGCGAAAAATTACTGTGCACCCGGATCAGATCAGGAGCTTACCAGGAGTGCAGTTGGTTCCATAGAGGGGTCCGGGAAGTCCATTGATGGTCGGAGTGATACTGGTGAGGTTCGCGAGGGGAGGGAATCTGTTGAGGAAACCGATAGCCT
Source organism: Bryum argenteum (assembly GCA_037043015.1). Taxonomy (NCBI): domain Eukaryota; kingdom Viridiplantae; phylum Streptophyta; class Bryopsida; order Bryales; family Bryaceae; genus Bryum; species Bryum argenteum. The sequence goes on along the minus strand of CM073322.1, from coordinate 20,206,955 downwards.
CAAACACGTTCGGGTTCATACCGAACCATTCTGCAAGGATGATTGGGATCTCCTTCTCCACCTTACCGTAGGGAGGAAGCTTCTTCGGGTGCACAATCAAGGCTCCGTGCACGGTGGACCTCAACCAGGTGATGTGAGCGTGGTACCAAAAGGTTCCACTCTGCTCAGTCACGGTGAACTCGTAGGTGTATGATTCTCCTTGCTTGATCGGGCACTGCGTGATGTACGCCGGACCATCGGCGTAGTTCGTTCCGAACTGCTTGATTCCGTGCCTGATCAAAGAAAACCCAAACCATCTTCAGCACACTCATCCATGTCGCGCTCAGGAATTGAACTCGACAGTAGTGGGCTATGAAACGTACCAGTGCATGGTAACATCGTACACCTGGTCGTTGGTGACCTTGACGACCAGCGTATCACCCTCCATGATCTCCACAGTGGGTCCGGGGCTCATCCCGTTGACGGTGGCAACAGTGACAGTAGCGCAATTTCTCGTGAATGTAGCATTCTTGATCTGCATCGTACATCAAGGATAATCAGCTGGATCCTTTCATCTATCTAATCCAAGCACGCTCCCCCACTTCGAAATGAATGCCATCGAAACGCATTGGGATTGTGCAAGAAAGTTTCTTTGACGTGTGGTCACTTACGCTCCAGTTGAGGTGAACAGTCTTCGCCGTTGCTTGAGAGAACGCGGCCAACAAGACTATCGCCACCAGAGCTTGAGCCGCCATTGAACGCGCCATCTTGGATTGCATACAAATGCTCTGAGGAATCTCCTCACCGTGCTGTATACGTCGACTAGATCATGAGTTAGGCAGCTCTTCTTTTCTTTTTGTTCTTGTTTTCTGTAACAAGTTCCAAAGGTCAGTAACAGAAAAATCTAGCTACCAATCTCATGCGAGCCAGAAGTCACGAAAAACTACTACTAGCGAGTGTAAGTCCCTGATGCTTCACCTAAAAAATATTTCAAGGTCCCCAAGCTGCTGAATGATAGTGTCCACAGGCGGAAGCTCCTGTCCCGTCAGTAGAAACCAAGCTGGTGACTATAAGAGCTTGAGACTCCTGAATCCGAACCGGAGAGCTTGAGACTCCGGATGGGTCCCAGAGGAGTGCTGGTTTGAATCACATGCTCAGTACCATCTTATACTCTGGGGTGAACTCAGAAAGAGAGGGAATGAAATATTGCAATAAAAAATTGGCCATGGGGAGGCTAGTGGACTCCCAATTAGATCACGCGCCAAGTTTTTGACCCCCAGTCCTCGGAGCGGCGCACTTCGAAGAAAATCCTCTCGCGTCCAGAATATTCATCCACCGGATGTCCAGAGCCAGAGTCACGTAGTTTACCGGCTAAGTATAGCTACCCGCACCATGCTAATCTCATCGCTAAGTTGCATTGCCTCTATTTTGGTACACAATGTGGTTGCTGATTTCAACGACGATCAATATTATAATCTGTCCATTTCTTTTTAGATCCCCCTGAGCGCGGGCAAGATTCATGGCTGCATGCTTCGATCAATCCTTCCATGTGCCACAGAAGTTCCATGTAACTATCGAAGTCAGGCCGGTAATTCTTGAAAGAACAGTCTCCGAGGCCCAGTAAATAATCATGTTCTTCGACAATTCAGATGGTTCTGGATATACTGTAATGCTCAACTATGCACTGTTGTGCTCAAATTGTACAATCGTTGCAAGAAATGTACCTCGCTAACTCCATTATCATCTGCTTCTGATCGCTTTCTCTGATCACTGGGAAGCCTTGCATGCATGCACGGCTTCGATTCCTCACGAGTACTAAGTTTTTTTTGGACAGATTCAGGGACATGATTATAAGAAAATTTACGAAACCAATTGAAGCGTATTGCATCTTCGGACAGATTTGTTTTTGTTTATGTTTTGGATAAGCTATGGTCAGGACAATTCCGTGCAATGGACAATGTTTGGGGTGCCATTTTAGTAATGAATTTGTTTATGCTTCCACAGTGGCACATCCAATGCCATCCTCACGAGTACTAAGTAATTTTTTGACATATTTAGGGACATGATTATAAGAAAAATTACGAAACCAATCGAAGAGTATTCCACCTTCGGACAGATTTGTTTTTGTTTATATGTTGGATAAGCTATGGTCAATTCCGCTCAAATGTCAATCTTTGGAGTACCATTTTATCCAGAGCCATTTTAGTAATGAATTTGATTAATATGCTTCCACAGTGGCACATCCATTGCCATTAAGGAGCACTCAGTCCTTCTCTTTGTACTTAACTCTAATTAAGCCCTAGAAGTATTTTAACCGCTGGAAGTGTCATATAAACCGTGAGAACATTTTTGGGGATTACTCAATTGAGAGGAATATGTACTTGTACCAGTCTCAGAGAGTAGTTTCCTACCTGACTGGAGGATTTTTGTGCATTTTACTAGAAAAACCCTTACTGCTATTAAGCCTCATGCAACATGTCATTGTAGGTCTAAGAGGCAGTACCTAAAGGTCTCGTTACACTATGGACCAAGAGCCACGACCAAGAAAATTAAAATCATTTTTAAGAGTTGTGACTATGATAAATCATAAGTGAATTTTTGAGTGGCTTAGTCACTCTTGTAGTGCAAAGTGAATTTAGATCGGGACAAGTTTATGCTCAATTCTTTACTGTAAATCCTCATCATTCTCTCTTTTGCGCTCCCCTTTTCAAGGTAGTGTAAAGCCAAATGGGACCAAGAGCACTCAACTCTCCAATCTCAGATTTTAGAAGGTCGTGGTCAATCTTCATGGTCCATAGTGTAAAGCAACCCTGAGTACTCACGACATGTCGAGGTTTTGTTTTCACTGATAGAGGAAGAGACTCACAAGCAGATAGATTATTCACACATGATTGAACAATTGGGTATTGGCCGATGACGAACTCCTCTCTAGCAGGATTTTTTTCAAAAGTTTGTAAATTCAATGTGATCTAAAAAACGATCGGATTTGAGAATTTAAAGTGTTTTGGAATCTCATAGGAGTGTTCTACACTGTCTTAGTAAATTATGAGAATTTTTATTTGATTATTTTGTATATTATCTAACAATTTTTAAATAATTCACACACCATCTTCCATTGACTATCCTTACTTCTTGCTTCAATTACAAGTACATTTCCAATTCCAAATTTAAAATGAGCTTCCAACCTTGTTCTTCGTATCCTTCACCACATTCTTGAATGATCACAAGATTTTCCTCATTTGAAATCATTGGTTTTGAGAGATTTCTTGATGAGTTTTCAACCAACATTCAAAGTGGAAAAAAAAAATTCTTTGAATTTGGCAAGAATACTACAAGAAGTTGAGTTTGACAATGGGGTAATGAGAGTTATTACTCTAATAGCCTTTGACCATTATTCAAGTTGTCGGAGGACAAGCAAGAAATATATCGATGCTTCAACAAGGATGTGCTCAATGATTCTAAGAACAAGCTTAGAAGCTCATTCCAACTTTGAAATTTAAAATGTACTTGAAGTTGAATCAAGAAGCAATGGTAGTCAATCGTAAATGGTGTGTGAAATACTTCAAACTTGTTAGATAATATACAAAAAGAAATTTGCTATGTCGTTGTAAAACACTCTAATGAGATTCCAAAACACTTTACGGTTCTCAAATCCGATTGTTTCTGAGATCACAGTGAATTTTCAAAGTTTTGTAAAAAAAGTCCTCTAGAAGGAGAATTCGTCATCCGCTCGTACCCGACTGTATACATGATCAAGTTTTATTTCATAGACCCCTTATTGGGTGCTCATCAAGCAAGCAACTATAACAAATAACACTGCCCTCGCCAAGTAGTTATGCTACTATGTATCGTACCAATTTCCCCTTGTCCAGTGGTCATCGGGATATTAGCATTACGAACAGACACTTCATTCACGCCGGCCTCTTAGAAAGGGACCAAAGTTTCTATCTACTTATTTTATGCTACTTTGGTTCATGATTGTATTTCTCTCAAATGATGAATACTAACATTGATAGGTAAAAAAAAAACATTTTTATATGCAAGAATGAAAGGGAGGAATGGAACACGGACATTCAGTAAAAGTACATGTTTACTGCAATTGGAGTTAAATGGTAAATGGGGATGAAATTAGCAGAAGTTCACCTACTCAGGCACATTTCAGTCACGGAGCATTTTCTATTGTTCCCGCTTTTTGGAAAAACGATGAAGAAGATGATGATGCACGGAATAGCAATTTGTATTTGCGGAAGGAGAAAACAATTGTGCAATTAAATTAAGGTGAAGTAATCAGGACATGTGCCAGAGGAGCCCGGAGGAGTCCGGACGGAGGAGGCCGGAGGTCAAAGGCGAGTAAACGACGTCAATACAACAGGTCAACCATTCCCCGTCTTCCGGTATTTCTTTCAGCGACTGCCAGAGCGGCAACGTTGGAAAGAAGTGGCATCCGGGACCTGTTTTGGATTCACTTGCCCGATAACCTCGCTTTTACCATAAAACTGCACCAGTGCGGCAATTTCCGGTGCTGCTCCAAACCGACAGGGTGTTACCTGCAGGCTCGAAGCAACCTGCCGAGGCAGAGGCTGAAGGCGGGCGAGCCTCGTCTCTATGGGCGGGATAGTGGGGGATCGCGCACCACCCGCCCGCCCTCTCGACGATGACAAGCGGGGCTGGTTTGGAGCGCTCCCCTCCGCCGTTCCCAATCGCGTTCGCGTCGTTCATGTCATGCTCTCGCATTTACTAATTTTCCTTGTGCACGAAAATTGCTTGCACTCCTAACATCCATGTAGATTTCCATACCAAAAAATGCGCTATTATTGGTCACCTTACTTTACTCAATTGAGTGGCGCTTCACACTGTGGCCGTCCAAGTCGAGAGGCCGTGGAATTGAGAGTCCAAACTTTGTTGAGAGTCCAAAGGAATTTACTAAAATAACCAATAAAATATTGTAATTGGAGCCTTTGGCCATGCATAGTGTGAAGCCTCCAAAGGCCAAGCCCAAAGTCCAAAGTAAAATGCAAAACCCAAACAAATGCCGAGAGGCGTCGCCTTGGTCAAAAAAAAAGTGCCGCCACGTAGGCCATTTGGAGAGTGACGGCCGGTGGACTTTGGCTTCTAGTGTGAAGGCTCAAGAGGCCGAAACTAGGGTTTCTTGCGATTTCATTGGCTGAAATCGACGGCCTCTCGACCTTCGGCCGTAGTGTGAAGTGCCCCTGAGAGCCATACAATCATGAACCAATGTAACGAGGTACTTTGGAGAGCACTAACCTTTGGAGTGGTTGTTATATGTACAAGTGGCACATATATAATGAATTACACATAGGTCACGCATAATGAGACGCGTCTTAACCCCTAAGAGCCCAATCAACCATTTTATGGTCGATTCCGAATTTTGAGGAGCTGTACCTGGATAGAAAAAGATTTTTTTTTGGAATATTTTTTAACATTCCAGAAGTTTGGTAAGTTGGGAACCACATCCAATTTAGAGAACCCTATTTGGATTCATAGATTGTTCAGAATAAGCCTTCAAACACAAACAGGGCAAAGTTTTCTTAGTGTAAGAAGACTTACTATTTGGGAAACTAATAAGGTTCCTCATAGGTTACTTGTGGCTTCTCTCCATTTTATCATATAATATGTGATTTTAGCCAATCATAGCAATTTCCAATTACTAATAATAGAAATTACATTGTATATTGATTTTTAAAGTTTTACTCTCTTTAATTAATTTTAAAACAAATCTTACTTATTTTAGGAAATTTAACCATATAGATGTAATCTAGGGTTTAAGGTCTTTATACTATTTTTGGAGTGCTACTTCATAAGGGTTATCATATTTTATAATACATCTAAGTTTTTCTTCAAACCCCTCGGGCCTTTAGGGGTTAAGGCCCACTTTATACTTGGGGCCGGATTAAGGGCTGGCCCAAGTTTTTCAAATTTCAGCCAATAGGATGGCTTGATTCTTTCAAATCGGGCCCAAGGGCTTTATACTAGGGCCCGACCGGAACTTCAATTTATCCTATGTGGCATCCTATGTGGCACTATTTTTGGCGCCAAAATGTTTGGGCCCAAGTGATGCGATGGAGACAAGGTTGATAGGGGCTCGAACTTCGCAACTTGGGCCCAAACTATGGCCGATGAATCGAGCTCACTCTCTGGCCGGCCCCAACCTGTGTATAAAGTGGGCCTAGTGGTACCCTTATTATGCCCTTACCCTCATAAGTATATTGTAATATGAAAATTCTTACATTGGACTAGAAAAAAGATCATTTTGAGGGTAAAGTCTGCAAAGAGTGCCTTGAAACTTTAGGGATTATAACAAGTTTGCAGGAAGTCTTTTAGTAAAAGTACAAAATATGCAAGAAAATTCCCCACCAGACTTATGTTCATGATTTTATTTCTCACAATTGATTGGTGCAAATTATTGAAGGTAATCCGAGAGGGTGGAGCCGTGGAGGTGAGGGGTAAGCGTTCGTAGCAGCTACCAAGAAGGATGGAGGAGGGGTAATGAGCCCCCTAATTTTTTGATGTATAGACATTAAATGCCAAAGAGTGGGCTTTGGAGGGTAGCTTGGGGTCGCAGACCTCAAATTTGAATTCAAAATTATCAAAAACAGCCTTGGGAGGTCCCCGCGGATTCTAGGGTGCCTCCTTGGTAGCTGCCACAAACCATTGCCCGGAGGTGAGAGTGCTTTCTTACCTACTGAAAAGGCTATCATTGGAACTGCATCGCTCCAGGATTGCATCAAACAATATTATTTCTTTGTTTTTTGAATTATCACAAACTGGATTTAGGGTAACTTGGAAGATCGTTGGCCCAGACGTGCACATGTTTTGTGAAACAGAGCTCCCGCCCGGGTACATTACAAGTTTGTTTTGCAGCTTAGGTTCATGACTGCAAAAAAAAATTTTAAAAATTACAAGTTTTCCTTTTTTAACAATTTATTAATGTATCAATCAATTCAAAAGAACCAGATACATTCTAAGTGTGCAACTCAGGTTTAACCCCTAAATCTCCTTGGTGTTTTGTGGGAGCTTGAAACCTCAAAACTGCGATTCTCTACCTCTAAGCACTCGTGGGGGTGTGAACCAATTTCTTTTCCCTTTTTAAAACCTCCAACCGTAAGATATTGTACCTAAGAATATGTTTGATTACTGTTCAAAAAATTGACCGTTGGATGTTTACCATTTGAAAGATCATAACATCCAAAGTTTGTCTCCCAAGTATTTTTGGGCATTGCGAAGATTGGTTTTGAAATTTTTGGAGGCTGCCCTTGTAAAATTGGAAAACTTTTTGACTTGAGTCACTTTGAATGTGAGTAGTGATTTAGTAATGAACATGTTTCCAAAAAAATAAAAATAAAAAAAGTTACTTTTTTAAGCTGCCCCATCTCGGCTCGCAACCCAAGGATCGTCCTAGAAGACTCAAAATTGGAACTTGACTTTGCAAATTTTACCATGTACACTTTGCAGTATAAGGAGGACCCAATGAAAATCTTAGGCAAAAATATTACTTCTAACCCCTTCATCTAGGCTGCCCGGAATTGCAAAAACCCATTTCGGGCTTCAAGGAGAGTTAGGGGTTAATACATGTCAGCGATTTTATCCGCTGCGCGGGTTTAACAACCAATGTTGAGACTTGTCTAACTCCTAATTTTGGAGCTTGAAAAAGACAGTCATCATTTTGCAAAAACCAAAACTTTGTGAGAAAATAACTCCAAATTGAACAATTTTATACAATATCTACAATTAGATTTTTCAAAGTCAAGTTTGAATAATAAACTGTTCATGGATTTTAGATATGGCTGTCTGGAGGTCACTATAGAGCTTCTCCTTTAGGGGTTAATGGTTTCTAAATACAAGTGGATGAAGGATAGTAAGCATGTACCCTCTTATTTACAATTTTCGAAAGGCCCCCAAATCCTGCAAAAGTACCTTCTTTCAATCTCATAGCATAAATCTTTCTAGAAGGTGAATTGAGAATATTTATATATTTTTATATATATATATTTTATCTTTGAAAGACCTATAGAAGCAAAACATATCCTTACGGAGGAAGGACAAAACCCTAATTCTCCCAGCCTGAGCGATCTAAGCTCACAGCGAACGATCTAATCATGGAAGCGACCCTCTGAGGATCTGTGGCGTATGAGCGATCAAGCAAACACGATTGACAGTAGAAGAAACAAAGTTGTTCATCAGATCTAAGAGGGAAGGTGAAGTCATCATTCAAATAGCAACAAGGAGCCACAGTGACGTGTTAAGAAGGCAAGAAGATGAGAGACGACAACACAACATATCTAACTACAGAGATGGGAGGATCGAGAACAGGGGCGAGCGTGCAAGCGGATACGAAGCAGGACGAGACAGAAGCAGTTTTCTTGTTACACAAACACACACCAGAGAGCCTGAATTTGCAAATTAGCGGGACTTGACGAGGATAGCCCCAGAGAGGCGAGATCCAGATCGGTCAGATCTAGATCGAAGAGATCCCGATCGCAAAGGCAAAGAATGGAGGGAGAGAGAGACCACCGATTGCGATCGCAAGGCATTAGTGGCGATCGCAAGGCACCGATGGCGCGGTGCAAGGCAAAGAACGGAGGAAGACAGAACACCAGTGGCAGATCAAACCCCAGACCCCAAGGTCACATCATCAAAGGGTGAACCAATTGGTGAACAAATTCATCAGAACAAGCAAGATACGTCAATCTGTGAGACGATTGTACTAAAGGTGAGTGATTTTGACATCAAATCCATTGAAAACAAAATACAACATTGTAAGCGCTACTTTGCTATATTCTGTATCAAGTATACTAGTGACACCATGCTATCTCAAATCAAATGGTTGGACCTCTTAGAACGGGAGGTAGAAGCCCACATAGTAAGACATAACGTCATCAGTAACAATTTTCACCTGATTAAATTTGACGAAGAAAGTAATCTTGCAAGAGCTGTTAACCTGAAAGCATTGATTTGTGAAGGCCATCTATGCGTAGTTCTATTGCTATTTAGATCTCAATAAACTTGTGAACTTCTAATAGACTTGTCGTAGATCATGTGGACGAAAACTTCACTCATTTGACCCTATAGATTGCAAAATCTCAGCATATTGGTGCGCAATACATGCTACAAAATACCATCATTTCTCTTTAAAGTGAAAATACTATCAACATGAAATTTGTAATAAAAAGAATTACCAACTGGATATTTGTATATTTTCATCTCAAATATACTCTTGTATCAAAAAATTCATCAAAAAAATATCTTGGCCTATATAGTAGCCTTGCAGAGGTGAAAACTGCCAAATTTTTATAAAACAAATATAGTTCAAAACAACACCCCTTGCACGTATCTATGCCTTAGCTTGAATATACCCCTGAACAGGTTAAGTTTTTCAACACTAAAAATAGCTATAATCCATCCTAAAATAAGGTCAAAATCTAATGGTGGAGGAAAAAGATATAAAATCATCCATTTTTTCACTTCTTTCATTGTGGAAACATCTTTTAAAATCCAATACCAAGGTTATCCAGATCAAAAAACATCCAACTACAAAGTTTTTGGGATGCACCTAAAAACCAAACTTAGTGTTAATTTTTTTTATGAAGAACTATTTTTGTTTTCACATAATTGGCTTGCAATGGTTGAAAACCTAGAAACACAAGTTGCCTTCACTCAAATGCATGCCATTTATTCATATTGCACTAGATGGGTCTGAAATGTTTACCACACAAAGTAGAAGTAATTTGTGACCCAACCAAAGTAATATTGTTAAAAACGTAGTCCGGATGAAGAAATATTGGCTCTTCACAGTTTCTCCTCTTCATTCAAAATGTCATTTCTCGACACTAGGGAGGTTAAGGGGTTAATGGAAGTAAGGTTAGTAATATGTTAGCAAAGTTCTTTTTTTTCTTTACTAGGTCCATAAAAGACATAGATTGTCTTTTTGTTATATGTTCCATAAAGCCTAAAATAAACTCAAACTCATCACTTAACTCCAAAGCCTTAACTATTGAAATCTCGAAGAGAACTTGTGAAGTATTCATTTCATTCAACATCGATAAACAAAAGTGTAATGTAGTAAAACTTTGATGAGCAATTATAGTGACTATGATATGACTATTTGGTAGCGCGTATGGAGTTACTTAGAGGTGCTTACAGGTGTGGATACAATTACATTTGATAATTGGTATGTAGTTTAAAATTTCATAAAAGACAAATTTTTGTGTAGTTTAGTTTTATAGACTTTAGCTTCTACAAGGTTAGATTAATATCTAATCTCCATCACTGATCACATGACAAAATATACAAACATTTTCCAACAAGGAGATCTCTCCCTCTACGCAGTTTTCACCGTTCACAAGATCTTCCTCCACCACAACTGTTTCATGCCTTCTTACGGGTACCTTAGATCCGGTATGTAGACAAAATCACTTGAACTACCATAACATGTGATATGTGATCACAAATTATCACAACATGGCTATAAGATGATTATCGATGGACATATTTTCAGTCAATTACTCTAAGTTGCTTCGTACAGTACAATTATGCCCATAGTCATCAAACCTTAAATTTGTTGTAGTTGCTACTTCTTCTCATTCTTGTTAAATGTTCACTTCTCGTCGATAAGCCAACTCGAACTGGTACGAGTAAGCGCATCAATATTCACAAATGAGAGAAATCAAATTCATATAACACTCAGAAGAATAATCTCAAAATCATCAAACTTTTGTAGAGCAGATAAACGTCTACAAAGTATGTTGCTCAAAAGCTGACAGTGAAATTAGGGATCAAAACTGGATGAACCACGCAAAGTTGTGGCTGAGTGTTCAAATTCTGCTTTAAGCTGGGAGGTCATTCCACAGAGCAATCACTTTGGAACGTGAATGGGCGATGAACCCCGGCATATGCAATCTCTTCTTGTCCGATTCCTATCAATTGCACTGCTCTTTCAGATCCTCATAACATCGTTCTTTTCTAAAATTATATATATGCAATATATTGCACAGGTTGAGATTGAAAATGGTGCCCTCTGGAGGGTAGTTTCTTCTCATCCTGAACTGTAAGTGAATACTACAATCATTTCCATGTTCATACGAAAACATGTGAGGATTTTAACCCTTAAACGCCCATGGGTTCTGAAATGGGCAGCCCAAATTTGGATCACAACATCTTTTGGACTTGGGCATCATGTATAGTGCACTTCTTGAACTTGGGCATCCTGAATGAACCAATCCATGATGAGCTTGCAACCTCTTACAAGGTTATGTACAACCCCAACCTACCTACTACAATCCTTTCAAAGCACAAAATCACTCTTACAAATTGTGATTTGAATTGTAAAATTTCACATTTTGAGTGCATCATTTATAAAAAGGTGACCAATTTGACATCGAATATATATCAGTGAAAAGTTGGGTACAATGAGATTGAAATTGGAAACAAGCCCCTCGGGGGTGTTTACGGGTTAAAATGTGTGTGGCAATCTAGCATTACAATCACGTCGACCACAATCGCTGCAAGTAAAAAACGAGGGGGCAACATTTACCCCTCCCTCATCCTCTTGGTAGCCGCTACGAACGCTTACCCAACATTTACCCCTCCCGAGGGGATAGTTTTACGGCATCCCAGCGCAAACTGCCGGATATCTCAAATTCCGTAGAAGATGCAATTCAGATTATCGGTAAACTTCTATAATTGCATGCTGAGTAAGTTCTCCATAATAGAAGTAAATCCCTGCACATGCTTGCCAACAGATTTACAGGACAGTATGCGTGGCTCTTCAACTTCTAGTCTTCCGGAGATACTATTCCTCTCAGTGGACTCCCTTCCGACATTCAAGCCATGCCCCCGCCCGCCACATGCCAGATCTCGGAGCTTAGTTGACTCAAAAGCGCTTAATGTCATACAGAGTTGACCTACCCGCTGACTCCGATCTGTCGTATATGCTACCAACTGATCGAAGTCAGCGGGTTCATGGATCCCGAAACGTGCACATACAAATAGAAAAGTGATAGCTAACGTATATCGTTTCAGTTCCTCCGGGACTGCGCTCACACAATCGGATCCAGCTTGCAACAAAATGATTATCAGGGAACCACATGTGTGGTAAAATCTTATTGCATTGAAGGGGCTACTGACATTGCTCAAGCCGCGCATAACACACGAGTCTAGTTGACTAGAGCAGTAGCTAAAGAAGAGTAAATCAATTGGAATGAATGCTAATTGAAAGAATCTTTAACAAATGAATCTAGTGCTGAAAGCTTAAGCTGCGCAGCTGGGCAGTGGGTGAAGAGGCGGCTGGAGTGATTTGCCGCCACCGTTGCCAACAATGAACGCCGTCATCATGCCCCATGTTTTGTGCCTTTCGAAGTGGCAGTGGAAGAACCACACGCCGGGGTTATCAGCCTTGAACCGGAACGCAACCCAGCCACCATTAGGAAGGGCATATGTATTGAACATTGGCGGGTTCACCAAGTTGAACTTCGCCGGGTCCTTGGCAGGGTCGTAGACACCGTAGCCGCGGCCGACAACATAGAAATCGTGACCGTGGAGATGGAAAGGGTGGTCCAAGATACCCAAAGCTTGCGCGTTCTGGAGCACAACCTGCACAACGTCACCGTATTGCACCGACTTCACGTTCGTGCCGCGGTTGCCGAAGCCGTAGTTCGGGTCCCGCGACTTCACAGAGATGTTCAACGACGGAGGATGGTCGGGAAGGTTTTGCGTGTAAACGCCGCTAACACCATTGGCGTACGCCTGCAGAATCGAGTTGCCACGTGGCTCGTCGAATGTGTAGTTCTGGATTGAGCCCATGATCTTCGTCTGGCAAGCCTCACCCTTAGCGGGATTGCAGAAAATGAAGGATGTGGTAATCACGTAGATCAAGTCCACGTCCACATTCTTCGAGATCGAGTAAGGCGCGGCGTTCTTCAGCTTCGCCACGAACTTGTCCACTGGCTTGATGGTGACGTTGTTGGGGAACTTGGGCATCACGGGAGCTTTTGACGAGGGAGCACCGTCGTACTCAAACATGCCCAATGCTGCAATTGTTGGAGGTGGGGCACCGTTTACGGGGACCGGACCGACATTAAATCCGAAGTAGTACTTGCCTGCAGACAAAAACATCGTATCGATCAACACCAAATCTACTTCAGATGATCAATGTAATGTAAAGAAATGAAGCGTCTAGCTGAGCGTACCCTTCGTCTTGCTAGTGATTAGAAGAAGGTCGAAAGTCTGCCCAGGACTGATGGCAATCACGTCGTCTCTGAACGGCTTTAAGTAGTTGCCGTCAGCGCCAACAACAGTCACCTTGTGACCGGCGATTCTGAAGTAGTAGTTGTCGTTCAACGCAGCGTTGATCAAGCGGAGCAGGTAGGTTTTCTTCGGCTTCAGCTTGAATGTGGTCATGCCCGCTGCAGATTGAAAACCAGATATGAGGCAACTTATGCTCAAAGTTGATAGCGAAAAATTACTGTGCACCCGGATCAGATCAGGAGCTTACCAGGAGTGCAGTTGGTTCCATAGAGGGGTCCGGGAAGTCCATTGATGGTCGGAGTGATACTGGTGAGGTTCGCGAGGGGAGGGAATCTGTTGAGGAAACCGATAGCCTCAAACACGTTCGGGTTCATACCGAACCATTCTGCAAGGATGATTGGGATCTCCTTCTCCACCTTACCGTAGGGAGGAAGCTTCTTCGGGTGCACAATCAAGGCTCCGTGCACGGTGGACCTCAACCAGGTGATGTGAGCGTGGTACCAAAAGGTTCCACTCTGCTCAGTCACGGTGAACTCGTAGGTGTATGATTCTCCTTGCTTGATCGGGCACTGCGTGATGTACGCCGGACCATCGGCGTAGTTCGTTCCGAACTGCTTGATTCCGTGCCTGATCAAAGAAAACCCAAACCATCTTCAGCACACTCATCCATGTCGCGCTCAGGAATTGAACTCGACAGTAGTGGGCTATGAAACGTACCAGTGCATGGTAACATCGTACACCTGGTCGTTGGTGACCTTGACGACCAGCGTATCACCCTCCATGATCTCCACAGTGGGTCCGGGGCTCATCCCGTTGACGGTGGCAACAGTGACAGTAGCGCAATTTCTCGTGAATGTAGCATTCTTGATCTGCATCGTACATCAAGGATAATCAGCTGGATCCTTTCATCTATCTAATCCAAGCACGCTCCCCCACTTCGAAATGAATGCCATCGAAACGCATTGGGATTGTGCAAGAAAGTTTCTTTGACGTGTGGTCACTTACGCTCCAGTTGAGGTGAACAGTCTTCGCCGTTGCTTGAGAGAACGCGGCCAACAAGACTATCGCCACCAGAGCTTGAGCCGCCATTGAACGCGCCATCTTGGATTGCATACAAATGCTCTGAGGAATCTCCTCACCGTGCTGTATACGTCGACTAGATCATGAGTTAGGCAGCTCTTCTTTTCTTTTTGTTCTTGTTTTCTGTAACAAGTTCCAAAGGTCAGTAACAGAAAAATCTAGCTACCAATCTCATGCGAGCCAGAAGTCACGAAAAACTACTACTAGCGAGTGTAAGTCCCTGATGCTTCACCTAAAAAATATTTCAAGGTCCCCAAGCTGCTGAATGATAGTGTCCACAGGCGGAAGCTCCTGTCCCGTCAGTAGAAACCAAGCTGGTGACTATAAGAGCTTGAGACTCCTGAATCCGAACCGGAGAGCTTGAGACTCCGGATGGGTCCCAGAGGAGTGCTGGTTTGAATCACATGCTCAGTACCATCTTATACTCTGGGGTGAACTCAGAAAGAGAGGGAATGAAATATTGCAATAAAAAATTGGCCATGGGGAGGCTAGTGGACTCCCAATTAGATCACGCGCCAAGTTTTTGACCCCCAGTCCTCGGAGCGGCGCACTTCGAAGAAAATCCTCTCGCGTCCAGAATATTCATCCACCGGATGTCCAGAGCCAGAGTCACGTAGTTTACCGGCTAAGTATAGCTACCCGCACCATGCTAATCTCATCGCTAAGTTGCATTGCCTCTATTTTGGTACACAATGTGGTTGCTGATTTCAACGACGATCAATATTATAATCTGTCCATTTCTTTTTAGATCCCCTGAGCGCGGGCAAGATTCATGGCTGCATGCTTCGATCAATCCTTCCATGTGCCACAGAAGTTCCATGTAACTATCGAAGTCAGGCCGGTAATTCTTGAAAGAACAGTCTCCGAGGCCCAGTAAATAATCATGTTCTTCGACAATTCAGATGGTTCTGGATATACTGTAATGCTCAACTATGCACTGTTGTGCTCAAATTGTACAATCGTTGCAAGAAATGTACCTCGCTAACTCCATTATCATCTGCTTCTGATCGCTTTCTCTGATCACTGGGAAGCCTTGCATGCATGCACGGCTTCGATTCCTCACGAGTACTAAGTTTTTTTTGGACAGATTCAGGGACATGATTATAAGAAAATTTACGAAACCAATTGAAGCGTATTGCATCTTCGGACAGATTTGTTTTTGTTTATGTTTTGGATAAGCTATGGTCAGGACAATTCCGTGCAATGGACAATGTTTGGGGTGCCATTTTAGTAATGAATTTGTTTATGCTTCCACAGTGGCACATCCAATGCCATCCTCACGAGTACTAAGTAATTTTTTGACATATTTAGGGACATGATTATAAGAAAAATTACGAAACCAATCGAAGAGTATTCCACCTTCGGACAGATTTGTTTTTGTTTATATGTTGGATAAGCTATGGTCAATTCCGCTCAAATGTCAATCTTTGGAGTACCATTTTATCCAGAGCCATTTTAGTAATGAATTTGATTAATATGCTTCCACAGTGGCACATCCATTGCCATTAAGGAGCACTCAGTCCTTCTCTTTGTACTTAACTCTAATTAAGCCCTAGAAGTATTTTAACCGCTGGAAGTGTCATATAAACCGTGAGAACATTTTTGGGGATTACTCAATTGAGAGGAATATGTACTTGTACCAGTCTCAGAGAGTAGTTTCCTACCTGACTGGAGGATTTTTGTGCATTTTACTAGAAAAACCCTTACTGCTATTAAGCCTCATGCAACATGTCATTGTAGGTCTAAGAGGCAGTACCTAAAGGTCTCGTTACACTATGGACCAAGAGCCACGACCAAGAAAATTAAAATCATTTTTAAGAGTTGTGACTATGATAAATCATAAGTGAATTTTTGAGTGGCTTAGTCACTCTTGTAGTGCAAAGTGAATTTAGATCGGGACAAGTTTATGCTCAATTCTTTACTGTAAATCCTCATCATTCTCTCTTTTGCGCTCCCCTTTTCAAGGTAGTGTAAAGCCAAATGGGACCAAGAGCACTCAACTCTCCAATCTCAGATTTTAGAAGGTCGTGGTCAATCTTCATGGTCCATAGTGTAAAGCAACCCTGAGTACTCACGACATGTCGAGGTTTTGTTTTCACTGATAGAGGAAGAGACTCACAAGCAGATAGATTATTCACACATGATTGAACAATTGGGTATTGGCCGATGACGAACTCCTCTCTAGCAGGATTTTTTTTCAAAAGTTTGTAAATTCAATGTGATCTAAAAAACGATCGGATTTGAGAATTTAAAGTGTTTTGGAATCTCATAGGAGTGTTCTACACTGTCTTAGTAAATTATGAGAATTTTTATTTGATTATTTTGTATATTATCTAACAATTTTTAAATAATTCACACACCATCTTCCATTGACTATCCTTACTTCTTGCTTCAATTACAAGTACATTTCCAATTCCAAATTTAAAATGAGCTTCCAACCTTGTTCTTCGTATCCTTCACCACATTCTTGAATGATCACAAGATTTTCCTCATTTGAAATCATTGGTTTTGAGAGATTTCTTGATGAGTTTTCAACCAACATTCAAAGTGGAAAAAAAAAATTCTTTGAATTTGGCAAGAATACTACAAGAAGTTGAGTTTGACAATGGGGTAATGAGAGTTATTACTCTAATAGCCTTTGACCATTATTCAAGTTGTCGGAGGACAAGCAAGAAATATATCGATGCTTCAACAAGGATGTGCTCAATGATTCTAAGAACAAGCTTAGAAGCTCATTCCAACTTTGAAATTTAAAATGTACTTGAAGTTGAATCAAGAAGCAATGGTAGTCAATCGTAAATGGTGTGTGAAATACTTCAAACTTGTTAGATAATATACAAAAAGAAATTTGCTATGTCGTTGTAAAACACTCTAATGAGATTCCAAAACACTTTACGGTTCTCAAATCCGATTGTTTCTGAGATCACAAATGAATTTTCAAAGTTTTGTAAAAAAGTCCTCTAGAAGGAGAATTCGTCATCCGCTCGTACCGATCGTATACATGATCAAGTTTTATTTCATAGACCCCTTATTGGGTGTGCTCATCAAGCAACTACTATAACAAATAACACCGCCTCGCCAAGTAGTTATGCTACTATGTATCGTACCAATTTCCCCTTGTCCCGGTGGTCATCGGGATATTAGCATTACGAATGCAGACACTTCATTCACGCGGCCTCTTAGAAAGGGACCAAAGTTTCTATCTACTTATTTTATGCTACTTTGGTTCATGATTGTATTTCTCTCAAATGATGAATACTAACATTGATAGGTAAAAAAAAAACATTTTTATATGCAAGAATGAAAGGGAGGAATGGAACACGGACATTCAAAAGTAAAAGTACATGTTTATCGCAATTGGAGTTAAATGGTAAATGGGGATGAAATTAGCGTAAGTTCACCTACTCAGGCACATTTGATCACGGAGCATTTTCTATTGTTCCCGCTTTTTGGAAAAACGATGAAGAAGATGATGATGCACGGAATAGCAATTTGTATTTGCGGAAGGAGAAAACAATTGTGCAATTAAATTAAGGTGAAGTAATCGGGACATGTGCGGAGGAGCCCGGAGGAGTCCGGACGGAGGAGGCCGGAGGTCAAAGGCGAGTAAACGACGTCAATACAACAGTCAACCATTCCCGTCTTCCCGGTATTTCTTTCTTTGATCGCGCGAGCGGCAACGTTGGAAAGAAGTGGCATCCGGGACCTGTTTTGGATTCACTTGCCCGATAACCTCGCTTTTACCATAAAACTGCACCAGTGCGGCAATTTCCGGTGCTGCTCCAAACCGACAGGGTGTTACCTGCAGGCTCGAAGCAACCTGCCGAGGCAGAGGCTGAAGGCGGGCGAGCCTCGTCTCTATGGGCGGGATAGTGGGGGATCGCGCACCACCCGCCCGCCCTCTCGACGATGACAAGCGGGGCTGGTTTGGAGCGCTCCCCTCCGCCGTTCCCAATCGCGTTCGCGTCGTTCATGTCATGCTCTCGCATTTACTAATTTTCCTTGTGCACGAAAATTGCTTGCACTCCTAACATCCATGTAGATTTCCATACCAAAAAATGCGCTATTATTGGTCACCTTACTTTACTCAATTGAGTGGCGCTTCACACTGTGGCCGTCCAAGTCGAGAGGCCGTGGAATTGAGAGTCCAAACTTTGTTGAGAGTCCAAAGGAATTTACTAAAATAACCAATAAAATATTGTAATTGGAGCCTTTGGCCATGCATAGTGTGAAGCCTCCAAAGGCCAAGCCCAAAGTCCAAAGTAAAATGCAAAACCCAAACAAATGCCGAGAGGCCGTCGCCTTGGTCAAAAAGTGCTGCCACGTAGGCCATTTGGAGAGTGACGGCCGGTGGACTTTGGCTTCTAGTGTGAAGGCTCAAGAGGCCGAAACTAGGGTTTCTTGCGATTTCATTGGCTGAAATCGACGGCCTCTCGACCTTCGGCCGTAGTGTGAAGTGCCCCTGAGAGCCATACAATCATGAACCAATGTAACGAGGTACTTTGGAGAGCACTAACCTTTGGAGTGGTTGTTATATGTACAAGTGGCACATATATAATGAATTACACATAGGTCACGCATAATGAGACGCGTCTTAACCCCTAAGAGCCCAATCAACCATTTTATGGTCGATTCCGAATTTTGAGGAGCTGTACCTGGATAGAAAAAGATTTTTTTTTGGAATATTTTTTAACATTCCAGAAGTTTGGTAAGTTGGGAACCACATCCAATTTAGAGAACCCTATTTGGATTCATAGATTGTTCAGAATAAGCCTTCAAACACAAACAGGGCAAAGTTTTCTTAGTGTAAGAAGACTTACTATTTGGGAAACTAATAAGGTTCCTCATAGGTTACTTGTGGCTTCTCTCCATTTTATCATATAATATGTGATTTTAGCCAATCATAGCAATTTCCAATTACTAATAATAGAAATTACATTGTATATTGATTTTTAAAGTTTTACTCTCTTTAATTAATTTTAAAACAAATCTTACTTATTTTAGGAAATTTAACCATATAGATGTAATCTAGGGTTTAAGGTCTTTATACTATTTTTGGAGTGCTACTTCATAAGGGTTATCATATTTTATAATACATCTAAGTTTTTCTTCAAACCCCTCGGGCCTTTAGGGGTTAAGGCCCACTTTATACTTGGGGCCGGATTAAGGGCTGGCCCAAGTTTTTCAAATTTCAGCCAATAGGATGGCTTGATTCTTTCAAATCGGGCCCAAGGGCTTTATACTAGGGCCCGACCGAACTTCAATTTATCCTATGTGGCATCCTATGTGGCACTATTTTTGGCGCCAAAATGTTTGGGCCCAAGTGATGCGATGGAGACAAGGTTGATAGGGGCTCGAACTTCGCAACTTGGGCCCAAACTATGGCCGATGAATCGAGCTCTCTCCGCCGGCCCCAACAACTTGTGTATAAAGTGGGCCTAGTGGTACCCTTTATTATGCCCTTACCCTCATAAGTATATTGTAATATGAAAATTCTTACATTGGACTAGAAAAAGATCATTTTGAGGGTAAAGTCGCAAAGAGTGCCTTGAAACTTTAGGGATTATAACAAGTTTGCAGGAAGTCTTTTAGTAAAAGTACAAAATATGCAAGAAAATTCCCCACCAGACTTATGTTCATGATTTTATTTCTCACAATTGATTGGTGCAAATTATTGAAGGTAATCCGAGAGGGTGGAGCCGTGGAGGTGAGGGGTAAGCGTTCGTAGCAGCTACCAAGAAGGATGGAGGAGGGGTAATGAGCCCCCCTAATTTTTTGATGTATAGACATTAAATGCCAAAGAGTGGGCTTTGGAGGGTAGCTTGGGGTCGCAGACCTCAAATTTGAATTCAAAATTATCAAAAACAGCCTTGGGAGGTCCCCGCGGATTCTAGGGTGCCTCCTTGGTAGCTGCCACAAACCATTGCCCGGAGGTGAGAGTGCTTTCTTACCTACTGAAAAGGCTATCATTGGAACTGCATCGCTCCAGGATTGCATCAAACAATATTATTTCTTTGTTTTTTGAATTATCACAAACTGGATTTAGGGTAACTTGGAAGATCGTTGGCCCAGACGTGCACATGTTTTGTGAAACAGAGCTCCCGCCCGGGTACATTACAAGTTTGTTTTGCAGCTTAGGTTCATGACTGCAAAAAAAAATTTTAAAAATTACAAGTTTTCCTTTTTTAACAATTTATTAATGTATCAATCAATTCAAAAGAACCAGATACATTCTAAGTGTGCAACTCAGGTTTAACCCCTAAATCTCCTTGGTGTTTTGTGGGAGCTTGAAACCTCAAAACTGCGATTCTCTACCTCTAAGCACTCGTGGGGGTGTGAACCAATTTCTTTTCCCTTTTTAAAACCTCCAACCGTAAGATATTGTACCTAAGAATATGTTTGATTACTGTTCAAAAAATTGACCGTTGGATGTTTACCATTTGAAAGATCATAACATCCAAAGTTTGTCTCCCAAGTATTTTTGGGCATTGCGAAGATTGGTTTTGAAATTTTTGGAGGCTGCCCTTGTAAAATTGGAAAACTTTTTGACTTGAGTCACTTTGAATGTGAGTAGTGATTTAGTAATGAACATGTTTCCAAAAAAATAAAAATAAAAAAAGTTACTTTTTTAAGCTGCCCCATCTCGGCTCGCAACCCAAGGATCGTCCTAGAAGACTCAAAATTGGAACTTGACTTTGCAAATTTTACCATGTACACTTTGCAGTATAAGGAGGACCCAATGAAAATCTTAGGCAAAAATATTACTTCTAACCCCTTCATCTAGGCTGCCCGGAATTGCAAAAACCCATTTCGGGCTTCAAGGAGAGTTAGGGGTTAATACATGTCACAGTTTTATCCGCCTGCAGGTTTAACAACCAATGTTGAGACTTGTCTAACTCCTAATTTTGGAGCTTGAAAAAGACAGTCATTTTTGCAAAAACCAAAACTTTGACAGAAAATAACTCCAAATTGAACAATTTTATACAATATCTACAATTAGATTTTTCAAAGTCAAGTTTGAATAATAAACTGTTCATGGATTTTAGATATGGCTGTCTGGAGGTCACTATAGAGCTTCTCCTTTAGGGGTTAATGGTTTCTAAATACAAGTGGATGAAGGATAGTAAGCATGTACCCTCTTATTTACAATTTTCGAAAGGCCCCCAAATCCTGCAAAAGTACCTTCTTTCAATCTCATAGCATAAATCTTTCTAGAAGGTGAATTGAGAATATTTATATATTTTTATATATATATATTTTATCTTTGAAAGACCTATAGAAGCAAAACATATCCTTACGGAGGAAGGACAAAACCCTAATTCTCCCAGCCTGAGCGATCTAAGCTCACAGCGAACGATCTAATCATGGAAGCGACCCTCTGAGGATCTGTGGCGTATGAGCGATCAAGCAAACACGATTGACAGTAGAAGAAACAAAGTTGTTCATCAGATCTAAGAGGGAAGGTGAAGTCATCATTCAAATAGCAACAAGGAGCCACAGTGACGTGTTAAGAAGGCAAGAAGATGAGAGACGACAACACAACATATCTAACTACAGAGATGGGAGGATCGAGAACAGGGGCGAGCGTGCAAGCGGATACGAAGCAGGACGAGACAGAAGCAGTTTTCTTGTTACACAAACACACACCAGAGAGCCTGAATTTGCAAATTAGCGGGACTTGACGAGGATAGCCCCAGAGAGGCGAGATCCAGATCGGTCAGATCTAGATCGAAGAGATCCCGATCGCAAGGCAGCAATGGAGGGAGACAGACCACCAGTTGCAGATCGCAAGGCATTAGTGGCAGATCGCAAGGCACCAGTGGCAGATTGCAAGGCAGCAACGGAGGAAGACAGAACACCAGTGGCAGATCAAACCCCAGACCCCAAGGTCACATCATCAAAAGGTGAACCAATTGGTGAACAAATTCATCAGAACAAGCAAGATACATCAATTTGTGAGACGATTGTACTAAAGGTGAGTGATTTTGACATCAAATCCATTGAAAACAAAATACAACATTGTAAGCGCTACTTTGCTATATTCTGTATCAAGTATACTAGTGACACCATGCTATCTCACATCAAATGGTTGGACCTGTTAGAACGGGAGGTAGAAGCCCACATAGTAAGACATAACGTCATCAGTAACAATTTTCACCTGATTAAATTTGACGAAGAAAGTAATCTTGCAAGAGCTGTTAACCTGAAAGCATTGATTTGTGAAGGCCATCTATGCGTAGTTCATGCGTGGGTGCCCAACTTCGACCCATGTAAGCCAGTAGGTCTCATTGCGCAAATCTAGATCACATTGAAGCATCTAGGGTTAGAGTTCACATACAAAGCCAAGCAAATTGCGAGCAAGGTGGAGAAGGTAATCCAGGAAGACAGGGACAACGAAGTGAACGACTCGCTGCGCTTCTTGATTAGCCTCGATCTAGACAGTCCTAGGATTGCTTCAATCACTTTGGAGTTTGGATGCAAGAACTGGGAAGCAGTCAATTGTCCTTGATGATTACGATGACCTTGAGGTGAGATGTAAAATTTGCTTGAGCACTTACCATGTCAATGAAGAGTGCAGTATGAAAGAGAGGCGCGTCCCCTCCTCGCAGCGCAAGCCGGGAGGAACCAGAAGCACGTTCAGCATGGGCCACACCAGCTTGAAGTCGAGGATTGCACCCAAAAAACAAGTAGATGTTTTCATGACGGATGTAGAAACGAAGACAACTACGGACGAGGAGGGCTTCACCAAGGTGACGTACCGCCAGTACCAGAAGAGAAGTAACACGAGGCCACGGCGAAGAGGAGGAAGACACACGCGGCTTGACAATGCAAAGTCTCAAGCAAAAGAAGGACAATCCAGAGGCGTTTGTGGCCCGAAGATAACTCAAGACTCGGGAGCTACCACATCTGGTGGTCAGTCCCAATTGTCCAAGGCCGCGATCCCTGATGGAGCACCAAACCAACCGAATGACAAAGGCAAACAAAAGATGTGGGAGTAGGTACCGATCAAGGAGTCGGAAGGAAGAACTTCTAACGACCTGTCCAACCGCGGAGAAACGAGCCTGCGAGTCCGACCAACACACGAAACTCCGGAGGGACGTAATACACAAGGCACCTATGAGGCGCACCAAGAAAATAAGAATTCGGGCAAGCAAATGCCAGTGCGTGCAGGACCTGCAGGAGCCACCACCAACGCGACACCAACAGCAGGAGAGACCGCCAGGGCAGGGAGGGTCTCTAACGCGATTACAGGAGGTACCGCAGGCGTAGAAGGCGGAAGCCATGGGAGCCTCCCCCCACCGCCCAACCTCACTGTGCAAGACAACCCAGTTCACGTTAGTGACATCACCGACGGCGACAATATGGAGAACAACTTTGGATTTGTACCTATGACAATCGAAGTACCTTGCGTGGCTGTGACGGCGACCCCAACAGCAAGCGCGACGGACGAGGAGCAGCAATCTCCGACATTTGGAACTCCGCAACCCTCCTAGCGCCGCAGCCAATCTCGCCAACAACCAACACCACAGCAGAAGAGAACACAGGCGCTTGAGCGAAGGAGGACCTCTCAGCATGCATTTGAAGCAAGCCTGGAGGCCACGACACCTCCCCGTAACCTATCGGCAGGGACCCCGAGCTCACTCTTCCCAATACCAAGCCAGGAACGTATACCGAACGTAAAGCAACAGCCAAGGCCCTCCCCTGAAAGGGGCCTGTCACCTCGCGCGTACAGAGCTGGCAGCGGGTCGCCTAGAGCCAGTCCCCTATCAGGACTCGAAGTAGAAGTTGGAGCCCAAAGGCAGCAGGAAGAAGGGCGTCAACCCAAGACTTACTGCAGAAATTTCATCAAATATACACTAATCTATCCTTAGAAAAAGAAAGTCAAAAGGAAGCGGAAGAAGTGGCAGCATTCGAGGCTTTCTTAGCAGAAGAAGATGACTTATTAGTGGAAGCCGCGCTATTATCGCTGGTAAGTAATGACCGCCACCCTGCCCTTTCTTCTTCTCCTTTTCCCCTAATTAGGAGCGCCAGCCGTAAGGAAGATAATCAAAGAACAATCTCAACAGTAATTAACTAAGACGTCAATGGACTCTTAACAGTAAGGGGCAATTGGTATAAAGAGAGCAACTCGGGCAACGCTAGCAATGTTAAGGAGACTATAGAGGGGAGGCATAGAACTGAGGATAAACTCACCATTAATGTCCTGTCAAACACGGTCATGACATCGGGGTGGAATGTCATGGATTTTCGACCAAATGCAAGGCCTAGAACAGCTATGGGTTTCGATGCATGGAACTATAGAGACGCCCCAATTATTAGCGGCGGGGGCGCTCCCAAATCCCCAAGGCAAAGGATTAGATGAATTTACAACTTCTTACCTCTAACGTTCAAGGACTCAATGCCTTGAACTCCGCTAGACTCCTCAAAGACTATATTTCTAAATTCCGGGGACTTGACATATTCTTTATCCAAGAGTATAAGTTGAGACTCTCTATGGCCAACAAACTCGGGTCAGAAGTCTGGCCTTGGGCGTCTTCTTGGTGTGTGGACGCCACACCGGGATACAAAATTGTGGCAGGGGTCGAAGGGGCTCGCAAAGGAGGTGTGGCAACTATTCTATCCCCCAAATATGCGAAGCATGTTTCGGCCTTGGGAACTATTATGGGCAACCGCGGCCACTGGATTATCCTCGCAGGGCTCCCGGGAGGCGACATAGGCTTCCTTAACATTTATGCTCCAAACGACCCCCCGGATCGTTGTGAACTATGGGCCAAATTGTTGCTAGAACTGCCTAATAGGCTAATACTTGCAGATGGGTCATGGCTGGCAACTTCAACATGGTGGAACAACGCTGCGACAAAACAAGCGCGTGCAGCAGGGTCATGACCATAGCAGAAAGGAGCATTTTCAATGACCTAAAAGCTCATCTACAAGTAAGTGACTCTCTCCGAGTGCCCGGAACTCTGAAAATTCTAGAAACTTCTCCTAGCAACCTAGAAGTTCAAACCAACATTCCCATAAGGTCTAGCAAGCTTCAAGAGTATGAAAGCATAAAGCTCAAAGGCGCCCAACTCCACTCCAGAATCCGTTGGAGATGGAAAGGCGACCGTTGCACGAAGGAGTTCTTCAAGGCTGTCAAAGAAAAAAACTTACCTACTTCCCTGCCTAGCCTAAAGAGGAGTGATAGGTCCATAGCCGATGACCCTAAAGGCATCTCAAAAATTTGCACCAACTTCTTTTTGCAATTGTATAAAGAAGATAGCATAAGCGAAGAAGAGATACTTGTAAGAGAGGGGGAAAGAAACTACTTCACAAACAAGCTGAGCAACAAGATTGACAACGTTAGCAAAGGGCTACTTGAACGTGACTTTGACCCAAGTGAGTTACTAAAGGCTGCCAAAGCTCTCGCCAAGGAAAAAAACCCTGGCCAAGACGGGATTCTCATTGAGTTTTATACTAACTTTTGGGGCTTGATTTGTACTGACTACATGTCCATGATTCAAGATGCCTTGTTGAAAGGATCCCTCCCACATGCTATTACCAAACGTTTAATCATACTCCTTCACAAAGGAGGGGAGAAAGAGGACCTAGGAAATTGGAGGCCCATTACCTTGTTAAACACGGCCTACAAAATTATAGCCAAAGCCTTACAGCTTAGACTACAACCCACCCTTCCCGAGCTCATTTCCAAAGATCAGACGGCTTTCATTCAGGGGAGATTCATACTTGATAATGTGCTTGTTACTCATGAAGTCATAGAGTGGGCAAAGACCTCGAATCAAGATCTAGTTCTTCTTAAGTTAGACTTTGGAAAAGCCTACGATATGGTTAACCATGAGTTTCTCTTCCAAACTTTAGCCAAAGTTGGATTACCTAACAAGTTCCTTGCTTTAACCAAGCTATTGTTTACTAATGCTCGGGCGTCAGTATCGTGTAACGGAATCATATCTAAAGACTTCCAGCTAGAGAGAGGCGTTCGTCAAGGGTGCCCCTTGGCACCCTATCTTTTCCTCTTTGCAGGTGAAGCTCTCAACGCAGCTGTTAAAAGTCTTAATGCAGAATCCGAGCTTAGCGGGATCAATCTGTCCAACTCCACTGCCCAGCAAGCAATCATTCAATACGCAAACGACACAAACTTCATGGTGACAGGTACAGAACGCAACTTATTAACCCTTACCAACACTCTCGAGAGGTTTCACAAAGCTTCCGACCTCCAGCTCAATTGAGACAAAAGTGTGGCCCATTGGTTCTCACAAGACTCCCCCCTCCACCTTGGACTCAACAACTCCAATGTCAATGGACCCAAGATGGGGTTGTATCTAAGCTTTTAGGCACCCCGTAATTGGCTTAAACCAATAAACCGCGGTTGTAGATGATTTTCTGTTCCAAAAAATTACCAAGAAGTTGAACTATTGGCAAACCACCCACTTGTCTCTATCAGGTAGAGTACTAATCATCAACTCTATCCTCCTCTCTTCTCTTTGGTACTTTCTAGGCATTTGGTGTGGTTCTTTGGTGATTCTCAGGAAAATCAAGACCCTTATAAGAAACTTCCTTTGGTCGGGAGCGGTCAATAAGTGCCGCACCATGGTTTCTTGGTCCGACTGCACTCTGGCCAAGTCAAAAGGTGGGCTAGGCCTTTTAGACCCGGCAGACGTCCTCCACGCCCTAATGGCCAAGTGGGTGGTGAGAGCACCCACGCCCTGGTAGATGGCCTAAATCCCCGAATTGGATTCTCTTGTACAAATTTCGCTCAACTTACGGCTCGAAAGTGTGGTAGAGAATTATTAAGGCATGGAAGAAACTCTCTCCCTCTATAGATGCCATCCCACCCGCAAACGCGGACGAGGTTAAGTCAACTTCCTTATGGTTTGCAACCCACCGGTTGTCTAGACTTGACAATTTTGATTTAAAGAGGATCCCCACTCTTATGATAAACATCTTACAGTTTCAAATCAATGATATCTGGTGCCCTAGGAGGCTGCAAATCATAGATTGGGTAGAAGCACAAAATAAGTTCCAACTAGAAGTTGTCGAAGAGGCCGCATACTTGCAGTTGATTCACTCTATTCCTTCCAAATGGTTGGAACTACTCACTAACCCGAACATAGAAGCTTCAAAAGAAGACTTATTGGCATCTTTGCAGATACTATTGCAGGTCTCTCCAGCATTGTGCTTCGGGGCCCAAGCAGCTTCACTCTCCTTACTACAACGGAATCCCAGGAGGTCCAAATCCCTTGCGGGGCCGAGTTCTTCGCAGTAGGCACCACAAGCATGCTTCAAACAAGGGCACCACTCACAGGGATAACAAGGAGACACACCGAGCACTTTGCGAGAGTTCGTGTGGTGTCACTGACTACTGGCTCCGCCAAAAATGCTAACATTGTATTGGTATGCTGGTATTATTGCAAATTTAAGTTTTGACCCGGCAAGATGGAGATGGCGTAGCAACTGGACATCCACAACGAACAGGACTAAACGACCCCCTAAACACAAGGGTTAATGCTTGCTCAATTACACAACTAAAGAGGGCAGAGCACTCGTGAGACCCTTCCAGGAACTAAGCCGCTCCATCCCCGAGAAATGGAAAGGCATTCTCCCGAGCACGTACAAGCTAGATTGGCGTGAAGTCTGGCATGCAGCCAAGCCTCAAAGGAGGCAGGGTCCTTATGGTCAGTTCATCACCATGCCATTGCAGTGAATGAATGGCGCCACCAAATGTGCCCACAAACAGACAGGAATTGTCCTAGTTGCCTGCTTCGTGTCCCAGAGTCAATGAAGCATCGATTTGTAGACTGCCCCAAAGCCACGCATGCGTGGTACTATGCACAAACGATCTTTAACATCGTCATGCAGGTCCCAACACGAGAGGGCAAATGGGATCCTTTAGTTTGGCAGCAATGTCTATTGGGGTCCCCTCTACCTCGCAAACTCAGAAAAGATAACAACATCTGGATGGTATTGAGAGGCTCAGTAATATGGGTGATGTGGTTGGATAGAAATGATGATGTATTTGCAGACACCAAATGGATCCCTCAGTTTAGAGAGGTACGAATTTGGGAATCTATGCTAGACATTATTCGAACAGCTTGGGAACGAACGATGCACCTAATACGCACACATCCCGCCCACATCGACAAGTTTCTGGACAAGTTCGATCGGAATTGGCTGCCCACGGACAAACTCGCCATAAGAGTTGAAACATCTCTTGAATTGAAAGCCACAAGACCATCTATGGGGGCATTCGGGACGTAGTCAAATCAAATAGCGCCATACTACTTTTCACAACATATTTGTGGTTTTAGGGGGATTCGGGGTGCAGGCCACAAGATATCGAGCGTAGCTGTATAGAGCAGTGCACGCATCAGGTGTGGAGATGCAGTGGCGTGGAGGAGGACGGCAAGGAGCACGCAGGGCTCCAACTGCAAGTCAAGAACCTACAGCGAGACACGAGGATAGGACCAGCTAGAGGGAGCTGATCGATTGGAGAGTATGTAGGATCGGGAGCACGTCGACGGAGCGAAAGGAGCTTGCGAAGGCGGAGGAGCGAATCGCCCGGGAGTTGCGGTTGGTGGAGAACCTCCACCACTTGGTGGATGTTGTGGATGTTTAGTGGCTAAACTAGCCTCGTGGTTTAGTCTCAGAAAATCTTAAAATGAATTTGGTTTAATTATGTCGGGCTTCGGCTCTGGCTCTTGTATATGTTGAACTTCAGTAAAGCATATACTGTTCAAAAAAAAAAAAAAAAAAAAAAAAAAGACATATCCTTACTTTTTCATGTAGAAGTATGGTGAAATTACAAATCACGGTTGGTCTTTGACAGTAAAAAAAGGCCTGTAAAATATTACTAAATTGAAAATCAGAGTTGTGAAATCATCCTTCGGTAACCTCTCTGCATTTATAAAACTGTAACTTCAAAATAGAAAGATCTTAGTTTTTTTGGTGAGTTTTCAAAGATTTATGCTATCAGATTGAATTTGGGCGCATTTTATGAAAATATGAGCACACATTGCAATTTTGGGCAAATTTCACCATGTAAAATGGTGTTCTTAAAGTTTGGAAGTGAATCTCTTCCAAGGAATGAGAATTTTAACCCCTAACTTTCCTTCGTGTTTTTTGGGAGCTTGATACCTCAAAACTGCAATTATCTACTTCTATGCACTCTCGGAGGTGTGAACGATTTTTTTTTCTTCTTTAAAACTTCCAACCGTAAGATCCTCTACCTAAGACTATTTTTAGTTGTTGTTCTAAAATTTGACCGTTGGATGTTTACCGTTTTAGAGATCGTAACATCCAAAGTTTGTCTCCCAAGTTTTTTTGGGCATTGCAAAGATTAGTTTTGAAAATTTTGGAGGTTACCCTTCTGAACTTGGTAAGCTTTTTGACTTGTACCACTTTAATATTTGAGTAGTGATTTAGTAATAAACAAATTTTAAAAAAAAAATTCAAAAATTTACTTTTTTAGGCTGCCCTTCTTCGACTTGAAAGTTGAAACCTAAAACTTCGAGATGAAGGTTTTAAAATTGGAATTTGACTTTGCAAAATTTACCACATACACTTTGCAGTATAAGGAGCACCTAGTAGAAATCTTAGGCAAAAATATTACTCTTAACTACTTCATCTAATCTGCCCGAAAGTGCAAAAACCCGTTTCGAGCTTTAAAGAAAGTTAGGGGTTGAGGCATGAATGGTCTTTTTGGAAATGTATAGAAAATTTTCTAATCTTCAAAAAACTTCAAGCTCATACAATCTAACTATAATAATGGATAGCAAAACCAAAGTTAACACGACCTCTTACAGATTCATCTCAATTTTAGACGCTAAAAAAAGAAAAAAGAAATAATAATAATGATAATAACATTAAACCCAATCGAGACTAGCATGAATAAAGTGTTTGTTTGGCGTATCCTTTAAAGTATGTCCAATATTTTAGCACCAATTGTAGAACTGTTAACTCTTCTTGAACCAAACAATGTGTTAGTTCTTAGCTAACAACTAAAGACTTGGGGATATATATTAAGCCTAATATTACGCCAAAAGTATTTGAAGTACTTATACAAATAGGTCCATAAACCGCTTCGTTATAGTTGATAACATGTGGACATAAGAATTTGAACACAAATTCTTCTTACTAAGAGCCGTGAGTTTCAATCACCAAGCTCAGGCTAATGGTGTCTTTTAGAATGACACTTATAACAAACTATACAAATTTCATATGTCTTGTACGCTCAAGTTTTGACTGAAATTATGTGTCTACTATAACATAAGAGAATTATGTCTAAAAAAATATAAAAATATGTCTTTATACACATGAGTATACTAAAGAAGTTACATCCAAATCATCTGTAAAAAATGATGTTATAAAGAAATTGTTCTAGATAGTTATACATTTTTACAATATATTTGCAGTGATTTAACTTTGACGCCGGGATGCTTTTTTAACTATGTAAGATTGTTACAAATTGAGTACAATATGAATAAATAACAAATCTTGAAACTAATCTAAAACTCAGATCTCACAAAAAAATTTAATACTTAAGATTCACACAAAACATACACATATACATTGAAATACTAATACTAAGTACGAAATTATTTTTGAATTAAATTCAACATAATAATTTTTGAAAAAAAAACTTATAAAAACAAAAAGCTATAGAAATTAAAAGCATACAAAATATTCTCAATATAAAATCATTAATAAAATGAAAATCAACATTTAATAAATTACGATGAAAAAAACTTCAACTTGTAGGGGGGGAAAAAAAAAAAAAGCATATTAAAACATTGATATAGATCAAATGTAGTAGAAGAAATTTTTAATATTAAAAAGCGACACTAATTTTTAATATTAAAAAGCAAAATCAGCATAAACAATAAGTGTCATATTAAGACAACACTTAACCCCTATACGTCCTTGGGGTATTTTTAGCCAAAAACTCATTTTCAAAAAAAGTGATATAGATGAAAATAAAGATAAGCTATTCAGATCTCAACCGTACAAACTTGTAATAGACTTGTAGTAGATCATGTGGACCAAAACTTGACTCATGGGACCTCATAGATTGCGAGATTATAACATATTAGTGCGCAAAACACGCTATAAAATATCATCATTTCCACTTTGAAGTGAAAATACTACCAACATGAAATTTGCAATCAAAAAATCAGCAACTAGAAAGTTGTTCATCTTCATCTCAAAGACACTCTTGTACCAAAAAAATTCATCAAAAAAAAATCTTGGCTCAAATAGTAGCCTTGTAGTCGTGAAAACTGCCAAAATTTTTACAAAGGAAAAATAGTCCAAAACTAGACCCCTCGCACTCAAATCCATGCCTTTTCTTCAATATATCCTCGATAGGGTCAAGGTTTCTACCACTAAAAATAGACTATAATTGGAATCCATCCCAAAAGTCAAAATCTAACGGTGGATGAAGGAGATCTAGCTCTTCAAAAATCATCCATTTTTTCACTTTTTTCATCGTAGAAACATCATTGCAAAGCCAATACCAAAGTTATTTAGATCAAAAAACTTCCAACTACAAAGTTGTTGGGATGCATCTAAATATCAAACCTATGCAAAAAAATTGATGAAAAACTATTTTAGATTTCACATAATTGGCTTGCAATGGTAAAACATGCCAAATGTTTGAAAACCCAAAAACAAAAGCTGCCTTTACTAAAATCCATTCCGTTTATTCATACTTTATTTTATGATTTTGCAATTTTTACCACATAAACTAGACTTAATTTGTGACCTAACTCAAGTGATTTCATCAAAAACGGAGTTTGGATGAAGAACTTATGGCTCTTCAAAGTTTCTGCCCTTCATCCAAAATGTCGTTTTCCGACACTAGGGACGTTTAGGGGTTAAAACATATTTAAAAATCACTATAATCAATTTTATTATCTGAGAGAATCAACCTCACGGTGAAAATATATGGAAAAATGAATTATGTGTAACAAAAATCTCAAACTATTTAAGAAAAATAAAAGATAATTTTTTTAAATGAAAATTATTTATAAATCTAAATCAAACGTAAACAAATTTAATACATGAAGTTTAATAAATAAAATTAAAATTAAAATTTTAAAATCATACAACATGAATAAATGTAATAAATCACAAGATAGATATAAATATTAAAAAAAGTTTCTGAAATTTTTAAAGTGAAATCTATAAACGTCGATCAATCTCTTTCTTAAAAATCGTTTAGGACTTGTACTTCAATGATAGTGGTGAGCACCCACCACCGTGCTCGTTGCGCACAACCACGGAGGAGTTGTCTTTCATCATACATGTCTTTTTTGATGCATCGGGTGTCAGTAAGATATGCAGCCCTCTGTCAATGCGGAGTGCCGAAATGACACTGCGATGTGACATACCCGTAATCTTCAGAGTTCGATTGTAATAATGGGGATTAAGTTTGGTGAAGTTGTGTTTGAGATTCATATATGAATGTCTGTCTTCTTGTTCGTGTATGCTGATTTGATTGTCCCGTTTGCAATTTGAATTTGGGTAAGGGACCCGCGTGGAAGCGCTGCTTGAAGTTCGTCACGTTTTGCTTATATGCTTGCTTGTTGAATTTTAAGTCTAAATTTTGGGGTCTTGCAATTTAGTCCATTGCTTGAATGACTAAATAAGTTGCACCCCCTCGCGGCCCAACTTGAAAGCTAGAAACGAGCAAATAGAATTTAGCCTCACAAATGCTACCGAAATCAAAGTTTCTTCTTCTAATATTGTAGTAACTTGATTTTAATGACAATATTTATTGTGATTATAGAAAACGTTCACAATTTGACTCTCAGTAATTTTGGTTTTTTCCTAAAACTTGTAGTTGCGTTTAATATGTTTACAAAAGCGTTTTTTAATGTCTTTATTTACTATTAGAAGTTGTACTTTTAACCTCAAAATGATATATTTTTTGATATTAGTAATTGAAGCGTTCACAATATCATGAATCGATACTTTTTAAGAAGCAATCATATTCAACTTTCAAAACAAATGATTTAAAATGTTCTATTGAACTTTTGTTTCACTCTATTTACTCGATACTTTATCACTCTCCTTTTACCAAGAAATAAATTCCTTCAAGATATAAATAGTTCACTTGTAAAAAATCCGGATCAACTTTGATTCTGCATCTAACCCAACTCTAACACTTCTTTTCTTCTATAAGGCTGTAGTATCTCTTTAACAAATTACTAGCAAGTTGTTAAGATGCTCGAATGTTTGTTAGAGAATGTCAAATTTCAATCAATTATTTTACAGACTAGGCGGCCAGCATTTCAAGAAGGAAGACATCTCTCTGTAGATATTGTAAATATGATTTGAAGTAACAAAAAGGTAACAAAAAGGTAATAAGTCTCGAACAGAAGAAGACGATAATGCAATAATGATCTGCATCTTGTCATCGATACCAAGGACTTGAACATGTTTAGAAGTTTTTCTGGTCCAAGTGTGAGCGCCTCTTATTGCTACTAGATGTATCCATGTTCGATCCGTATTGATAAAGAACTAAGGTGAGATTGAATGAGTTTAAACAACTTATACAATTCGTTGTGCAATTTGTAAACCTTGTTGCTCCCAATCATTTGATAGCTTCATGGTTGCTCTTGTACACTTTTTAAAGTTCCAATTTAATTTTCTACCACAAAATCCTGTATCCATTCTAAGAAGAACCGTAAATCTTCTTTTACTTTCAAATTTTTAAAAGGCTACAGTTTGAGGATTTGAATTAAAATAGATTGACCTGGTAACTTGCATATCACTTGCAAATATTTTAAAGTTGGTTTAGACTAGGGTGAATAAGTCCACCGGCTATGGAAAAATAAATATTTTTGGATTGTAATTGGTCAAAAATCTCACTCTTCACAGGTAGATATCTGCACTTAGTAAAGGTTGAGAAATTTTGTCATGCACGATTAAGTGACATGGCAGCTTATTTGACCGTACTTTTTGGATAAGGACTTCTCCGGAATAGTGATTTCTTGTCGGGTTTCTTGAGTATAATACATTGCTCCTTCTTGTCGGGTTTTTTGAGTAACTCTGTGAGAATGCAGTGTTGGTTGTTTCTGGTTCCACATCTTCTAAGCTCTGAAGTTATTTCCTCGAAAAGAACTATATCCTTTGATCAACAACATTATAATTAACATTTCATATAAGCAATCACAATACAATAGATTGTAACCAAGGATATTAGAAGTTTCTCAGACAAAATTATGAATATTAATAATTTCATATTATTCTTGATCAATGTAATTGTTATCAAGGACTGATTCATTTCAACGAGTAAATAATATATAGACAAGTGAACATGTATGAATAATCTTAATTAAGCTTTAAAATTAAGATTGAGAATTTTCAAGAGACGGTTTAGTAGATTTTAAGTTTTGAAAATTTTCCAAATAAATTGCCATACATATACATTTATTTTTTCATGAGCACACTATTTTTATGATTTTTTGGGTAGAATGTCAATTTGGGGAATAGTATGGAGTTTTATCCGAGCTAACCTTTACCATATAGTTAACTTCTTTTCATTGGTGGACGTCTCCAGTAGACTTCTCCGGTGGTTTTCCATTAGGTGTTCAATCTACAACTTATCAAGACTTCTTAAGTAATTTTTTATTGCCTTTAATTCTTCTCCGGCACATCCACCATTTGCCCTCTATAACCATGTCTTGACCAAGCATTCTTAACCTACCGGGGGCCTTTCAACCGAAGTGTAAACCGGCCCTTAGAGCACGACCAAGACTCCTATGATGTGTTACAATGGCATAAATAAGATACGAAAGAGATGGTTGAATCAATTTTTGTATGAACCTCTAGATGTTGTGGTTATGGTGTTGCAATAGCTCTCTCCTGTTTGATAAGGAGAAGTACAACTTCGATTTGAATCTTGGGCCTAGTGACTGGACGCTTTTCAACTTTTTCTTCCCTAGACTGCTCCATCTGCATGACTCTATCTTGACGTGCAGCTGTGCAAAGTCATGATCGCAATGTTACAAAGCTCTTAGAAACACCTTGACAAACTACCACTTGCACAAGCTAACACCCATGAGGGAAAAAACATTAGGGTTGGTTAAGTAAAGGTTACCAAACGTTTAGGGTAAGTTAAATTAAAGGGCGGCTGCCACTTTCCAAACAAGATGATGACATAAGACACAGTCATTCAATGAAACTTCATCAATTGTGGATGAAAATCGAATTTATAGTTATTTATTTCCTCAAAAAGATGAATATTAAAAAATTGCTTTATTTACTGCCGGAAGTTTAATTTTGAAATTAATTAATTATTCGACCGAGGTGAGACAATAGTACACCTTAAGCACGGAAGTATAGAGCGGAAAAAGGTACGAAGGTTTTTTCCGTGGGCGGCGATGATAGTCCACCATAGAGAGTTTCATAATCGGAATTTCTGACTCGATTGATTAGATGTAATTGTGGAAGAGGAAGCCTCGAAGGATCACACGACGACACTGAGACTGGACTTTCGAGTCAGCCTAGAGGATTAGCACCTTGCCAACATCGCCTTTTTACATTCTGGGAGCAACGCGTGGAGTCGTTCGAACTCTGGTTGTGGTGAGTTACTTCTCCATGTACTTGGAACTCCAGGCTTTCCTCCAATGCTTCATTGCGATCTCTTCTCCCGCATTTGATCGACTGGCTCAGTCGATCTGGCTGATTACATGCTTACATGATCGAGACTAAGCTACATCCCATCCTCCGTTCACCTGCTAAATTCAGATATGTTAACATTTTATACTTCGACCCGTGACGAACTAGCACGCTGAGTTTGTCTAGTGGGTTGTCACTGGGTTTGTGAATTGCTCTCATGCAATTAAGCTATCAGTTCTAGCTAGTGGATCCTCATGCACTGTGTACAATCGATCGTGTTTGCTGACCCCTGTTTGTTTGTCGCTGTTCAGTTTCCAAGCAGCCGGTGACGATGGATCAAGCAAACGCAAGACTGGGTGCAGCCCACCCGGGCGCACACGTAATTGGACAGGGGCAGGCGAATGCGGCAGTCGCTAATGTCTTGGGAGTCGCCCATGCTCCCATCAACGGGAATATGGATGCCGGTGCCGCACCTGCCCAGTTCGACATTGGAGCTGGCTTGTTGGCTCCTCTGGTTGCTATGTCCATTTATGCAAGTCTTGAGTAGCGTAGTATCAGTGTGCAATGGCTACATTCGCTAGATCAACATACTGTATTTCAGTAAAGATGTTGATTCTACATGTTGACAGAATATAGTGCGTCCCTAAATTGAGCTCTATCTTATAAATACATGATATTTTTATCCCGTTTTGTCTCTGTACAGAAAGAGAGAAGGAAGTATTTGAATGAAAGTTTATCAATTGTGGATGAAAGTCGAACTTACATTTATTTATTTCCTGGACAAGATGAATTGAAAAAATTTGCTTTTTTATTATTGCGGAACACTGAGATTTGAAATTAATTATCCGACCAAGGGGTGACAAAGTTGCCCCTGAAGTACAGTACTACAATTTATTTATTTATTTTTTAATTATTATTATCATTATTTATTTATTTATTTATTTTTTTTGTAAATTGAATTGTAGGATGTTTGCAATTGAAAATTACTCCTAAATTCAGGCCCCCATTTACTGTATTTAGCCCGTACACAATTAAAACCTTTTGTAGGTTGAAGAGTTTTCCAATTAGCTTTCCGAAAAGTCATTTCATGCTTTAAAATTCCTCATACTTTAGGAGATATTTATAGTCAAAGTTTGAAAATACTATTTGAAATCTGCCCAAAATTGCCCAAACCGAGGTATATGCTCGTTTATTCTCAAAATCTGCCCAAAATAAATAAGATCACAAGAACTTCAAAAATTCACCAAAAATTGAGATGTTACATTTTTTCAAGTTTTGTTATTTTTACTTGGAAATAAGGTTTTAAGGCATAGTTTCACCATTTGGATCTTTCATCCAATTATTCTTCACATGCCATTTTTGTTATCAAAGAGGGGCCTTTGAAGTTGAATTTTAGCATACCTCCATGTGAACAATCAAGCATTTCTTTAGGTTTTATGGGACGCATGAGAGTAAAAATTGCATGTACATGTTCCTAACTCACCAAGGAACAAGAATTTGAAGAGCCTCTCTTCAAGTTTACTCTTGAAATTGGTTTTTTGGGCTCACAAAAAACTTCGAACCCATTCGGCAATTAGGGAAAAAACTTTTTTTTCAACTTTGAATGTTATGATCTCACAATTGGTAAGGGATTTCAAACTAAGTTCTGATACACACATACATGGACAAGTAAGGTAGAAGATCTTATGGTTACATACTTGAGATCACGTCAAAATTTTAAGAATTTCATCTTGCATTGAAAGGGGGTGCTTTTGAGGAGTCCTGACAGTTTTGGGGGCTTTCGACTTTAGGGGTTAAGTATGTAAATTACCTAGAATAGAGATTGAATCGGTTGCTAGTGTTTGTGAAGTCATTGGCTGCAATTGAAAAATAGAAGGAGTTGTAATGATACTTCCACCTTTTATAAGACTAGAATATCTAGTGTAAATTTTGGATCACATAAAACTTAAGGATTTTAAAGTAGAAATAGCCCAAAAGCCCTCCGGATTTGAATTGTAGATCATTGATTGATAGTTGATGACCATTAGAGCCACTTCTATTGCATTAATGGCGATCCACTGTTTACTATATGTGATAAAATTACATGAGGTTGCTCTTTTGTAACTAATTTACATACTGAACCTATAGTTGCTCTATGGTTGCAATTGCTTACTCAAATAGAATTAAGGATTCTATTGCTTGGAAGGACTCCCTTGCAGTCACGTCCGGCTCAATTGCGACCCTTTTATTGGGCAATCAAAATGAGTACTTACACTTGTTGTATAAGTACCTCAAAGACCTTTGGAGAGGTACCATGTTAGGATTTTTTAGCACTAGTGGCTAGGTAGGAACTAGCACAATGTTCACTCCAAAAGGGATAAAATGTCTTGCCATTTGTGTGATGACCTTCGTGCATATATTCAAGGATAGGTTAAACACTCTATTTATGCAAGCTTCTAAATAGGTTGGAATTTATCTTCATTCTAGTAAAAACTATAAGAAAATAGTATAAGATAGTATAAATTATTATGAACTAGTATGAAAAAGTATAAAAGAGTATAAAATTGTATGCAATAGTACAATGTAGTGTGAATCAATGTGATGTAGTATAAAATAATATAAGATAATATGAATTAGTATAAATTACCATTAAACACTAAAAAGTAGTGAAAAATGTAAAAAGTAAAATATGGCGTAGTATAAGGTACTATAAAATAGAGGGATAGAGTCCTTACGATTCCACCATTCACTTCTTTCATTTTTTGTACATTTCTCTATTTCATTCTACATCTGTAGGTCTTCCTTTATACATCAAGAATTTGTATGATATGTTATGATTTCCTATCATTTCTTATGGTGTTTTTGGTAGTAGCATTTGATGTATGCCTCAATCTTTATGACACATAAGTGATTCTTAAATGTCTTATGCAATTCAAATATTCCATTGCATTTGCAATTATTTCCTTTTACTTTTATTGTTTTAAAAATTCGTATGCTTGTTATCTTCTTTTGAGATATTGCAAGTAGTTTGCAACCCACAAGTTGTCTTTTCTTCATTCATTTTTTTTCTCACTATCAAAACTTATCTTGGGTTTTCAAAATCAATAAAGGCATTTACGAGCACTTGGTCAAACATCACACCAATCATAACTCTTCCCCTTCCTTTAAACATCCATGCTTTCACATTTAGTATATTTTGTTCTGAAGATTAGTATTATAGCACTAAAGTGACTTATAACATCTAGTGTTCAGTCTCACAATCAACTTTTGAAGCACTAATCAACAACTCTTATATAGTACTTTTGGTCAACCTTGCAAATTTCCAAAAGACATTCACTTCTTCTCCACCAACATTGCAACTTAAACGTCCAAGAAAGCAAACTTCAAAATCTTCCATTTCCAAAATCAATCAATTTTATGATAGTAGTTTTTCTAGTACCTTCAAGGAGACCCAATCCCAATGGGCATGGACGTTTGGAAGTCAAAGATGGCAGACTCATTGCAAAAGCGCTACAACTTTTTGCACCCTTCTGTACAGGTTGCTTCCCGTCCCAAGCCCAAAGTAGTGACTTCGACTTCATCCTCTTGGTGGTGTAGTGTTGAACTTTGCTAGTTTTGTCGCCAAATTGTGAGCTATGGCGTCGGCGATCTGGACATCGGGGGCTGCATCCCTGTGCGGGGTGCCTTTGCAGCATCAGAATGGGCCGATGAAAACCAAGAAGACGATGACAGGGTTGCGGATTAGGACCAGCAGAGGAGGAGTAGCAATGGCAGCCATGGGAGGGGGCAAACCGGGGCCATACGTGAGCCCCTACGCGGTCCCAATGGAAGCCTCAAGGGAGCCGTCGCTCATAACTCGCCCGCTGGCGGAGATACTGCGCGACATGAACAAGCGGGTGCCGGAGAAGGTGCTGAAGTCCCGGAGTGAGGACGGGACGGAGTTCAAGTACATTCCGTGGTACCACGCGAATCGCATGCTCAGCTTCTACGCGCCCGGGTGGAGTGGCGAAGTAAGAAATGTGGTGTTCTCCAAAGAAGGCTCGACCGTGTCTGTGGTGTACCGTGTCACCATTCGAGGCTCCGATGGCGAGACTTGGCGGGAGGCTTCCGGGACCGCGGCTATGGCCGATGCAGGGTTCGGCGATCCTGTGCAGAAGGCCGAGGGTATGGCCTTTCGGAGAGCTTGCGCTCGCTTCGGCTTGGGCCTCTACCTCTACCACGAAGATTAGATCATATGTAAGTTAGTTTTCTGTTTCCAATTCTTCTATCGTACATTCCATTGAGCATTTTCCAGCGCTCGTACTTCGGTACTCTTAGGGTTTCACATCCTCCATGGCTGATTCCATGGCACCCCAAATTAAGTACTTCATTTAGGGCGAACCCAGGGTTTACATGAGAAATAAGTAGCGGCCAGTTAGAAACTAATTTTTTCATAGTGTTGGATGGCAATTACACTAATCTGTATGTTTAGCGTTTTCATGCTAAACTTGAATAATATTATCAGTCAAACATGGCAACTTCAATTGCCAATCACACCTCCATCGTTTGTCGACGGAATGTTCAGATTGTGAAGGAACTGAAGAAACTGCGAGACTCATTTTGCTAACATGACGGAAAAGAAATTGAGCTTTTTCAGTCCAAAGCGTCTTGACTTTGACTGTGAGACTCACTTTGCTAACATGGCGCAAAGCAAATTGAGCTTTTTCAGTCCAAAGCTCCTTGACTTTGACTGCAAGTCTACTCGAAGGAATTCATGCGCAACAAAGCCTCTTCCGGCTCCTGTGAGCAATGGCACGTTCCTCGCCTGGTTCGTATACTCACAATTGCTCTGTGAGAGTGACCTAAGGGATCCGTCGCAAGAAATTTTATTATGCATGAACCCCTTTTGCTCATTTATCAGACCTATTCTGGTCACAAATCAATTGCAAATTGCCGTTCAAGATGGAGATCTAGTCCATGTTGTTTCAACTGAAAGGTGAAGAATATCAGCAACAGAATGTCAAGGAAATCAGCCAGTCATTCCTGGAGCTCAGGGTC
This sequence comes from Bryum argenteum, assembly GCA_037043015.1. Classification (NCBI taxonomy): domain Eukaryota; kingdom Viridiplantae; phylum Streptophyta; class Bryopsida; order Bryales; family Bryaceae; genus Bryum; species Bryum argenteum. The sequence continues at coordinate 20,165,996 of CM073322.1, read as the reverse complement.
TTGCAAGGTTGGCGATCGGAAGGATTTTAGACATGAACCCGTTCATACTGTGAGGAATGTGTTGTACACATTCAGATATGAAAGAGCTGACGTGAAGCTCATCTCTCTCGAGAGGCCCCACAGAAAGCAACCATTCCAATATCCCAAACTGCATGCACTAATTAAATAGTAAGGTGGTCTAAGATGGATCAAGTTCCATAATGGAGCTTTTAGTAATCTTTGCTATATATTTCCTATACTATAGTATCATGTACAGATTGCAAATGGTGTCACTTTAGGGCACCATTTTTGGAATACCCATTTCTCCAACTTCATTGCAAATGATGTCACTTTAAGGCACCATTTTTGGAACACCCATTTCTCCAACTTCACTGCAAATGGTGTCACTTTAGGGCACCATTTTTGGAACATCCATTTCTCCAACTAATGAAATTTATAACTCATTGTCCACGCGCCCAAAAATGATGATTCCACTTGCTCTATCTTCTACTGATTCCCCCATGCACAAGAATTGCTTGCCTTGGTAACATCCCTATAGATATCCGGGGTTGAAAATTGAAAATTGAAAATTGAACACATAACCATATGGAACAACTTTATTATTGAGTGTAATTAGTGTACATAACAAAATCTTTAAAATGAATCACTTGCAAATGAATGATTTGGCCGACATTTACGATAGAATAGGTGATTTGGCCTATTCACTTATGCATAGGTCATATTCAAGAATTTCCTTAAAAGTAGTGTTGGACAGTCCTTTTGAATACCCTAAGCTTTCCAATGCCTAATTGCCTCTCTTGAACCACCACCATAATTCTATCAAATAGCTCCTAAACGTCTCAAGGATTCCATTTGAAATCTAGCCCTTGTAATAAATTTTCAAACCCATCCAAAAGTAGTATAAATTCACAACATGCACTTTTGAGCCAACAACTTTTGATTTGAGGTTTAAGAACATGAAACATGTTTTACCAATTATTTGAATCGTAATTAGTTTTACATGATTTTTTTGAACTTGAGTGTATATCTAAGATTAAGTCCAACAACTTCAAAACTGAAATGATCTAGGTATTGGATATGTAATGATTTTTTATACTGAAGTAACCAAAATAACAGGTATTTCTCGAGCAACTATATATTTTTTATTTACTATTGAATTTTAGCTGTATTTTGGGTTGAATTTTTGAACATAGATAATGCAATAAATTTCTTAGCCCAATCCAAAATGTGACAAGAACATGGAATTTGTTCTAGTGCAATGGGTCAAAGACATGGATACTTGTGTGGGTTGGGCAATCGTTTCACCACTTGAGCCAAATTTATTTTTGGAGATTATTTTTGTGTAACAAAACAGATTTTGAGACAAAGGTGGACAATCATTTCATCAGGGATTCTTTAATTGTAGTAGGTTTGGTAGTAGCACTTCAACGAGAAGTAAGAATCATAAACTTCTATATAAGATCCAATATACATGGCCTGCACTAAGTTCAATATAAGATTACACAATTGAGATTTGAGTAGCTTACCTCCATTTTAGGAACATCTACAACTTTAACGTCAAAAGTTTGCAAGAAGATAGATTCTAGAAGTGTTTAAAAATGATAGTTCCAATTAGAACAATCTTTTACTTACTTTACACAAGCACACAAATCGCTCCCATGACCAAGAGAGAGCTAAAAAGTGCCCTCCCATGACCAAGAGAGAGTGCTAAAAAGTGGCTTAAATTTCAGATATCCCAATCTCTAATGAAGATATCAGTGAAAGAAATTTTCATGCATGGGGAAAGTAAGTTAAAGAATAGTCAAAGTGGATTCATAACTTCTGGACTCTTCTTTAATTTGCTATAATTTTTTAAGGTGACCTTATAAATTTGAGGTGGACACCATTATTGTTTCTTACGTGGTACCCTAGTTTGACACCCTATGATGTTTGAGATGAGTACATGATATTGTTGAAACATGAAGCTATTATATACCTAAGAGTTGAAAAATTTAGGGCTGCACCATTGCTTCCTTTTTTAGCACTCTCCCTTAACTTCGCTACATGTGGCTAACTACATTCATCCAACTACATTCATCACAGATGAATGTAGATGAGATTTGAGCCATTATTGAGCAATTTACCTTTTGGTTCAGCAACCGAACCGGATTAACCCATAAACGTCCCTAGTGTCGAAAAACGACATTTTGGATGAAGGGCAGAAACTTTGAAGAGCCATAACTTCTTCATCCAAGCTCCGTGTTTGACGAAATCACTTGGGTTAGGTCACAAATCAAGTATAGTTTATGTGGTAAAAATTGCAGACTTGTAAAATAAAGTATGAATAAATGGCATGGATTTTAGTGAAGGCACCTTTTGTTTTTGGGTTTTCAAACATTTGGCATGTTTTACCATTGCAAGCCAATTATGTGAAATCTAAAATAGTTTTTCATCAATTTTTTTTCATGGATTTGATATTTAGATGCATCCCAACAACTTTGTAGTTGAAAGTTTTTTTAACTAGATAACTTTGGTATTGGCTTTGCAATGATGTTTCGATGATGAAAAAAGTGAAAAAATGGATGATTTTTGAAGAGCTAGATCTCCTTCATCCACCGTTAGATTTTGACTTTATTTTTTGGGATGGATTCCAATTATAGTCTATTTTTAGTGGTAGAAACCTTGACCCAATCGAGGATGTATTGAAGAAAAGGCATGGATTTGAGTGCGAGGGGTCTAGTTTTGGACTATCTTTCCATAGTAAAATTTTTGGCAGTTTTCACGACTACAAGGCTACTATTTGAGCCAAGATTTTTTTTGATGAATTTTTTTGGTACAAGAGTGTATGTGAGATGAAGATGAACAACTTTCTAGTTGCTGATTTTTTGATTGAAAATTTCATGTTGGTAGTATTTTCACTTCAAAGTGGAAATGATGATATTTTGTAGCTTGTTTTGCGCACTAATATGTTATGATCTCGCAATCTATGAGGTCCCATGAGTCAAGGCTTGGTCCACATGATCTACTACAAGTCTATTACAAGTTTGTACGGTTAAGATCTGAATAGCTTATCTTTATTTTCATCTATATCACTTTTTTTGAGAATGAGTTTTTGGCTAAAAAATACCTCAAGGACGTTTAGGGGTTAAGTTAGGTGGAGAATTTGAAAAACATTCGGTACTATCACGAAGCTTATCAGAATGTTATCAGGACCTAGTCCCCAATTCTTATCTAACAGAATCTCAATTAGGGTTTAGCTCACAGCTCTGCACCTGCTCACATTCTCTCACTCTCGCACTAGCTCCATCAAGTTACGCCCGATCACTGTCCCCGTTTTAGCAATTTTCCAGCTTGCAGAAACTACCCAGTTGATCGCCTCTGCAATTTGCTCGCGATCGATATCATTTTTGGGTCGGGAGCCATTCTCAATCGGCCATGGCGATGGCGGGGGCTTGCAAACTGGAGCTCCCGTTGTGGCCCTCAACGCACGGGCCCGGTACCTGTACGCGGAAAACCGGCGTCTCATTACGCTCATCGTTCCGGTCGGTGGACGCTTTCGCAAGCATCGGTGGCTTGAAATGGCGCGGGAGTGGTGAGGTAGGGTTTAGAAGCCGATGGTGGTGCGTGTGCGATCGAGCGCTGTAGTAGCGGAGGAGGGAACTTCCCAGTCGATTCCAGTGCTGGTAATTGGTGGGGGTGGTCGCGAGCACGCGCTCTGTTACTCCTTCCAGCGATCGCCGACTTGTAGCAAGGTCTTCTGCGCGCCTGGAAACGCAGGAATTGCGTCTTCCGGGGACGCTGAGTGCTTCGGGGAGTTGGACATTCGGGACAGTGAGGCAGTGATCGAGTTTTGCCAAAAGTCGGGGGTCGGGCTCGTGGTGGTCGGGCCCGAGGCGCCGGTGGTCGCGGGATTAGTCGACAATTTGAGGGACGATGGCATCCCGGCGTTCGGACCATCAGCGGCCGCGGCCGCGCTCGAGGGCTCCAAGGATTTCATGAGCGGTTGTGCGACAAGTACGCGATTCCCACGGCGAAGTACCAGTCGTTTACGGACGCGGAAGAAGCCAAGAGGTACATTGAAAAGGAGGGCGTGCCCATCGTGGTGAAAGCGGATGGCCTGGCGGCAGGAAAAGGCGTTGTGGTGGCGTTCACGCTGGAGGAGGCCTATGCTGCCGTGGACTCTATGTTGGTGAACAGTGACTTCGGCTCCGCGGGAGGGTTGGTGCTCGTGGAGGAGTTTCTGGATGGGGGAGGAAGTGTCGTTCTTTGCTATTGTGGATGGGGAGAATGCAGTGCCCATGGCCTCCGCGCAGGATCACAAGCGCGTTGGCGATGGCGACACTGGGCCCAACACTGGTGGAATGGGCGCGTACACGCCTGCTCCAGCCCTCAGCCCCGACCTCGAGCGACAGGTGCCAAATTCTCTTCTCGTAACTATTGCGAAAACTCACTGTATATGCTTACTAAAATCTCAATAAATCACGTCATTCGAATCTAAATACATTCTGCTGGAAATTGAACCAAGACTCTGAAATTTAATCATATCGTGAAACATGTAACTCAAGATAAAGCCAAATTCGTCTGTCACCAGATTCAATGAAGGCTCGAATGCAGTAAAGCATCACGAGTCCCAATCTGGGCTTCAAGTTTGTACCGTTTCATAACATGTATATGATGAATTCTCAATTATTATTAACCTTTAACTACATCCGTCAATGGCTGCTTGCTGTGAAAGACTTCTCATTTTGTATAATTTTATCTCCCAATCGTCACGTTCTTTCTTATAAACAACGGAAGTGTTAGAGCAGGTTATGGAGAAAATTATCTACCCGACGGTAAAGGGCATGAAAGCGGAGGGGTGTGAGTACGTGGGCGTGCTATACGCGGGGTGATAATCGAGAAGAAGAACGGACAGCCAAAGCTACTGGAGTACAACGTCCGATTCGGGGACCCAGAGTGCCAGGTGCTCATGATGCGGCTACAATCCGATTTAGTGCAAGTGCTGTTGTCAGCGTGCAAGGGCGGATTACAGAGAGTGCAGCTGGACTGGGCGCCGGATCCAGCCCTGGTGGTAGTCATGGCCAGCAGCGGCTATCTCGGGAAGTACGCCGACAGCACTCGCATCAACAACTTGGATGTCGCGGAGGGGGTGGCGCCCGGCGTGAAGATCTTCCACGCAGGCACCACCATGAACGCTGACAACCATCTCGTTGCTGCTGGAGGCCGCGTTCTCGGCATCACCGCCATGGGCAAAGACATTGCTGAAGCGCAAGGGAAAGCGTACAGTGCCGTCGACCAGGTCGATTGGCCTGAAGGCTTTTATCGGCGAGATATCGGCTGGAGAGCTGTCTCCCGATTGCAGGAGGCTCACCCTTCATAGAGGTATATCATTCCTTGTCTTGTATCGATATCTTGCAGTTGAGGAAGGAGGAGTCTCTCGGTATCATTCCCATTTGAAGGGATTTTGTATCAGAGTAGAGGTTGTGTTACCCCACTTTGGAACACTAGGACTTCTGGTAGCCGTTTTCTGCATCCTCAGGCGTGGGCACCAGCAGTTTAGGATCACCATCTCACAACTAAGTGGCAGTTTTTTTTCCGAATGCGCACCGCCATGAATGTAGCTCGTCACATCCTGTGCAACCTCGTACTTCCAACTCCGTCTAAATGGCGTCATCTCATGAGCCATTTGCATGATCCAGAGTGCATTGATCTTGTGTCGAATGTAGCTTTTCTATCTTGCCAGTTGTTACATAATATAAAGTGGTACCCCTTGGTCACTCTCAAACTCCCATTGCATCATTTTGCATTTTAATGTTGCAACATGAAATGTAGGCGATGCTCAACACTAGTGTTGGTCCAAGACGTTGTCGCCTGGTCCAGAATACAGTATAATATATACATGATAATTGCCTTTTGCACTGATGGTCATCGCTTTCTCACTGGAAGTTATCGGTTTCTCTAGTCCACTGCAACTGCTCTTCATTCTCAGTTTTCTAACATGGTTTGTGTAGATGTTTGAACGATGAATTGCAGAGTGATACGGACGACATTGATATCAAGACTAGTTTACAATGAACAATATAGTTTCTTTTCTAACATTGTATGACAGAAGAGTCATTGTGTGGATTTTGTATATCTACTTTGTTATCAGTGAGCAAAGCGTGTGGATTTTCTTTTTCGGCACCCGGTAAAGAAGAAATGAACCAACTGCTATGTGCAAGTTTGTCCTTATCAATCTAGGCAAGAAATGAATCTGAGTATGTTTTAGACAAGAATCCACAAAAATGCGACTTTGAATAAGCTTGCATATATAGTAATATATTATACTGACTATTTTGAAAGACTCATTTAATTCGTCTAAGTAACAAAAATATAAGGTTTGTCTGATGTTAGGATTGTAGGCGTTGATCATAGATGCTAAAGGGGACTAAAAACCAAGGAAACTTTATGAGACTAATAACTCATTCAAAGTGCTTTTTGTTGTATTTTAAGCTTCATTATAAGTTGGAGCAACTTTGGGTTAATAAAGTCAAATTCATTGAAAGTGCTAAACAATATAAACCCCAAGATCCAATGTATATAAATGTAAACATCTTGTAAATCAAAGCGTAAATCAAAGCATCTCCATGTAGTCACATATGAGAAAAGTATCGTAAAATATCTAATAATTGAAATTTGACCAAATCTAAGTTACATACTCCCAGAAACCAAGTGTTTAAATTTCAATTTGACCAAATCTAAGTTACATACTCCCAGAAACCAAGTGTTTAAATTTCAATATCTTTATTTGGACTTCATTACACACTTAGTGCTAAGCTTACCTACATGATTTTCTCACTACTAGGATTAAGGAGATTTGTAATATTTCAAGCAACACTTTGGTACTTGCTCAGTTGCTCTAAGGTAGACTGCTTGAAGCATCATATTAGAACCGTATAAGTCTAGCTTCAAAAATCATATCAAATTGTAGTAGAGCCCAAAGTTAGTATTTCCACTTGATCTTATCTCACATAATTTCCACATGCACAAAAAATACTTAAAATATTACCTTTATAATAAATTTTCTAATATGAGTTTGTGTCATTATTGAGCAACTTACCTTAACAAAAGTAAGTTGTTAGAGCAAGTACTAGGGCGTTGCTTCATTGATTCTTTTATCCACTTTGAAATCAACAACTCTAATATTAGTTGTAGTAGTTTTAACCAAAAATTATAAGTGCTATTATAATAATCTTGATGTTTGAATATTTTTAACTTGACGCAACTTGATCAACTTCCACTTGACAAATTGAAGTTGAAAAATAAGTCACTTATGAACTTAATTCACTACGAATTAAATATCACCCATAATCCAAGCTACATTGCACAAAGAGTAGCTCAATGCATTTGAAAGGTTAATATCATGATATGCTCGCAATATCTTCGATGGATACAACAAACCATGTGTGGTACTGCTAAATATTGAAACTCAACGTGTATGCAACTACTTGAAAGGATGATATCCTGATATGTACTCGACATTCTTCTAGTTTCCTCAGTTCATGACTACAACCAAACATGTTTCACACTGCTGAGTTTCGAAGCTCAAGGTGCATGCATACATATAATGGACGAACACCTCCATCCAAATCTGAGCCGTGAATCCAATTAACTGAAACATTGATTGGTTCAATAGATAATATCAATTGAAGTCCAGGACTTAGAGCTGTTCTTTGTTGTGACAAGTAAATTGGCATTGTAACAAGATAATGAAATCGAACAGTGGGGATTTGCAACAAGAAGGATCCTACTCATTTCCTACACAACAAGCGACGGGAGGGGGGGGGGTGGGTGGGGGCGATTCAGATCCGCCAAGCATAAAGTTCCGACTTCCAAGCGTGATCGTACACTATGATAATGAACACAATGAAAGCTCAGACGTGCAGGGCCGGAACCGAGTAGCTAGTAGCAGCTAGTACTGTACCAGAACCCCAAAGTCGGGCCGGGGTCTCATCGCATATCCTGAGATCGAAAGAGGCCACCAGCAGGCTGCACGCGGCGAACGTGACTACGCGTGCAAAACACAGTTGGACGCGTTCAGATTCAATCAAATTTTATTATGATTGAACAGTAAGCTTGATCGATTCAGGACTCTTTCCTCGTCGGTCGATGCATGCATGCAGTTGTCAGCTGGGGAGCAACTGCCATTATTGCCGCGCTCTCAGCTTGAATCTCTATTCATCCATATGATCGCGCGCCTTCCGTGTATCTGCACTTTTTGTATCGATTGACGATTCATATTTTGAATGCATCGCTCCAGGTTCTTGTTGAGTCTTTAAGTAACGGCAGATACCATTATGTTTCTATCTAGTGCAATTTCAAGTTTTTCTTCCTTTCGTATATATATCATGATAGATTTAACTTCAAGAATGGACGTCTATATCTCAAACTTATAACTCTCTCATAGAATTGACGATCACTTAGAAAGAGTGAATACACAGACCTTGCAAATCATCTCATTCGATTGATTCGTACTTGGACTTGAAAGGTTGATATCATGATATGTATCATAAACGAACTCACTTGTAAAATTCATGATCAAGTTAGAAAGAATGAATCCACCTTCTAGAGCATCATTTAGACTTGAAAAGTTGATGTCATGATATGCATTAACCTTAGATCATGTTATGTGATTCTACAACAAAGGTAATTCATTAACGACAAACATGAAACTAGTAGCAATACTGCAATCTGATATACTGAGTTTGTTAAGTTTGATATACAGTTATTTGAGACCACTTACCGATATCTAATTAAGATCAACAAACTAAGTAAGTTAGGCACATCTGAAACTTACCAACTCTCGATTAACGATCTGCAAGTGTAGCTTAATAAACTTCTTACTCAAAAAATGAACTACATCGTGAATCTACTCTAAGCACTAGAAAGGCTAGTGTCATGATATGTATAGTGAACTCAGAAAATAAGTTGCAGTATACAAACATATGGCATCAAAGATTCAAAGACGTGCCGCTAAAGCTTCTAGGAGTTTGTAACAACTAGGATAAATACTTACCACGTAAGATTCAGATTATAAAATGTATATTGGGACCATGCAGTTGAAGTACTGACCACGTAATTAAGATCCAGTCAGTCAGACAGAGAACGCACTTGGTGTTACAAACACACATATGTCAGTATGAAAGTGATTGTTTTAAAATGGCAGAATTGTAGCAACTAAAGCCTGATCGATGCCGGAAACACAGAAATCTTAACTTGAGGTTTTTATCATATGCTTCGTACACTTAAAGGAAGTGAAAGATCGTCCGCACTGAAAATCTTATCTTCAACTTAACTTGAAGAAGAGAAACCGTATCTACAGCGGAATGACCTACTACTCCATAAGAATCTCCGTCTCTTAGAACCTTAGTGATGCTTGTATATTGTTAAATTGCAACTCATTCTTTTAATTCTACTGTACATATCAAGATATCACCCTTTTCAGTAGATTTGAAACATGCAGCTTTACAACTATTCAAAATGAACACTATTCATATACGTAGTAATACTCACTTGAAAGAAGTGATGATCTCTTGTCAACTTCAAAACTATTTAAAGTGATGATTTGAAAAGGTTGATATCACGATATGTGCAATAAAATCTAAGAAACGAGTTGCAATAGTAACAAGATAAAAGCACCGCTCAAGTTATAAAATATCAGTATTATCGAACGGACTGCGTCAATCGCAAGAATCCGACCTGAAACGTGTCAGAAAATCGATCGATACATGATACAGATACGGACTGTTCTAGCTAGAAAAACACACGACAGTAGTCCGCCGGAGCAAGTAGAGCTGGCTAGCTAGATCTGTTAGTACTAGTGTCGAAATACCAGTACACTTATCGAATTATAGATCAGTAGCTAGCAGGAACAGATATATAGATCGAGCAAGTTGGAAAAAGAATAAAACGAAACGATTGGATGGTAGCAAAATAGAAGTCGGATCAACGAAGCTCCGAAACCAGATCCCGCCTTGAGGAACTTGTGTTGATCCAGCCATGCACGAATTTATTTTTCAAGTCTGTGGGATCTTGGAGATTCTTAGTATATCCAGTTGGTACAATGCTGGCGAGCTAGATTGGTATTATGAGTGTTTGAGGCTTTGGAATATGTTGGGAGCATCAGCACTACTCCCAAGGATGATGCCTGGCTCTCTCCAGAATGTGCTCCCCCATGATGGTGGTTCCGACGTTGCAGGCAGAGACTCATAAATAGGAGACAATCAATACCAAACACCTCGCTATGTAATTTGCTACTTCGATTCATGAGTGTATGAGGGCTTGGGTTAGGCTACACTGAAACTTATATTTTAGAGTTGTTCGCACTAGTTAGAGTTGTCTGCACTAATTCTGTAGATTTTTACTTTTGATCAAAGAATTACTAACTGTGTTCACAACTTTGGCCCCCTTTAAGTACTTGGTAGTTGCCTTACTATAAAATCATCAATCTTGAGTAAAAAGTTCTAACAATGCCTACTCATATAGTGTGTCTACACTATGGGTGCATTTGTCAGCCACATGAACATCATGATAATTCACCCAATTTCAGGATATTCATGGTAATTCACCCAAATTCAGGATATTTGTGAAAACACAATATTCACGGGATGACCACTTGTTTGTTAGTCCACTCTTATTGTGATAATCAAAATCGTGATATTTCACCCAAAATCAAGATAGTTTTAAAATCACAACATTCCTAGGTGACCAATCGACTGGACTTTGGAGCCTATCATTATAATGATAATAACAATCATGGTATTACATAAAAGTTTAAAATGGAGGTGTAGTCTGTGGACCCCAATCTTCCCCCTTCCTTATCCTTTGCCTTAACCCTTCACGCCCTTCACCAAACAACCCTTCCTTCATGCCCTTCACCAAACAACCCTAACTTTCTTCAAGCCCTTCACCAAACAACCCTAATTTCCTTCACGCCCTTCACCAAACAACCCTAACTTCCTTCACACCCTTCACCAAACAACCCTTCATATGCTTCATCACCAAACAACCCTTCCTATTCAATCTCATTATCATGATATGTGCAAGTCACAATAACAAATGAAAACCAGGATCATAACTTCACCACATTGGTTTAGTCTCAAAATGCCAAATGCAACCTAAACATAATATGTACTGCAGTGAAAACCACTCAGGGCACCAAATTTGTTCCTGATTTTGTGCACCATGACCATCAGCCAATAGACACAAGGGGATATGAACGATGATGGAGGGTACAGAATTTCTGTCCGCTTTCTGCAGAAAGAGAGGGGGAGTCTTCCTAGCTAGCTTGGAGTCAGGAGAAGTGTTGTTACTGTAGCTTCGAATGTTCGGACTGAGCTAGAAGAACAATCATTCGGTGATCGCAATAAGTGGTGGAAGGTACATGAAGCAGCAGCAGGGATCTGTGATGAGATCCACAAGGATATGCTGCTGCTGCAGCGCTGCTACGGAAGGAAAGTCACGTCTTTATTACCTGGTTCTTTATTGGCAACTCCACCACATGAGAATTTTACGGCTGCACTGTCTCCCTTTTCCTGTTGCGCATGTCTCTCTCTCTGCACTTTTTTGACTTCCTGAAGATTCATGTGACCGGACGTTGATTCCAGTTGAGAGAGATGGGTGGTATCGGTAGGTTATCGGAACTTGTGGACGCCTCAATTAGTCAATTTCGTAATAGTCGTGTAAGTCTGTAAGGGTAAACCCCAAGAAAAGAAAAAGAACGGCAAAGGAAAACATTTTGGGCATAGGTGCATAGGCTAAGGTTAAGGTTAACATAAATTTGTAGAGTGCCTAAGAAGGTTAACATAACTACAGTGCCCATTTCACCTCTAATTCTAGGCCGATATACACGAGGCATATCCACATCTCTTCTAGTATTACCCTCCCTGTTGTCCGACTAGAAAATGCATCAGTCATTCGTCGATAAGTGAAGTGACACCCTACCTTGATTCTCCAATAGCGTGCCTACTTACCCCTTATGAAAAGATAAAATAAGATAAAATAAAACTAAAATTGTTAGTTGGAGGACATTCACAAAAATAATTTTAAGGGCACTTTGAGTGACACATGTGGTAGGTAATCAGGGTAGGGGAAGCCTTAAAGTCATCGCCAAGGTAGAGTCTCTTGGTTTAAGTAGAAATCTATACAAGCAACTTGCTATTTTTGATATGCAAAGTGGAGCCTTGGAGCCCTGTCGCGTGCTAGCCAAAGCATGAGTTCCTTTCCTATACCTTACAAAATGACCACTCACCATTGGTAATAACACAAGAGTTACTACTATCATGTAGTAAAGCATTAATTACGGCAATCCCACTTTTACTATAAGCAAGAGTTTGTTGCTTGTTCCTCATGCAACTAATACTTAAATTAAGAACATGTTGTAAAGAGTATATACCCTTGAGAAAAGGAAGTATCAATAGTTTTTACTCATTTTCCCTCTAATTATTGCTCAATAATAAAAGGAACATAACCTCTACGTACACAATAAAGTTTTTGAATTTGAATTCTCCTTTGATTCTATAAGTAGTACTCCCTCCGTCTCACTAAATACCATGATTTCAATGTTACAAGGGAATAAGATTCCACTTCCAGAGCCTCAATATTTAACATGTGTAGAGATATATACAACATGAATGGCACACATATAAAGGTTATTGGATTACCTATTAGAATAGCTCAATATTGTTAGCAGTTCCTTGTTGAACGGAAGAGGCTCATACAACAACATGAAGTGTTTCAACAAACTTTTCAAGCATATAACTGTAATTAAACCCTAAAGTTGAAATCAACCACATTGTGGTCGATTTGACTTTGGTCATGCTCTCAGTTAATAAATTTAAATCATATGAAGGTACTACTTTAGCACATAGTGAAGTTTTTCTCATACTTTTCCAAAAAATCATCCCGTGCTTTAAAACTCGTGCTTCAAATACAAAGTATGGTCTTTGACAATGAAAATGGCATGTGATGCTTACATGCGTGTACAGCCATGGCTCATGATTGTCACAGGCCTACATGCGTATCAATGCTTTTCAGACTAAATAATATTAAATAGATGTGATCAAATTTAGTCCTTTGTAGATGGTCAATGCTTATTGATATGTTTTTGTATTACAAGCCTTCTAGAATATGGAATTAGAAATTTAGGCATAGGCGATTCTTGTATAAAAAGAAGCTTACCATATTACCATCTTGAGATCATGTTTATGGAAAAATATCTAGATACAACCAAATTGGATTTCACATAATTGACTTGCAATGGTAAGACATGCCTCATGATTGAAATCTCAAAAAACAAAAGTTGCCTTCACTAAAATGCATGCCATCAATTTGTACTTCACTGTATGGATTTGAAACCATGAAATTACATTCTAAAGGGTGGGTGATAGTTGATGTGATCTACTTTGACCATAAAATGCCCTTAGAGAAAAATTGAATGTTTTCCAGTTTCTTAATTTCATCTCAAAATGCATACTCTAGTTGGAAGAGGACCATCTACAAAGACACAAAAACTCACGATTGTATTTCTCTATTGATTGTTGCAATATAATTGGAAAGAAAGTATTTCAAAAAAATAATCTCAAAATTAAAGATTGCTCTCTTGAGAAAATCTTCATAGAACCACAATGGAATGATTTGCACTCAAAGAGGTTGAATGAAATGATGATATACCCAAGTAAGTCCAAGAAATGTTGGAAGCCGGGAAAGTGAATGCATTCATTCACAGCGATAATAAAACGTGTCGAATGTGAGCTGGGCAAGCATACAAGCTTCCGTGTAAGGTAACGCCATGACTGGGCAGGGCATAGCCATACGATCATTGAGACCCAGTTGACTGGAAAATCATGAACTGGGACAGGCAGTTGGAAAGTTCGGGAGCCAAAACTGCGAGAAGGGAAGAAAAAGGAAATGGGAGGCCAACATGGCCACAGAAGGAGTAGCGACCGGGATATTCCGGAATATTCGCCGGGCATGGACTGACAGCAGCATTAAAATATCCATCACTTCGATTCGGTATCGAAGGATATGCCACCAGATGCGGTACTACTGTAGTCGACTTCCCTGCCACATGCCTCCGCCTCACTGCCGCTCTCTTTTCTTCTTTCCAATATTCTCCCAGCCCCAGTTGCGAACTGCTAATCGCACTCGCTTGTACCGCGAACAGACGCACCTGGTACTGCATGCACAACCCCCATTTCGATGCCCTAGAGCTCTGAACTAGCCGGCATTGATCGAGTGCTCAGATCGTGCGACATGGTGCTCTACACCGCAGTTCAGATCGACGAGTTTGAGCTCCCCGTGCTTAGAACGGTGTCGCCTGATTAGGACGGAGCGAGCTTGATTCAGAAGGATCGATTTGGAACCACTAGAAGTAATTGAGCTTTTGGAGCAGGTGTTCAGGTATCAATCAGATCAGTTATGGTGGTTCTCTTAGTTTAGAGTTTGGACGACAGTTTCAATTAGCGTGGGGAGCGTCATGGAGTTGCACAGGTGATCGATTTGATAGTTTGAAGCCCGAAAGATTGAATAGAGCATGCGCGGTTGGGGTACCGAATAGTAAGAGAGTAGCGTTGGTGTTTAGTAGAGTATGCGTTCATAGCTATGAAGTTCAGGGATCGAAGTTGAAGCTGTAGCGGGTTTCCATATTGAGCATGTGACGAGCCTTGTTGTGGTAGGCTAGAGTCCTCTGGGGGGCATTGCATCGGGAGTATTTGTAGCACGAGTGGAGATTCGGAACTGACGGATTGTGCTACTGATGCAGCTTGACTACAGAAGTACATGAGAAAACGACAGCCATGGGTTCTCCTGTGGATCTCACTCTAGGACGTTGCAGCAGCGAATCTCCGAGCAGCAAGAATGGGTATCGTCAATCAAATCCAGGGGACCACCTGCGAGAATCAGCACAGGAGCATTTGTGCACGCTCAGAGAGGAGCGCCGCAAAGTCGAAGGCTTCAAACGGGAGCTTCCTTTGTGCATCGAGTTGTTGGACGAGGGTAAGCTAGGCCACGCCAAGCCAAACAGTGAAACGAGTGAACCTGTACTCCTAGTGCACCTGGAGATTCACTCTATGGAATTGTGTGTACGCAGCTATTAAGAGGGCCGAGGAGAAGCTCACGCTTGTTCCGCTGGAGAAGGAAAACGACGCTGTGAGCGTCGAGCTTGGCCGGCGTCCCACGCTAGAGGAGTTCTTGCCTTTGAAGAGACGGGAGCGAGACAGTGACATTGAGGGAGCTGAGGATAACTGCGCGACGAAGAACAGCGAGCAGCCGGCATGGATGGTCAAAGCGCGCCTGTGGAATCAAACCAACTCGCGGCATTCCAGCGAGGTACTGACAGCAGAACTAGCCTGGGTCACAAACAGTAGCATTCCAGTTCCATGCAAGGATAGGAGTAGATTTGAAAGGAGGGAGGCCACAAAAGCAGCACCACAGAAACATAAGACCGTCCTGATACATTGATGAGATAGCCGTATTGGGCCGCAAGCAGTGTGGGAATGTAGTGCTACAGACAAACTTGGGGTTGAGAGTATGAGCACGAGCGAGATTCTTATGAAGGATGTGGGGCTTGCAGAGGACGAGGGATCCGGAGCAGGAGCACAGCTCGGTAACGAGCACGCAAGAGCAGCGGCTGGCAGGAGGTGGGGCGTTCTCGCCGTTTCAGCTGAATGCAGTGCCCGTGGTGTCGCGGCCACGTCCCCGGAGTGGTGGATTCTGCGCAGACCTGAATCTGGGCGTGCAGGGAGAGCGCCCTGCCACCATGCTGCGAGCGGCGTCGGAGGTGGAAGTGGTCAGCACTGCGGCAGAAGTAGCACCACCACCGCCGCACAGTGTCCTCGCCACCACGTCGGGCGGCGCGGGCAATCCTAATGGCTCCGGTAATAGCAGCGGAAATATGTCATCCGCTCGTAAAGCTCGCCGCTGTTGGTCTCCCGAGCTCCATCGCCGCTTCGTCAGTGCCTTGCAGCAACTGGGCGGCTCTCACAGTATGTGCTCTTTCTCTTGCTCAGTCCTTGTCACAGTCATCTCTTCCGGCCCTTGCCTTCTAATTTGCACGATACATGTGAGGTCAAACATGTAGGGTTTTGAGTAAACTGCATGTGTAGTATGCGCTTTCTTCAGAGCTCTGTGACAGTTAAATGCCTCAGAAAGTAGGTTCTAGATGGAGCTTTTACATGTACGCCACCTGAACAATCGACAAGCACATGTCAAAATCACGGCAGCTTGACTGATGAATTGACATCCCTTTGCTGATTTTGCAGTCGCGACACCGAAGCAACTGCGGGAGCTTATGAAGGTCGATGGGCTGACGAATGATGAAGTCAAGAGCCACCTTCAGAAATACCGGCTTCACACCCGGAGGCCCAGTTCATCATCATCCCCACATGAAGCAGGACAGCAGCAGGTGGTAGTGGTGGGAGGCATTTGGATGCCGCCTGCAGTATCTCAATCCGGCTCGCATTCCGGCGTTTCGGATCCTTCACAGTTTCGCCACTCCGCTTCTGTGCCTCTCGATTACTTCACTGCGTGCATCAACAACGGCACCCCCGCAGCTGCTGCTCCTCCTGGGCCAGCAGCTCCTATGCAAGTCGTGCACGTTCATCGGCAACCAATTTTCGAGTCTCCGCAACCCGGCACCTCGCAGTCCCATAACTCCCCACAGGTGCGCACTTCTAAACCCATCTCCACAATCTTCCTGTCCAGAGCATGTCGATAATTCCTCGAAACTTGCTACCTTCACATGTAACGTAGTTAACCTTGCTTAACCGTGCAGGGACCTTTGCAGGTGACAAGCCAGTTATCAGGGGCAACACAAGGCTCCAGCAGTGACACTTACGAGAGCGGAGAAGAGGAAGCGAAATCGCAGAGCACAAGCTGGAATCTGTGCAGGCAAAACAGAACAGTGGAATTGAATCAAGCGGAGCCGAAGAAGCTGGCGCAGACATCGGTATAAGCAGCGCCATTTGTAAAGAGATGGAAGGACGGCTTAACCTGTGCCTGCCCTTGAATGTGTACATAAGAGCCTCGGGAAGCCACATCCATGGAGATGACAAGTTTTGCAAGACAGTTAGTGCTGGTAGAGATGGCGATTCTTCTGTTGTTGCTGCGATTTGCAAGTGCAACTGACAGTGTACAGGTAGCTAGGTAGCTAGGTAGTGCAATTTTGTTGGTGAGTTGACTAGTGTGGCAGGCATCGGAGTACATCCATTTTGCAGGCGTATGCATGAGGCCCCGTTTGTAAGTAGTGAATGCACATTTTGTGAAGCGAGATTCTTTCCCTTGTTGGGTTGCACACCGTCCATGCTTGGTACCAATGTATTTATGCTTGCTATACTTTGCTTTCATGGACATGGCTCTTCTGTTATTTGCTTCTATTCGGAGTGAGTCGCAGAAATAGCTCTATGTGAAGATGCCGAGGCCGCGGCTTTTCTGTGCTCATTTGAAATTTTTAGATGGGTATCTATGAAGGTATCATACTATGTTATTTGATGTTTTGTGTATATATATTCTTTGGTCTATATAAAGCAAAAGTTCTCATGTTACAACTGACATATTGGGCCATGTACTTTACGAAGTACTTTACGAAAGACTTGTATTATTACAAAACAAGAAAGTAGACTATAGTGAAGAACAACGAGGTTCGATTGACACAAATGAGAACAAACACATTACTGGAATTCTAAACGCAATATATATAGGAGTGTAGAGCTAAGCCCACTTCCTCGATGGCTAATTATATCGCCTATTACGATAAGAACTGTTAAAGGAGCCCTACCAATCAGAAGCTAAGCTTTCCGCTCATACAGCCGCCAGCCTCACCCACCAGCTTCTCTAGAACCGCTCAACTGCCGGGTCGTTGCCATGTCAGCACAAAGATGCTGAGTCACTCAAAGTGACACAAGGGCAGTCTTCATACTGCCAACACCCCCCCCCCCCTCGCTCATATACACGAGTGTTTGAGTGAAATTCGCTGGCTATGGCAACACCTGAAGATCAGTCGGTAGGACGTGCCTTGGCTTCGCTCGATAATCTGTCTGTTTGGTAGATTTTTATTCTTGGCTTGTGGGCGTTCTGCAGTCTCCTGCACAGATTGGCAGGATGCGCGAAGGAATTCTTGAAGTGGTGTTTCTTGGCAGCTTCAGATGAGAATCGCCCTCAAGGTCGACATAGAACTTTGGAAGTTGAATTGGGTACTGATTCCTGAGCAACTCCGTCGTCAATTGATGCTGCTCCTTTGAAGCTAGGCACTGGGTCGAGTGCTGATTCTTCAACGACTCCGCCCTCAATTGAAGCTGCTCCTTTGAAGTTGATCGATGGACGAAGTTATTCCTGCAGAACCCTAATTCTTGCCTTGCCTGATGAAATTGTCAAGGGTAAGCTTTGGCCGGTTTTATGTCGTTCACCTTATGTGAACCTGCTGCTAGGCCTTCGCAGCTTGAACTTGTCGCACGTGGAGAAACTTCGTTGGAGATACTTTAGAATGGAAAGTTCTAAATTTTCTACAGCTAGATGCCCCTGGTTACAATAATTTTGTGTTACATCAACGTACTGTTTGGTTGACCCCAAATCAGCGGTTGCTCTATGAATTGGCTCATTTTAGAATGGTAGTTTTAGAAC